>JAZKJV010006541.1:0-311583 GCA_037367405.1 Ottelia alismoides | reverse complement strand
TATTTTTGAATGCAAGATGAATGGGGAAAATGCATTAAAATTGAATGCTAGAATTTGATTTTTCTTAAATATTGTACAACAACAATAAATTTACCAAAAATCCCTAATGTTAGAACAGTCAATGCACATAAAAAATAGTTTTATTTTTCTAAGATATTCAATGGATTGCTCAAATTAATTCTACAAATACCAAATTCACACAAATTCTCTAGAGCTCAAATTATAATTTCTTACCAAAATTTTTGGTAAGTTATAAGAGGGTTATTAAAGGTGAAACATATAAAAGTTAGATTAAATTATTTGAATTAAATAATTCAAAATAACATTGGTCAACTAATTTATAGTGAATTTAAATGATGTTAAAATATTCCCAAACTTTGATATGGCGTAGAGCCCAAAATAGGCAATCTAGCAAAATTTAAAACACAAAAAAATACAAGGTGTAAAGAGAAATGATGCATCAAAGTCAGGGGCATCTTGTACAACTTTTATAATAGAATTAAAAGCTCAAAAGAGACAAAAGGGCCTTCCTTGTAGCTACCAAGACTCCAGGGGTCCTTGTGCAAAATCACCAAAGGCAGGGTGTGTGAGGTACGTGATGCTGACGTATGACACTTCACTGTAAATTGGGCAAAAGACAAAGGAGTGTGAGCTTGAGGATCGCGACACCACTAGAGGGGGTTGAATAGTTGTTCAAGGCAGTTTTAAAAATCTTTGTGTAATAGTCAAGTACAGATAAAATATTCAAGCAGATCAATCAACACACTTGCATAGTATTTTTATGTGGAAACCCATTTGGGCAAAAACCATGACCTGAATAATCCTGACTTGGGATTTACCTATTAGTAGAGCTAATCAACTACTTCACTAAAGCCTAAGATATTTACACGAATATCTCAACCGTTTACAAAGCCGACGCTTCACAATATTGGGATCAACAACAGATTAAACATTATAGCACAAGCAGAAGAACATGCGAGATTTCTTCTTTCTTCATGGCTCTTGCTCTTGGAGCTGAGATCTAACATCTAAGAACTTCTCTGCACACTTAGGATCAAACATCCAAAGTCTTGCAGAAAGATGTTAATTGGAATCAAGATATATATAACAATTATAATATCCAGAAATGTTATCTCCATAAATATTAAGAATAAATCTCCAAAAAAATAGCAGATAATATCTTGAGATAAAGATAACAATATAATTTCACAGATAATTATCAAGGAATAGCACAATCAATTATATCATAAACGTCATAGACAGATAAGCAAATATCAAATAATATAAAAAATATCACTGCGTTGAAACTAGACTGCCAAAAGAACTCTGAATGATGCAGAAGAACCTGAAAACTGGTTAGTGATGAATCCATGATTCATCTACTTTATATGAAAATCTTAGCAAAATTCTCTTGAAAAATCACTAATTAAATCCCTAAAATTGATTTATTAAAATTTATTAACTGTGATAAAATTAAGGTCAAATTTTTTAATTAAATAACCTATGTTTTTAACCTTGTTCGAGCTTATTATTTTATGTAAAAATATTAATTATCTTGACCTAATTCTTTCTCTAATATATTCTTTTACTAATTAATTAACTTTGCCTCAAGAAATAAAACTCATAAAAATCATAAAATCAGAAGGAAATACACAAATCTGACATTGTATATTTTGTACATATTTTATCTTTGTTGGTTTTATTTCACCTTTTTCTAACTATAAAAATCCATAAAAATGATTAAATATGTATATATTGTACATAAATTAATCCATTAATTAAAATCAAATTAAAATACAAAAAAATCACAAAGTACAAAAATACGATATTTTATTATCTATAGAGTACAACTAAAAAATATATTTTATACATACAATTTTTTATTTTGGTCCCTTCACGAAAGTTGTAGATCTCGTTGAGACGATCAACTTTCATATAGACACCTTTTATATTGACTTAGTTGGCTATTTCTTTTAGAATTTTCTTTTATTTTATTTTTGAATTTCTTAAAGTGATATATGGTCGCTCTAAAGCCGCTGCATGTCACCCATCTTTTATTTATTTATTTATTTCATTTTAATTTAATATTTTTATTACATTCTTATTTTTTTTACCTTTTTATTGACTTTTTATGTAAGTATTTATTTTATCTCTCCCATCTCTCCTCTCTCCCAGGTACGTGCATGACACGTACCGCCCCCTTCCTCTCAGGCATGTGTGTGGCACGTGATGTCCAACACCCTCCCCCTCCGCCAAGCATTTTGTTACCTCATCGTCCTCCACGCCCACGTTGCAGTCGTTGTGGCCATTTCACCTCCCAATGGCGCACCAGCACCCCCCCCCGTTACGCCACCTCGCCTCACCTCCTACGCATAATCGCCCACCCACCTCCTCCTATGAAACCCTTGCCTCCCCCACTGTCGTTCTCCATCTGCATTACAGGACCAAGAGAGATCTCTAGAGTGGGAGCTGCCATTGACAGCGAGAGCCCCTGACTGAGCAACGATCTCCTTCTCCAAGCGTGATCCGACAAAAACCTCGTCGTCGTTGCAGCCCATAGCAGTGCAGCTTCTCAGCTGGATCACCGTCGCAATCTTGAGCAACGATCATACGCTCCTCTGCAAGCTTCTCCTCAGGCGACCCGACCATCCCCAAATCCCTCGATCGATCCGCCCTCGACCTCGTACTTCTCTCTCGCCATCGGCCATGATCACCGTTCACTACCTTCAACCACAGTCAAACATCTTCGCACCCTCGACCCTCGCCATTCGCCCGCCTCACCGATTGACACAGCTCCAGCTGCTTCGCCTCCACCACTTGCGGTGTCGCCTCACACCGTCGACCACCGCTCCTCCTTGCACCTAAGCTCTGTCGTGTGTAGGTTGAGCTCCAGCTCCACCATCGCCCTCTGTCAGTCCACCTTCCTCCTCGATAGCCACCACCTGCAACCATCACCGGCGGCCCAAGCCATTGTTGCTCCATCGAGCTTCAGATACCCTTGGATTAAGGTTCATGCATTGATCAAGGGTCTGCATCGCTCCACGTCTCTCCACCCGAGCTTCCCCTCCACACCTCAAGGATTGGGTCAGTCGAGCCTCCTCTCGCTGCCACGTGGAGCATCGGGTATCCAAGCCTAATCATTGGTACCCGAGCCTAAGCCTCGAGGTCCCGAAGCACGTACACTTGCCATGTAGAGACTCGGCACCCGAGCCACAACCTCGACACCCTGAGCCTCACGTGCCATGCGTGACACACATGAGGGCAGGGGCAAATTACAGTCAGGCCCCCGCACTCACGACAAATCACAAAACAGTTCCCGCCTCCAACCGCACGTGAGGAGTGCGTGCCTACCTGAGCAAATTGCATAAAGACCCAAGTGGCTTTTATTAATATAGGTAAGTCCTCTAGGGACCTTTTTGAGAAGAAACTGTTTATTTGTATGGCATTTTAGTCCTTAGAACTTCATTTTGTCGTTTCTTTCTCATTTGAACTCTAATTTTTGCGCACAATATGTCGTTTTGAAGCTATTTATGTGCTCTATCATTTTATATATGTTATGAACATATCAAAGCTTGATTTGAGTTAAATATTATTCAAATATCTAATCTAACCATACGTGATAAATTTCGACTTATTTGTGCTATGTTATATTGAGAAAAAATTTTGACTTACTCTGCAGGGACTCGATTGAGAGGATTTAAATTTGACTAATTCTCTTGTGATTATTGTTGATGATCATTGAGGAATCAATCCTAGGAGGTGCTCCAATATGAGTAGTTTCATCAGATTAATTCTCTATTGATAATTTATCATTTTAATTGAGGAATTAATCTTTGCAGATGCATAATCGAGGAGAAATTAATTGAATTCCTTGACATTTTATGTGATTAAAATCCATTTATTTGAGGATCAAATTACATGGAAGATTAGGGGAAATGGTATCTTGAGAATTCGATGAATCATTGATGCATTAATCTTTTTGGCCTGCAATTGAGAAATGGATTTGATAAATATGTATGGAATTGATCTCTTTTGATATGTGATTAACTTTGAAGAATAGTTCTTCTTTTTATTTGAGGACTGAAAATATAGTCACAGATCATGTGCTTCATTATTCCCTCTGTTTATTTTGTTCATTTGCATTGCATTTCTTTTATTTTATTTTCACTTTATTTTCTAACATAGAGATTAACATATCACTTAAATAATCATTTAAATTAACTTAGAGCAACGCAACTAAGAATCATTGTTTTCTATGTTCAACCTTGGTATATTTACCACTTAAAAAATCTTACACAATAATCAAAATTTGTGGTTTTTTGTTGATCTAATTTCCGTCTCCTGTACTACAATTATCGACTACTAAAGTTGTTGATTCCACGATCATTAATTGGCGTCGTTGCCAGGGAACATCACATTTTTAGGGTTTTAGATTATTTTTGTAATTAATTATTGTGATTGTTATTTTTGAGTCTTATTTTCATTGATTTTTGTTTTCCATTAAATTTTCAATATTTTCTACTTTTCTCTCTCATCAAATACTAATTGCATTCTCTCTCTTTGAAAATAATTAGTTTGGAGCAGTTTTTGGACAAAATTCAAAGGAATGAGAAGAACGCTATTAATTTTATTCTGTGAGAGAACGCTATTAATTTTCTCTCTCATCAAATATTGTGCTCGTAATTTTTAGGCCACGCATCTTCACTAACAATATGCAATAGTAGATTCGTTCGGACTTAGCCAAATTAATCTCAAAATTCTTCCCGCTTATAGAATTACCTGCTTAGGGTGATTTTTATCTGTGCATATCATTTAGAATAAACTTTAAATTCTTTGTATTGCATCATGCATGAAGAACGTGAGGAATCGTTGTAAGTCTTCACTGCATTTCATGCTTGCATCCGTTGTTTTTATTCTCCTCTCCTCAATTTTGCAACTTAGGAATTAAAGGAATTAGGGTTTCTCATTAGGCATGATATTTTTGTGCTCATATAAGACTCAAGTGACAATTTTAATTTAAAATTGGGACTGCTAATCAAGGTGACTATTATTAAATTGACATAAAATAAACCTTGTGTCTGGTGGAGAGCAACCCATTCATTGTACATAGGAGAGAATCGTAAACTTAGGGTAGAACCCAAAACCTAACCTCCACGTACTCACACTTCTCAAAGATTATTTCACTAAATTAAAATCGAAGAAATAAGTCGCCGGACTCTTGCGGCCTTCACAAGTATTCAGTTGGTGAAACAATTGGGTTTAACTTGTGTTTGTCTTGTGTGCATCAAAGTCATTGCAATTGCAAGCATAACGTGGTTCGCAAATCATTCCCCATCTCGCTCTTGAGAATATGTCAGCATATTGGTCTTCATACCCAGACTATGTGGGTCCAACGTATATGACCATGTCCCTACACTCTTCTTCTATATCATTCCATGAGAACCCTCTCTTCAAAACAGGCTCCCCTCAGCCATCATTCTCCTCCACCCCATACATTCTAGCCCATGCCCCCACTACTTTTTTGATTAAATCACTTGTAAATTCTGAATATCATATGGACACAGTAGAGTGAGCGGGTCTAAGGATGGAAAATAAACTAATCAATTTTGATAGAGAAACACGATATCTAGGTACAATGGACTACACACCTCTTGAACCATCCCCTACTCAGGTTGACTCTCTTCCTGAGTACGACCAATTTTTCTTTGACAAGTCAAGAGAGATCTAAAGATAAAGAAACACGATTCATGACCATATTGTAACGACGTGTAATAATCAATACTCCTCTTATAGCTACATGCCATAGTCACAGCATGTGGGATACAATTATTCAGTCCCATGTCATGATATGTTTGAGGATGACATTGCTCGGATTAACCATAGAGATGATGCTTTAACAAAAAATATATAATGGTATCCATTCAATGAAAAATCAGGAAGAACTGAGGACACTACCAAGTGAACCACAGATGCATCACGTGTCACACAATCATGCACAATCACCCCTGACCTCCAACCAACCTACTGACCATTACATTGAAAATAACAAAAAATGAAAATCCAGAACGTTCAAAAAAAAATTTGGACAACTTTGAAATGAAAGCATTTTGCAAGAGTTTGATCTTAGAGCTTCCATTAATCAATGCCATATAATATGTGCATGATCTTAAGAGATTTGTAAAGAGTCGATTAAACCTAAAAAGATTGGTAAGAAGTGATCAAAGACTGAATTTCATATAACATCTATGTCCAGTTCTTTGGTGATGAAGCATAAAACTAAAAACCGCAAAGTCAAGCGGTTGACTCAGATCACTTGCAAAATTGAGGATTCCTTATTAGCTCATTGTTCGGTTAGACGACAATTCCACATTAAACATCCTCTTAAAGTCTGTTTTTTGATCAACTCAAGCCCGGACAACTGAAAAAGACAAGGGTGATCCTTCAACTGCCAGATTGATCTACCAAAAGATCTAGAGGAATTATTTCTGTCATCACAAACTTCCAAGGTGACAAACATAAAGTGGACTTTATTGTCCTCGATATTGAGCACCGCAGAGAGTTGTCTGAGTCCCCTATCATCCTAAGAAAGCCGTTCATAACCTCTCTTAAAATAATTATCGATTGTGATACTCAAGACATCATATTCCCAAACTCAGATCACAATGAACGAACCCTCAATGATATGACCTGCTCTGAGGAAACCCAACTAGCCATTGACCGTCGTGATCAGGAGACGACCACTTCACAAACCTCTCCTCATGAAATACAGACATGAACCCTAGGAGAGACGCCCAAGAGACCGACTGTTAAATCGACCTTTGATTCTCACCGTACCCCCACCTTGCTACAATTCCTATGAGGAACCAATATACATGAGCTTATGAGGAATTAGACCATGTTTATGAGAATTCTCACGATTATTTGGGTGGTCCAATTTTTGAACCAATAGTAATTCATGAAATACTCGAACCATACAAGGAGTCGACTCTTCTGCCTAAGGAAACATCCTATGTCACCAAAATTCACTGATATCAAAAGGTGACATCTTCGTCCCCAACCATCACTTACACTACCACCAGGACCAAGCTTACTCAAAGTAAGGAAACTCCCCCGAAATTTGTTATGACCCTACAAGAATGGGACAATTTCTGTAGTGATTCATCTGACAAGGAAACCATAAATGCCACACTGATAACTCATGATAGGGAGAAGAACTCTAATCTTACTCCTCCCGATGCTTCGTATAGAAACAAACCGACTAAGAAAGTCACCTTTGACCTTAGAAACTAGGTTATTTCTGAATAGTCCTTGTCAAGTTCCTCATTGATCCTGAAGTGGTACATCAACTAAATGCAATTAGTAGTACAACCATTATTAAAGGTCACTTACCTCTAGTTGACAATGTTGGAGATCATCTGCACTTGAATATTATTCTTTTGAGGGTGACTCTGACAATGGTTGGACCTCTTCATCCTCCCCCTCTTCACCACACTATACATCTCCATACTATATCCCACCACACTCAAGCAAGAAGGTTCGTCAAAAACCTCATTGACCCCCTTGTACTCCATCTCAAATCTACTCGATCTCCCATTTGTAATTACTCAATCATACCTAGGCTGGCCTGAGCCTGGGGGACCGATATCATTGTATATACATCACTACTATTTTTTTCTCACCCTCAACCGCCTCATTTCTTACTCTTCTGCTATGCTTAGGCCCTCAAAAGCCTAAGTATAGGGGGGCGACTCGACTTCCTTTTTTCCACTCAACTATAATCGGTACGAGCTATATATTTATTTCACTTTGTGACATGAGGGCATAGCACAAGCTAAGTATGGGGGGTGTTTATCCATATCTCGTACTTTAATTATTTTCACATCAACAACCGGGTAGGGGTATAAGTTGTGTATATTATGTACACTATACAAATTTTTTGTTAAAAAAACTTTTTACAAAAATCAGGGGGTATACAAGCTTTAAAAAACTCTTTTTGTGATAATTATGATTACAGGATTTAAAAATGAATAGCTACTTCTCAATTACGGAACTATGGTCTCCCTTAGCAGATTGGGTGGTTAAAGGCAGCATGTAAGGCATCGTACTGAAGTAATACGTCTAGTCGTTCAACGATCCGTACTTATACCTATATTAGTTGAAGGTAGATGCAACTAGCCATATGAATTCGGGCAAGCCATTATGTCACTCTAAAAAATCAAAAACCTTTTTTTTTGAAAAATCAATAAAAAATAACTTAAAGTTCTATCCATGGCAGTTTGATTATCACTCAAGACTTGATGAATAAAACAAACTTTGATTTTTGAGGTCCTTTGATTCAGAGTTAATCAGCCATATTCATTAGGTTTTGAGGCTTAATAATATACACTTCCCTAGGTTTGAAGATATGAGCGCTATATTGCACTCTTAATCTCTACCATTTGAGAATATGATCATCACATCACATACACAACTACGTGAAGGATGAGATGGGTTGAGATTTCACTTGAGGAACTAGGACTTGAGATTTGAATCTAGATCTAATTTGATGATACTCGATGATGGGATGAAGTCGATGAAGGCTTCATGAAACCTAAGAGTCAGCATCTTGAGCCGGTATGAGAACAAGTTCTTGTAATAATCTCTTGATATTGACCTATGTGCCAGGATGCGATGAAATTAATAAATTTGTTGATCAGTGTACGCCAACTTGGTAAAAGCAGCGGAGCTAGCCAAAAAAGAAAAAAGATAAATATTAAAACAAAAGCTCTCTCAAAGTCAAATATAAAAGAGCTTGCACCAAAGGGGAGCGCTCCCAACCATTTCAAAGTGTCCACTTGAACCAAATCTAATTATGCCAAATGAATCAGGCTAGTACCTCAAAAAAGGGCTCTCCATCGTAAGCGATACAAGCCTAGATATAAGTATATTAGATACTTAAAGAAGACACACCCCGATGTACTCTCAGGAAAACAAGTACAGGTGACTCAACAACTCTTGACGGATATACTGATCAACACTAAAAATATCTGCGTTGGGTAATAAGGCACTCGAGAGGATCCTTGTTCCACTAAGAGGGAGAGAAGAAATTACACAAACCTAAGCCCTCCATCAACTAGCCTTTCATCTACATTTTCAAGTTTAACAAACTACTGAGATGATATATTGAATGCAAGAACTAATTTATTCCCTAGTGTTGAGAATTGGTTCTTGAGGAGGGTCTCTTGGATCAGGACTTTGGTTGACGTTTTGGCTCGACTTTCATGATTGCAGTACATACTAAATGTCATATCTCTTATGATATATGTATAAACATAGTCTGATGATTAGAGAAGTTGGATTCCTTTTGACTAGAGCTTGGTTCAACTTGGGATTTTAGGACCATTGAAATCAAGGATGCTTAATGAGACAAGTCTTGAATTCACACTTGCAAGGTCATGGATTTAACCTTCTAACTCACTAAAAATTGCTTGGGAACAAGTAAAGATCCAAGTGTAGGGGTGTCATGAATCCATGATTCATCTATTTATATGGAAATCTTAGCAAAAACTCTTTAATAAATCACTGATTAAATCTTCTGAAATTGATTTATTAACATTTATTAACTGTGGTAATATTAAGGTTAAAATCTGTAACTAAATAACATGTGTTTTTGACCTTGTTTGAACATATTATTTTATGTACAAATATTAATTATTTTGACTAATTATTTCTCTAATATATTCTTTTACTAATTAATTAACTTGGCATCAAGAAATAAAAATCATAAAAATCAGAAGAAAATATAAAAACTAACATTTTATATTTTGTACGTATATTATCTTTGTTGATTTTATTTCACCTTTTTATAACCTATAAAAAAATCCATAAAATTTGATTAAATATATATATTGTGTATAAATTAATTCACTAATTAAAATAAAATTAAAGTACAAAAAAGAGAAAAATGCAAAAATACGGTATTTTATTATCTATAGAGTACCACCAAAAATACTTTTTATACATATGACCGCTATTGATTTTGGTTTCTTCACAAAAATTGTAGATCTCATTGAGACGATCAACTTTCATACAGATCACTTTTTCATTTGAGTTTGTTTGCTATTTCTTTAGGAATTTTCTTTTATTTTTATTTTTGAATTTTCTAGGAGTGACATGTGGTCGCTCTTGGAGCCGCCACGTGTCACCCCTCTTTTGTTCTTTATTTATTATATTATTATTAGTTATTTTACTTTTTATTTATTTTTATCTAATCCTTTATTTTGTCTCTCCCCTTTCTCTTCTCTCCTCTCACCTCATTCCTAGTCACGTGCGTGACACGTGCCACCACCGTCCTCTCTAGGAATGTGTACGGCACGTTCCTCCTATCACCTTACCCAGCCGTTGCGCCCGTCGTTACCTCCTACTCCACCACACGCACGTTGCGGCCCACGACTGTTTCACCTCCCAAACCGCACGCCAGACAACCCCCCGGTCGTTACGCCACCTTGCCTCCGCCTCCTCCACATAACTGCTTGCCCACCTCCTCCTGCAAAAAAACCTCACCTCCCCCATTGTTGTTCGCCATCTGCCATTACAAGACCAAGAGAGAGCTCTGGAGTGGGAGTTGCTGGTGACAGCGAGAGCCCCTGATCGAGCAACGACCTCCTTGTCCAGGTGTGATCCGACGAGAACCTCTTCGTCGTTGCAGCCCATGGCAGTGCAACTGCTCAACTCGATCACCGACGTGATCTTGAGCAACGATCAGAAGCTTCTCTGCTAGTTTCTCCCCATGATACCCAACCATCCCCAGGTATACTCTCCTTCCTATCCTTCTTTCTTCTTCCCTTCCCCTCCTGCTTCTCTTCCTTTTCTCTCCTCCTTTGTCATCTCCTCTTTCGTTAAAATCAAAACCCCAAATCCCTCGACCGATTCGCCCTCGACCTCGTACTTCTCCGTCACCATCATCCATGCTCACCATTCACTACCTTCGACTGCAGCTGAACACCTTCGCACCCTCACTGTTCGCCCGCCTCGCCAATCTGCACTGCTCTAGCTGCTCTACCTCCACCACTTGTTGCGCCACCTCGCACCGCCGACTATCGCTTCTCCTTATGCCTCATCTCGACCATGTGTTGGCTGAGCTCCAGCTCTACTGTCACCCTCTACTAGTCCACCTTCCTCGTAGGCCGCCACCACCTCCAACCACCACTGGCGACCCACACCATCATCGCCCCATTGAGCTTCAGATGCCCTGGGAGGTTCATGCCTTAATCTAAGGGTGTGCATCATGCCACATCTAGCCAGTTGGGCCTCCCCTCCACACCTCGAGGCTCAGGTCAGCTGAGACTCTTGCTGCTGCCACGTGAAGCATCGGGCATTCAAGCCTAAGCTTTGGTACTCGAGCCTAAGCCTCGAGGTCTCGAAGCACGAACACCTGCCACGTGGAGGCTCGGCACCCGAGCCACATCCTCGACTATCGAGACTCCCACGCCACGCGTGACTCACATGTGGGCAGGGGCAAATTGCAGCCAGGCCCCCACACGATAAATCACAAAACAATCCTTGCCTCCAAATGTATGTGAGGAGCGCGTGTCTGCCTGAGCAAATTGCCTAAAGGTCCGGGCATCTTTTATCAATTACAGATAAGTACTCGAGGGACCTTTTTGAGAATAAATTATTTTTTTATTGCACTTTAGTCCCTCAAAACTTCATTTCATCATATCTTTCTCATTTGAACTCCATTTTTTGTGCACAATATGTCATTTTGAAGAAATTTATGTGCTCTATCATTTTATAAATGTTATGAACATATCATAGCATGATTTAAAGTTAAATATTATTTGAGGATCTAATCTAACTGTGCAGGCTAAATTTTGACTTATCTGTTTTATGTTATATTGAGAAAAAACTCGACTTAATCTGCAGGGACTCGATTGAGGGAATTTAAATTTGATTAATTCTCTTGTAATTATTGTTGATGATCAATGACGAATAAATCTTTGTGGTTTCTCCATTACAAGTAGTTTTCATTAGATTTAAATTCTTTACTTATAATTGATCATTTTAATAGAGGAGTTAATCTTTGCAAGGGCATAATCGAGGAGGAATTAATTTAATTATCTGGTATTTTATGTGATTAAAATATATTTATATGAGGATTAAATTATAGGGAAGATCAGGGGCAAGGATATCTTGAGAATTTTTTGCAGGATGAATCATGATGCATTGATCTTTTTGGCCTGCAATTGAGAAATTTATTTAGTAAATATTTCTGGAATTAATCTCTTTTGATCTGTAATTAACTTTGACGAATAATTTATCTTTTTATTTGAGGATTGAAAACATAATCACATATCATGTGCTGCACTATTCCCTCTGTTTATTTTGCTTCCTTTGCATTGAATTTCTTTTATTTTATTTTCGCTTTATTTTCTGACATAGAGATTAATGTATCACTTAATTAATCACTTAAATTAATTTAGAACCACACAACTATGAATCATCGTTCCATGTGTTCGACCTTTGTATATTTACCTAGTAAAAAAACTTCCACAATATTCAAAATTTGTGGTTTTTTATTGATCTGATTTTTGCCTCATGTACTACAATTATCGACTACTTAAGAGTAGGGATGAGCATTGGGCTGGGCTGGCCCGGCCCAGCTCGAAGCCCAGCCCAAAAAGCCCGACCCGGCCCAAGCCCAAACGAACATTGGGCCGGGCTTGGGCCTAATTTTTAGGCCCGAAATTTTTTTGGGCCGGGCTCGGGCTTGGCTTGGCCCAGCCCGACCCGGCCCACGGGCCCGACCCTAAGAGGGCTTGAACCCTTCCCATATCCTACACGTATGGAAACTCTCACCTTTCATGCACACTCTATTCATGTATCCTATCTTCATACAATGTTTATAAATCAAGAAAGTCATGTGTGGGACATATGAGTTGGTGATCATTGTATTTTATTTCAGAATTAATTTTTCTTAATTAGTCTATGTCTTAGATTCTAGCAGTTATTCTTGAGTTTTTAGTGTTTATTTTTTCTATTATAATTTTTTCTATTAATGAACCTTTACCCAATACGAGCATTATGCCCATTTTTATAACATGTAGTGCCTGGTGCACCTATTGTTGTTAACTGTGTAAACTTGGTTCACTCTTTCAATATCTGTAGTGAGAGACGTTTATGGTATATAACATTGAGTGGACTTGTATAAAATGAGAAATAATCTCCGGTAGAATTGAGTTTTAGTTATTTCACAAGTATTATGGCATATGTTCTAAACAATTTTAGCTCATCTAACTTGAATTGAGATTGACTTTAAACACAAACTCAAAGTTAATAATATATAATGGGTTAAGATGGGCCGGCCCGGCCCAAGCCCGGCCCATAGGAATTGGGTTGGGCCTGGGCTTGGGCCGAACCAAAAAAAATTTGCGGGCCTAGGCCCGGCCCAAGGCCCGAAGTTTTTAAGTGGGCTTGGGCCTGGGCCCTTCAGGGCCCAGCCCATCCCGGCCCATGCTCATCCCTACTTAAGAGGTGGATTTCACGATCATCTGCTAGCAGATCGATGACTGCTAATCTGAGCAACTTACTTTATAGCTTTTTCAACCAAGAATATACTTCTCAAAATATCAAATGAGTTGAGGAACAAGAGAAAGAATATTAAGAAAATCACTCAAAGAGACCTTCTTGCTTTTCTAATGAAAGTAAGAGTGATTACTAGAATGGTGTGTCTTCCAATAATGGGTATGGGTGATTAAGTCGAGATTGACATGCCATTCCTAACAAGGTTGAAACAACAATCACTACAATGATCAATCTCAAATAAAATAATAATTAACCCACGAATAGATAAGTGATGATAAATGCAAAGTGAGTTAAAACTAATTATAACTCTACTATAGATGTGTATAGGACAAAGTATGGAAGTGATAGAACTGTATAGATTGAAAATTTAATTATTAGTTATTTCTAATTAATGTTAATTTCTTATTTATTTTCTTTTTTATGCCTTCTATTTTTATAATTTTACTGGGTTTTTATTATATTTATTTTTTATGTATTTTAAATTGTTTTTTATATTTTTTATATTTTTTATTTTTTAAGTTTATATTTTCTTTTAAAAATTTTGTATTTTTTAATTCAATTTTTATTTTTAAAATAATATATACATTTATATAAGATAATAATGCTACTATAAATAATATTTAAGAAATATAGTATATATAGGGTTTTATATTTTTTAATACAACAAAATATACTCAAATTATCAGAAATAAAACATTTTTATGATTTTTAGATTTTTTTTCTATTTTTGGTAATTTGTATAGAATCTCACTAATTTTTAAGTATTTTTAAAATAGTAAATATAGTAAAATAGTGAATAGAATAATTATGAGATTATTTTAGGTTCAATAAATATAAATAAGTTCAATATTACTCTAAAACTATTTTTTAAGATATAGTATATGTTATATAGAAAATTCATAAATAGAAAGATATATTTTTAGCTTTTTTATTTTTGTTTTTTTTATAGTATTTCGAGGGCTCTGTGATTATTAGGGTTTTGGTTTTGTATTTTTAATAGTTTTGGTTATGTAATAAAGAATATTGTAATATAGGTAATATTTTTTTGGATTTTTGGATAATTTTTGTAATTTTATGGGTTTTTATATTTAGACCAGGAGAAATGCATCTTTTGGATTTTTAATAAATAGTAAATTTAATTAAAATACCAAAATAAAAATTAAGCGTGAGTAAGCCTGATATCAGACATTTACATTTTTTCCTATAATTTTTGGAGCAACAGAAATATTTTATATGATAAATATACAAGAAATAAAATGTTATAGATTAGAGGAACCTAACTACAATTTTAATGAATATATACTTCATTTAATAACCGATCCCAGAATTATAAGAGTATGCATACAAAATTTACAAGGCCTCATATGAAGCTACATGTAGGGCGGAAGGACTAAAATGCAATTACAATGAAGGGCTGGAGTCCAGTGGTAAAAAATCCAAGTTATTTTACAATTTATTAAATAATTATCGGATTAAAATAAAATACAAAATGGTACAGGGTTCGGTTGCAATACCTAGGGGAGTCTCGTCGGGCATGTACGATATGATCCAGAGGCTTTAGCGCTCCCATGTGGCGCCACTTATGATCGAAGGGCTTTTGACGTATATCGCGTCTCCTAGGATCTATGGCCAGGATTAGACGTGGGCCTTGGTCTTCATCCAACATCTCTCGGAGGGTCATCAAGAACATAAAAGAACGTTGTTCTTTCCTGAGTTCGGTTAGTTGCTGCTCTTCGCTCCGACCATCTACGGTGTTGTTGAGTAGGCCATAACATCCTGGGAGGTGTATGCAACTCTTGGAGGTATCTATGTGGTCCAGGTCTCACCGAAAGAGACCCGGAGGTCTTCTGTTCTTCAGAGCAACTAGGAGCCTAAGATAGGGTTCGATTCTTCCCTAAGTGCTATCTCTAGAGTCGTTATGTGCACATGAGGATAGAGGGCCCAAGGGTGAAGCATCTCAACCAAAAACCTAAAGCTGGAACTCAAGAAATGGAGGTGGCGGAGAGCTTCTAGTGGACGACGGAGGCATAGCTCGATTCGTCGATTCAGAGTGAATCGGATTGATCAAGTTAGGGTCTTTGGATGTAGACGTGATGAGGGTGATGATGAGGTGATCAAAAGGGGGTCGGAACGGGCAGATCACGGTGACACAGTGGCCAAATCTCTAAGCTCTTACGAACTACAATTGAGCTAATCTATTCTAAACGACTAGAAATTAAACTAACATAGCACTAAATCTAAGTTAAGGAACTAAATTGCAATGAAAATAACCTAAATTAGCTGCTCGACAGGGGGTATACCTGGAGCAGAGAACCTTTGTTGGAGGAGCTCCGACGAATGGTTGGATCAACTCTTCCCAGCTGCCTTTCTCCACGCGGACATCAATAGGGTGAAGCTCATGTCACTAGCTCACTCTCTCACACCTAGATTGGGGTTACAGATGTCTAGAAGAGGATAAAATTCAAAAGGAAGAGATGAGGTAGTTATTTATATGCAAGCGAGATGGTTTCAAAAACTAGGGATTCACGGATCAATGAATGTATATACAGTGATGATAAGGGCATGGTGTGATGGAGCATTTTATTACAAAGATCTTTTGTGAAGGAATCACTGTGCATCGAGCATCGGATGATGCTTAGATTTTGGAGAAGTTGGGTAGCCGTGCATCTGACATACCAGGTGTAACACCCTAACCCCAAACATAGTACCACATGGATAACTCACAAAGTGTGGGTGTGGTATATAAGTGGTGAGGATTACTACTTGACAACTTGGGCTTAAGCATTTTGGGTGGTTGCCAACGGATCCATTTGGGCCCGAACCCAACAAGTTGTCAGGGCCAGTTTTCCTCGATAACGGACCGGGGACCTAAGCCCGGGACGTTACAAATGGTATCAGAGCCAAATTCTCTCTGATAGTGGAAAGGGCTACCCGAGAGGTGGAGCCGCCCCTACAAGAGGTTGGAGGAAATGGCTACCCGGAGCGTGCAGCCGCCACTATCACTGGGAATAAGTGATGGGCCATGTCGCAACGAGGACGTTGCGAATATAAGTGGGGGAGGTTGTAACATCCCAACCCCAAACATAGTACCATACCTAAAACTCACGAAGTGTGGGTATGGTTTATAAGTGGTGGGAATTACTACTTGTCAACTTGGGCTTAAGCATTTTGGGTGGTTGTCAACGGGTCCATTTGGGCCCGAACCCAACAAGTTGTCAGGGCCAGTTTTCCTCAATAACGGACCGGGGACTTAAGCCCGGGACGTTACAAATGGTATCAGAGCGGGTTCCCTCTGATAGTGGAAAGGGCTACCCGAAGGGAACTAAGCCGGGAGCGTGCAGCCGCCACTGTCACTGGGAATAAGTGAATGGGTCATGTCGCAACGAGGACGTTGCGAATATAAGTGGGGGAGGTTGTAACAACCTAACCCCAAACATAGTACCACATGGAAAACTCATAAAGTTTGGGTGTGGTATATAAGTGGTGGGGATTACTACTTGACAACTTGGGCTTAAGCATTTTGGGTGGTTGTCAACGGGTCCATTTGGGCCCGAACCCAACAAGTTGTCAGGGCCAGTTTTCCTCGATAACGGACCGGGGACCTAAGCCCGGGACGTTACAAATGGTATCAGAGCCAAATTCTCTCTGATAGTGGAAAGAGCTACCCGAGAGGTGGAGCCGCCCCTACAAAGAGGTTGGAGGAAATGGCTACCCAGAGCGTGCAGCCGCCACTATCACTGGGAATAAGTGATGGGCCATGTCGCAACGGGGACGTTGCGAATATAAGTGGGGGAGGTTGTAACACCCCAACCCCAAACATAGTGCCATACCTTAAACTCACAAAGTGTGGGTGTGGTATATAAGTGGTGGGGATTACTACTTGACAACTTGGGCTTAAGCATTTTGGGTGGTTGCCAACGGGTCCATCTGGGCCCGAACCCAACAAGTTGTCAGGGCCAGTTTTCCTCGATAACGGACCGGGGACCTAAGCCCGGGACGTTACACCAGGCCTAGGCGACTGGTGCAACTGATTGGGAGGTCAACGCGATGATGGATTTGATTGGTCCACTAGGCCACAAAAAGACAAAATAGGAAATGAAAAAGAACGACAAATAAGAATAAAATAGCTAGGTATTTTATTAATAAAAACTTAAAACATGAAAAATGCTTATTATCTATAAACTATTTTATTGTGATTTTCATTAAACTTCTACAACCTAATATATTAGGTATCATTATTATTATAGACTATTATATATGTATTTATTTATATATATTATGTATTTTAAAATTTGCTTTTATTATTCTTATACATAATATTATATCTAATTATTTTATTTATTTAAAATATTATTTAGTACATATTTACATATTTATTTTAGATTTTTACAGTTTTAAATAAATACATGTATTGTACAATATAGGTGTATTATATCTATGTATTGATATTTAAGTCTTTTTGAATGGTTTAAATTTTATCTATATTTTTTAAAAAATATATGATATGTGTAATTATTTAAAAACATAAGAGTGATAAAAATATGTACAGAAAATTATGTGACATAAAATACAGTTGTACAAGTACCCATATATCTTAATTAGTCGGCTTTTGTATCTTGACTTAAACTAAAAATGAAACCACCTTCATTGGAAAGATAATTTAACTAGAAATATAATGGAGGTAAGTTTGGGTCAATTTGAGTTCATATGGAGGAGATATTGATAATTGAAATCCTGTTTACGACTTTTTCATCTGAGTGTACAAAGTGACTGGTACACGATTTATCTTGGCTAATATTTTTATTATTTTATACACATAAATATGTAAAGAAGGTCAACTGATGCACCGGTTAAGAGATGCGAGTGTTGGGATGTTGAGCCGGCTAAGAGAGGGCGAGGACGGCCAAGAAGTGTTGGAAAGAGACTATACGAAGGGATCTTAGTTTTTTGGATATAAGTCCGAGATTGACCCAAGAGATCTGAATGGAGGCGAAGAATCCATGTAGCCGACCCTACTTAATTGTGGGAAAAGGCTTTGTTGTTGTTGTTGTACATAAATATGTAAAAGTTTCATGTTGAAAATATATTTCTTTGAGGTTTATAAAAGATGAAATGAAATAGTATAAGTATTTAACTATATATACAGTGTAGTGTACGTAAATGACTTAGGGGTTTCTCTATATTTTGTGCATTATTTGGCCCTTATCTCCCATGCTTTATTTCTAGTCGACCTGATCAACTCATGACTTGGTCTCGAGGTTTAGGGACAATAGTTTATACTTCATTTAGTTTTTTTCTTTATTTTTTTTATTTTGGATTTAAATACAGGGATTTGTATAATAATTAGAGTCTGATTATAGAAGAATAATGAATGCTAGTTTCTACAAGTTAATTGTATTTACATGTGTTTTGATGGGGATTTAAAGATAAAATGGAAGAAATAAAGGTAGATGAAAGGTTATTCATCACGGGGTCCTTTATATAGGAGCTCTAGAAAAGTGGTTGTTGGAAACCAAAAATGGTATGAAATCAAATATAATTCTCTGACATGATCGATCACTTCGAATGATATTGAAAATATAATCTACAATATCAAATGACATGATCGATAGGTAGCGATGGATCAGTACATGATCGATCAAGGTGAAAATATGATCGTTAAGTCCATCGAAAATTCGATATTCTAGAAAAGGAGAGTTTTGGTTGAAGCTTGCTGAAGTTACAACTTTTGCAAACCTAATAAGAAAAAAAACTATTATGAGTCTTTTGAACAAAGAAACAACAACTTTTGCTGAGTAGGCTCAAAACATTCCTAGGACTGGGAGGCATCTGCAACTTTTAGAGGTCTCTATGTGGTCCAGGTCTCACCAAAAGAGACACGGAAGTATTATGTTCTTCAGAGCAACTGGGAGCCTAAGATAGGATTCGATTCTTCCCTAGGTGCTATTTTTAGAGCCGCTACATGCATAGGAGGACAGAGGGCTTGAGGGCGAAGCACCTCAACCAAAAACCTGATCCTGAAACTCAAGAAATGGAGGTGGTAGAGAGCTTCCGGCAGACGGTGGAGGTGGAGCTAGATTCGTCGATTCAGAGTGAATCAGGTTGATCAGGATGGGGTCTTTGGATGTAAAAGTGATGAGGGTGATGATGAGGTGATCAGATGGGGGTCGGAACCGATGGATCACTGTAATTCAGGGCGAATCGGGTTGATCAAGATGGGGTCTTTGGATGTAAAAGTGATGAGGGTGATGATGAGGTGATCAGAAGGGGGTCGGAACCGACAGATCATTGTGACACAGTGGTCGAAGCTCTAAGCTCCGACGAACTACGATTGAGCTAATCTATTTTAAACGATTAGAAATTAAACTAATTGATGAATCTCGTATTCATCATGCTAAAAGCCACTAATTAAAACCCCTGTCTTAAATAATCCAATAAAATCATCTTTAATTCTTCATTTTTATCATGTATTATATTGTGTATAATTTACCCTTAAATTATTGTGTTTAATTTCACTTATTTTTCTTGTATTTATTTTATCATCAAAAACCCCTAAAAATTAGGTAGAATATTTGTCTATAAATCATTGACCATTAAAAAGACTAAAAAATACAAAAACAAATCAAAAGCAAAAATCAGTGTTTTTATCCCCCTTAAAAATACTCCCAAAAATACTTTTTGTACAAATGACCTCTTTTGGCTTTTTGACCAACATGAAAGTTGTAGATCTCGTTGAGACAAGCAACTTTCATGTTTTGACTTTTTCCTAATTTTACCTCTAACTATTTCTTTTCTATTTATCTTTGTAATTTTACTTTGAATATTTCTGATTAGGCCACGTGGCGCCCTCTGGGTCGCCCACGTGGCTCGCTTCCCTTTCTGCCACCCGGCGCCCATCTGGGCAATCTGATCCACTTCATCTCAGTCGTCCATCACCGCTCCACTTCCTAGCCGCCAGATCCTAACCCAGATCTAATCCCACACGCTCCTTTCTGCCTTAACTATAGCCACTCGATCATTCTTCATCCTATGCTTCTCATCATGCCACGTACCCCCCCATCTCCCACCGTAGGATCTCCTCATGATCGCATCACATCCATCCATTCGTGCCTTAATCTCATCCGTTCGATCAGATCCGCGGATCTGATTGTAGCCTTCCGCACACGCTCCCACCCCAGCCGTTGGATCGTTAGATCCAACGGCTGTGGTTCATCGTCTACCTCCAGCCTGGCGTTCCCTCTTGTAACGCCTCCGTCCCCTTCCTTTTTTAACACACGCGTCCGACCACCTCTCCCTCTCCTAACAGCTACTCCACATACCCCACGCCTCCGCCATCTTCGCGCAACCCCATTTGACCTCACCATCACTCCCAGCCATCAAAACCTCCATGCAAGAACACCTCTCTCTCACGTAACTCCCGGTTGCGCCTCCAATAAAACCACCTTCCATCCACGCCGAGCAGCCTATCCACCATCTACGGGGCTCCGCCCTAGCTTCCTCCGCCCTCCGGTGACAGCGGAGGGCGGTTTCATCGAGGCCACAATGGCCGGCCACCCCAGGTGTGATCCATGGCCTTCATGGCCATGTCGCGGTGCCACCTGGCACCGCCGAGCTCCGAGGCCCGGCTGACCTTGCCGGGCGATGACCCGAGCGCCTCAAGGGTGCTCAGCCCAAGTCAATCACTACCGCCACCAACTCCTTGCTCCGGCAAGGTGAATTTATCTCTCTACTTCTCCTAATTTTCCGATCACCTCCATCATCGTCCACCACCATCCGACAAGTCTCCCACCTTCGCAAGCTCACCCGCATCTTCGCCCAATCTCTTCCTTCCTCCAGAACACCCTCGCACTTCGACCCAATTCCTTCGTCTTCATGATGGTGGACGCCCCAGAGCCACCACCTTCTTCGCCTTCGCCCGGCTCCCATCTCATTCCACCTAATTCGCACCCACACGCACACGTTTCGGCTATAACTAACCATTGCAGGATCTTCAATAGCCGGAGTTGGCATCGGAGCTCGTTCGAGTTGGTCTCCTCCGGCGAGGTTCTAGGGAACTCAGGCTCTGATCATCATCGGAGCTTTGCCACGTCTCAAGGATCTCCGCCAGCGCTTCCAAGAGCTCCCCGGATCTCTGCCTTGGACAGAGGGACTTGGTGGAGCAACCAGCAGGTCGTCGGAGCCCAGCCTCCTCCGGTGATCCACGACGGAGGAAGAAGTACAGATATCGTCCGATCGTTTCGATCGGACGGTGATGATGAAGCCATGTGGCACCTGAGCCTAGCCTCCATACCTTCAGGCTCGGGCGTCTGAACCCAGATCCAACCCTCCAGCAAATGCCACGTGGCCCGAACTAGAGGAGCCTCCCGAGCCTATTCGCCTCACGTGCAGCGCACGTGAGGTGCTGGGTAATTTACGCGAAAGACCCAGAACTTCTTGATATTTGCAGATAGGTCCTCAGGCAAGTGCCTCACGTGCGTGCCTGGGTATTTTACAGGGAGGCCCTCCAACTTTCAGGAAATTGAAAAAATGCCCCTACGCTATGGAAAACTTATGAAGCGGCCCAGGCAGTTTTTGGTATTTGCATTTAGGTCCCTTTAGGGACCAAAATGCGATATTTATCCTTTTTATTCTTGCATTTTTATTACAATTATGCCCCTGCATTGTTTTCTTCATAACTTGAGCATCGTAGGTCCAAATTGCATGATTTTAGTGTCATTTTGATCCTTGTTTTGTCCTCCACATCTTAGCATGTTTAATTTGCTCATTTACCACTATTTTAAATGAAGTGATTTTTTATGTGATAAATGAGACCCTGTTCTTCTTGTTCTTGCTTGGATTTAATGACCGCTTTTCATGTTGTGATTAAATTGACCCTGATTTCTATTTCTATTATGATGCTCATAATTGTCGGGTATATTTGTAATCTTTTATTTAGCATACATGTAACCTGACATATTTGTTCATCCATCACTTTAAATTGCATAAAAATTAATTAAAAAATGCATACATCATGGCATTGCTTTGTAAATAGCATAGCTCATCAAGTGGACCTGAAATTGAAATGAATTCACATTGTGCTTCGTGAATTGAAATTCGATAAATAAATTAAGTAGTTGTGTCCTTGAGTTCGACCTTGGTAGACTTGCCAAGTATAAATACTCCATATCACTCAAAGGACTGTGGTATTTTGATAGACCGAAATTTGCCTCATATACTACAATTATTGATTATTAAAGAGGTGGATTTCGCGTTCATCAAATGGAGTCATTGCCGAGGATACGGCTTAACTTAATTATTGAATTTTGATTTTATTTATTGAATAATTTCAAAATTTTTAGGTCCTCATTTCATGCATCATTTTTTTACATCATATCTGCTGATTTAATTTCTCTGAGTGTTCTAACTTTTCTCTTTTGTGGCGGGGCCCATGATCATCGAGGACGCTTGATCCTCATGGAGGCGTGAAGTCGGGGGCTTCCACTGAAGAGGTCGCAAAAGAATCTGTGAAGAAATTCTAGGATTTTAATCAGTCAGATTGCATTGCATGCTGTACAAAAAAAAGAACTTGCATTTGCATATTTATTTTCAGTTCTTGCATGTTTAAAAAAAAGAGGTAGATCACTCGATGATCTACCCCCCCCACACACACACACAATTGCACATATACACACACATCACCTCATCTCCCTTCCCTCTGTATCTTTCACAATATCTCACTCTCTCTCTGTATATTGAACGACCCCCCCCCCCCTCACCCTTGTATCATAGAACACTCCCTCCTAATTTAGACCTTACTTAGGCTATTTGTAGCCTAAGTATAGTGGGGACCTGCCTGCTCATTCCTCCCTCGTACTGTCTTCTTGTACTTAGGTCAATATTGACCTGAATATAGGAGGATCCTCCTCCTCAGTTCCGCTATATCACCCTATATTTGAATCGAGCCTTGGTTTCATGGCACTTGTGCTATGAGGACATAGCAAAATTTAAGTACAGGGGGTATACCATATATTACTGTATATTTACTTTAGCCTTAGCTCGTGTATTTAAAACTTTTTAAATTTTATTTTCGGGCTGGGTTTTGGTAAACTAGTGAACTGAGTTTTGTAAAAACCTTGTAAAAATTGTTTTTTAAAATCGAGGGATTAATATTTGTAAATATTCCTTTTCAAAAAAAATTAAAAAATTAAAAAAATTAAAAATCTTTCTTGAAATTTGACTCTGACTACTAGGCTTAGTAGACACTTTCAGTGAGGGAACCTCAGTCTCCCTTAGCAGAGTGGGTGATTTAGAGGACATCACATATGGCCCCGTCCTCAAGTAACATGGGTCTCGGCCCGTACTTACACCCATACTGGCTGAGAGTGGATACTTTTATTTGAGCCTGGGCCAGTCGTTGTCTCTCCAAAGAATCAAAAAAATAAAAAAAATAAAATTAAAACCATAAAAATCTCAAAAGATAAAAATCACATAAAAAATCACTAACCAAGGAGTTAATGTATTCCTGACACATTCACACTCACTCAAGGCTTGAGGATTTTGAGGACACTGGATTTCTGTGATCTTGAGAGCCTGATTTAACATGCCTTAGTCATTAGGGTTTTTTAACTTAAATATCCACACTTCCCTGGTTTGAAAGATTTGAGTGCTATATTGCACTCTTCATCTCTACCTTCAAGAAAAATATGATCAGCACAGTCACTTCCACAACTGCATGATTGATGAGATGAGTTGAGATATCACTTGAGGAACTAGGACTAGAGAATTGAGTTTAGATCCGATCTAATGATATTCGAGGATGGGATAAAATTAATGAAGGCTTCAGAAAACCTGAGTGTTAGCAAAACCCTAGCCAGTATGTGAACAAGATTCATATGCTATCTCTTTGATATTTACCTATGTACCAGGGTGTGATGAAACTTAATGGAATTTGTTGATCATTGTGCGCTAACTTTGGTAAAAGCAGCGGAGCTAGCCAACAAAAGAAAAGAAATGTCAAAGAAAAAGCTCTGAATACCAAAGTCAAATTACAAATGAGCTTCCAC
Source organism: Ottelia alismoides (assembly GCA_037367405.1). NCBI lineage: Eukaryota > Viridiplantae > Streptophyta > Magnoliopsida > Alismatales > Hydrocharitaceae > Ottelia > Ottelia alismoides. The sequence continues at coordinate 286,978 of JAZKJV010006541.1, read as the reverse complement.
CAATGGCAAGCGCTCCCAAATATTTCAAAGTGTCCACTTGGACCAAGCGCTAATTAGGACCAAGGAGTCGGGCTGACACCACAAAAAGGGCCCTACATCGTAAGCGATACAAGTCTGGGTGTCGAAGGTATCTTAGATACTCAGAAAAGACACACCCCGGTGTATTCCCAGAAAAACAAGTGCAGACAACTCCAACTCTCTTGACGAACACATTGATCAACAATATAAAAATTTACATGTGTTGAGTAAAAGGCACTCGAGAGGCCCCTTGTTCCAATGTGAGGGTGAGAAAAATAGACACAATGCCATTACCTCCATCATCTGGCCGTCCATCAACATTTCAAGTCTGACAAACTAATGAGACGGTTGACTGAAGCAAGAATAGACTTATTCCCTAGTATTGAGGATTAGGTCTAGAGGAGAGTCTTTGGGACTGGAACTTTAAGTGATGCCTCAACTCGGCTCTCATGAAATGCAGTACACTTAAGCTCATATGCTTATACTATATGTACAAAAAGAGAGTCTGATGATTAGAGAAGTTGGATTCCTTCTGGCTAAGGCTTGGATAAGCTCAGAATTTTAGGATCTCTTAAATTAAGGGTCATCGAAAGATTGAGCCTTGAAATCTTCACGCGCACTGCCAGGGATTTATCCGACTCCTTCATTCTTTAGATGCTCGAGGACGAGCATGGTTTAAGTATAGGGGTATAAGGAATCTTGTATTCATCATGCTAAAAGCGGCTAATTAAAACCCATGTCTTAAATAATCCAATAAAATCATCTTTAATTCTTTATTTTTATCCTGTATTATATTGTGTATAATTTACCCTTAAATTATTGTATTAAATTTCACTTATTTTTATTGTATTTATTTTATCATCAAAAACCCCAAAAAATTGGTAGAATATTTTCTATAAATCACTGACCATTAAAAAGACTAAAAAAATACAAAAACAAATCAAACGAAAAAATCGGTGTTTTTACCCCCCTTAAAAATACTCCCAAAAATACTTTTTGTACAAATGACCTCTTTTGACTTTTTGATCAACATGAAAGTTGTAGATCTCGTCGAGACAAGCAACTTTTATGTTTTGAATTTTCCCTAGTTTTGCCTCTTAATATTTCTTTTCTATTTATCTTTGTAATTTTACTTTGAATATTTCCGATAGGGCCACGTGGCGCCCTCTGGGCCGCCCACGTGGCCCGCTTCCCTTTCCGCCACTGATGAATCCACATTTCATCATCTTTATTCTATCATTTTGGCCTTAAAAACCCTAGTAAATGCGTATAAATAGGCATAATTCAGGCATTTTAGCATTCATGTATATGTATGTAAATATTGTATAAAATGCGGTTTTTAAAGCCAAAATAATAGAATAAAGAAAAGAAAAGAAAAAGAATAAAATATTGTAAATATTTTATGACCCGAAACCCCGAGACCTAGGCATCTTGATGAATAGGTCGACAAGGAATAAAGTAGGGGGAGATAAGGGCCAAAACACAGATAAAATACCTATACATTGTATTCATTCTTTATTCATTTTGGGACCTATTTTTGGTTCCACTTTTTGTACATCAAATAAAGAAACTTTGTACATGAAAGTTGTAGATAATTTTATAAAGAAAAATACAAAATTGATTTCACAGAAAAATAATACACGGATAAAAAGTTATGGTCTGAATAAAAATCCAGAATCCCAACTTCCCAGACCTGTATCTCACAAATAAAAACTCCAAATGCAGCGTACTCACCTTTAATTGTATATAGAAGAAAATAAGCTAATTAATGGCGGTGGTTTCGCATTTGGCGGAGCTACGGTTTGAAAGTTGACTTTTGGACCCCTATTGTATACTTGTACATATTAAAATATTCAATTTATTATTTATTTATTATTTTTATAATTTTATATTTTTATAATGTTATAAATATTACTTCTAATAATTATGTATATTAAAATCAGAATAAAAACATCATTAAAATACAAATAAAAATACTTGTATATATAGGTATAATACAGGTAGCGATACCTATACAAATAACACTTTCATTTTATTAAGTGTATAAAATATATCAGAAAATTAAAATAAAAATATATTTGTGTATATAAAAGTATTTTATAATTTTAGAAAATAAAAACCAAAATAAAATAAATTAAAAATACCTAAATAAAAATAAAATACTCAAATACATAGATATAGATACCTATAGGGGTATAAATGCAAACTTGTAAAAATATGTCTCATAAAAATAAATAAAAATCATAATAAAATAATTTATAAAATAATAAACATTTTTTATAATCAAAAATTAATAAAATCGTTTACTATTTTTAAATGATTTTAGAATTATTTTTTCCAGGCTTTTTTCTGGTTGGTCCACGTGGACCAACCAGGAGGGCTGGAGAGTTGACCTGGGTCAACTCTCTGACCCATGGCCTGCTGTGTGTCAGATTGGTTTTTTGGACGTTTTTCTCGCTTTTTTCGAGGGCTCTCCGCTCCTCGTTTCAGGTCGAAGTCTTCTCGACTTTTCTTCCCCCACGATCGAGGATGCTCGCCCCAATCCTTTCTTGGGCGATGGATCATTGACGCACCTCTGACACCTCGTTGAAGGAGCCTCGACCACCAACTTTCAAAAACCAACCCAACACCTCCCTCCAACCTTTGAACCCTCTTCTACCCAAGTTTGACCTCGCTGTGGAGCTCTGGATCGACTCCCGTGACAGGGGAGCCTCCAGCTCCTTCGCGCGAGGCCAGGCGAAGGCCGGAGCGGCGCTCCACCACCCATCTCCGGCCGTGGCCGTGAGGTACCCTTCCTCCTGGTTTTTGAACCCGTTGAGGTAGTTTCCTTCGTTTTTCCTTGTCCTTAATCCATCTGTAGGTTGTGCGCTTCATTTTTCTCTTTTATTTTGCGTCTTGCGCGCTCCGATCGCCACCCGCCACGACCTCGCCGGAGCTTGCTCCGGCGAGCTTCGCTTCGTCCTTCCACACTATTCCACCTCTAGGAGGGGCCCGGCACTTTACCCGTGACCCCCCCTTGACACGTTTCTTGCAGGTCATTGCGTCATACAGGGCATCTGGAGGCGATTTTGCTTATCGCCGGACCTTCTTGGAGCCCTCCTCGACTCCGACGTCGTAGGAGCACTCCAAGGGTCATCGGCGACTTTTGAAGCCTTCGATCATCAGAAGGCATCTGCAGGAGGAGATCTGGCAATTTTTTAGCATCAAAGGACGTCGGAGTGGGCCGTTGCAGCGGGAGGAAGATCGCCCCGGCGGTGCTTCTTCCCCGTTCGTCGGGACCCCCTCTCTGTCGTCGGATTAGACGCGCCAGCCCAGGAGTGCAGCTGCCGTCCGATTGCTTCGTCCTCGGCCGTTGATCGCGTCGTGGATGATCTTATCGCAGCCGTTCGCGCGAAGGGGTATCGGACAACAGGAACTCGACACGTGGCTTAAGTAAAAGCCGCAACGCCGTTCGATCAGCCCCTTAGTTGGGAATTTTGCATGTTCGATCCCGACTCTTTTTGCATTGTTAATTAGACCAAAAACTTTCCATTGCCGTTGTTTTACTTTTGTAATAATTGCTGAAACACCATCAACCTTTCGAGATTTGCAAGGCTATCCTCCCCAGGCGCGCGTGCTCACGCACGTGCCCCCTGGGGATTTTGCGTGGATAACCTCGTAGTTCTTGTCTTTAATATTCAGTCCTCTAGATTTTTATTTAGTTATTTATTTTCTGAAGTATTTGCGAAGAGGCCCTTACAGTTCTTGATAATTACAAAAATACCCCTGCAGTTATGGTTTTTCTTTTTGTTACTTGTAATTTTTGCATGCATCCATAAAACCCTAAAAAATCTACAAAAATTGCATTAAGCTCCTGTTGCATAGTACTTCATCATCATATTTTTATTTTTCATAATTATTGCATTTTAATATTTATAAAAAATCAAAAACACTCATTTTCAGCACTGTTTGCATTAGAAAATCACTAAAAATATAAAAACACTCCAGAAAATTCCCAAAAAAATATATTTTTGTTCCTTTTAGTGTGTTTTAAGTTCAGACCAAAAATCATTAAAAAATACAAAACCAAACTCCTAAAAATTGCAAAACTCTAAAAACCTTCATAAAAATTTATAAAATTCATAAAAAATCCAAAAATAGTGTTTTCTTTTCCTGAATTTTCTTTGTTTCTTTATCTTTAAGGAAAATTAATTTGAGGAATTTTTGACACTGTTTACTATTTTTCATCCTCAATTTAATTTCGGCCAGCAACTTTTATTCACTGTTTTCCTTATTTTGATAATTAAAAATACCAAAAACATTCTAAAAATTACCCAAAAATCACAAAAACATTAAAAAGTATAAAAAAGACCAAAAAGACTTTATTTTCATATTTTTGAATATTTTTATCTATTTTTATAAATATCTCTTTGTCCTTTTTATTACATTGTCCTTATCTTCCAATATTGAAAAAGGATATAAAAAAATATAAAATATAAAAAGAAAATACAAAATCAGTAAATTAAAGATCAAAATACAAAAATATAAAATTAAAAATTAAATAAAAAAATATATAATTAAAAACCCACAAAAAAATAGCATAATAGGCATTTGATCACAACTCACACATTTTTGAGCACTTGTGCCCCGATCTACCTGTCTGCTCCCTGTGTTCGACCTCTACACATACTTTCACTATACACATCTTGTTGTAGAGTTATAATAAATTTTAACTCCGCACATTTACTTTCATTGCTTGATATATTTGCTGTGGGTTAATTGTTGTTTGAATCTCGGATTTCGTTGGAGGTCAAATCAGCGACTGTTGATTCGCCTTGTGAGTCAACACGACCTCTGCGATTTCTCGGTTCAACAAATGGCGCCGTTGCCGGGGAGCAACAGCGCGTAGTTCGGGTCTTGTTTGTGTTTGTGATTGATTGTCTATTTCGCGGCTTTTATTTTTCGCTATTTTATTTCCTTTATTTTTGATATATCATTTGAATTGTCTGACCACCCTCTTGTTTGGTTTTGTGCGAGGTACGCGGATCGAGGGAGGCACTCCTTTCCAGGAGCGCTCGTGCAACCACGAGGCGGCTTGGGCTTCGCACCAAGGCGGACTTGGAGGGAAATTTTGAAGACAATTTCTGAGCTTTTATTTTATTGCATTTATTTTTTGTAATTTGAGTGAGAGAGAGACTCTTAATTTGTAATAATACAGGTACCCCCGGACTTGGACTTTTGAGCCTAATTTCCAAGTGATTGTTCACTTGGGGGCTCACCGCAGTTTTGACGGTTTTCATCGCATTTTTTTACTTTGTTTTTCGATTTTCGATTTTCTTTATTTTGTGTGATTGAGCCCCTAGTTCTAGGATTGTTTGCGATAGACTAAGGCCAAACACATAATATTTTGCATGCACCTATAGTCTCGTTTGGACTTAGTCAAATTTTAAACAGTTGATCATCACCTTCAATCCATCGCGCCGCGAGCTCTCCCCGCAAAGCGCTTTCTCCTACCCTCAATTTGTTGAGCAGAGGAGGGGTGAGCCTAGACCGGACTCTAGGGTTGAGGATTGACGGTCAACTTGTGGTTCTTCCCGCTAATAGCAATTTTTGAACTTAGGGCGATTTCATCGGCTTTGCATTTGCATATAGATAGGTTTCAATTCTGCTGAGCATCCTTGCATGTAGAGTGCTGGAGGCAAGGTGAGCATTTACGCTTTAGCATCCATCATTATTTGCCGCTTGCATTGCTTTTCCGACTCTACCTCTGATTTTGCCAACCTAGGATCTTAAAGGAATTGAATCCCCGATAGGCTCGTGCATTTTCATTAAAAAAAAATCCAAAAAAAGTGATAACCAATAAAATTGGGACTGCTAACATTACTCGACCCTAAAATCAATCAAAAAGAAAAACATTGTCTTGGGGCGAGTAATCCCCTCATTGTCTTCGTTTTATTTGCTCGCGCACACCTTAAGGATTAGTGCCCAAATCCCATCAAGCCCCCTAAGTGTGTGTGAAATTCTTTGACTTCTCGCCTAACTCTAAAACAGACAAGATAAAAAGACCGTATTTGTGGTCTTCACCGAGTTGAGTAGGTGAATTGAGGGTTGTCTTATTTTCATTTTTATTTGTGATTGTTTTGTGTGTGTCCTAGATCTCTCCTGCGCACTTGCGCCTTTCTTCTCACTTCTCTTGACTTGACCATCGTGCTCTCCCGATCATTTTCTTTTGTTTCGAGATGGCCGACTGGAGCGTATTTTATCCGGACTTTGCGGATCATCCGTTCACTCCAGCTGGTCCACCTCCTTTTTTCCAGGAGGACTTTGCTCCTGATTTTTGTACATATCCGACCAACCCACTATTTCAGGATCCAGACTTTGACCTTCACCAGTCATTTCCACCACCATCGCCTACACATTTCGACAACCCGCTCTTCCATGAGTATCCTGATCCGGAATGTGATTTTTGTCCACACCCACCGTCCACATTCGACTCACCCGATCCTGAGATTTTGGAGTCACCTTTCATGGTATCCACACTTGAGACTTTGAATCAGATGATGGAGCATATGAATTCAAGGATTGCCAACCTTACTAGTTCAAATAAGAACCAAAATGTCGCTCCAGTCTTCGAGGATATGGAATCATTTGAGGATTTTCATGAGAGCTTGCAATCACCAAAAATACAAAAAAATGAGAAAAATTTAAAAATCCAAAAAGATTTCGGGAGACGTTTGGTTGATCAAGATTTTGAGGAGAGAATCCACTTGCCAGAACCCTGGACCATACATACATTCACACCCGGTCCCACCTTTGACCCCGAGGATGCCGCTGTACAGACTGCTCTTGGCATGCCTCGTGTATATGTTGATTCCGACTTCCTCCCCTGTATGGAGGAGGTCCAAAAATTCAAAAAAATGCTGACTGAACCCGAAGTGGTGGCCACCATACATGAAATTATCCGTGCCCCACTTCAGCAGGCCATGACCGATGTATCTGCTCCTCTTCCCAAGAAGAGAAAGCGGAGGAGCAGATCTGAGCGTCATATCTTGACCATGGCCACTGCCCACGCCATCACACACCGTCCCATTCCTAAGAAGAGGAACACTGCCACACCTTTCATTAGCTGCACCATCTCTGACCACACATGTGATCGCACTCTCCTAGACGGCGGTGCTTCTATTAGCATCATACCCTTCTCGCTGGTACAGTCTCTTCACTTAGGGCCTCTCAAGAAAACCAGGATGATCGTACAGTTTGCTGATGGATCAATAAAGAGGCCAAAGGGTATCCTTGAAAACGCCGTCATCTCGATTCAGGGCATGAGCTATCACGTTGATTTTGTCGTATTGCCCATGGAGACCTCCACAGGGGAGCCATCTCCAATCATCCTGGGACGACCGTTCCTCGCCTCTGCGAGAGTCGTTATTGATTACGGATCAGGAGAGATTCGCTTCCGTCCTGCTGATGAGGGCGAAGCAGTGATCACCGCACCCACTGCCGACCAGAGACCTGCACCTGAAGTGACCACACCTATCTTGGCTGACCTCGAGGACCATGACCTTGATGATACTATTAGAGAATTTTGTTGTCTATTGGATTCCACTGAGACCCGAGAATTCCTCCCGGTTGAGGAAAACTTGGAAAGCATGGACCTCGACGTTCCTTCTTCTGGGACTTGGCGGTGTGTTGATGACATCCGCGGGATCTACACGATTGATATCGTTGAGCGGAGGGCAGATTTAGAGACTATACAGGACGGACATGCTTTGACTACTTCCGCTGATGAGTCCGCTCCTGTTCATGTAGATACTGATGAGCCAAAGGCCGAATTTGATTTAGTTGCTTTTCTTCAGAGATTCGGGCCTTTTGATGAAAAAGATGATCCAGTTGAGATTATAGAGGACGAACAGAGTTCGACTACTTCCACCGATGAGTTCGTGCCTTTTGATTTTGACTTGGACGACACCTCGCAGGACGACTCCGAGTACACCACTTCCGATGATGATGAGTTCGTCCCATTCCACTTTGATATCAGCGAGACTCCCAAGGCCGGACCGAGCCGTACTTCTTCCACTACCCAGTCTGTGCCTCCACACCCTAGGGCCACTGAGGATTTACACCCCGTCGACCCTGATCGGATTCCGTCCACTGTAGACCCCGATGTCGACCTGCACCACACTAGATCTATTCCTCCGCGGTCCCGCAAGAAGGTTCGCTTTCTACCTTCTTGATCATCTGTATATCCATCTCTGTTGTATATTCACTTTTGTGTACCTTTGTTCGATCTACCGTATTGCTCGTCTACCCATTCCTCGAGTCTGCCTTACTTAGGACGTACTTTGTCCTAAGTATAGGGGGGTGGACGAGCCGAGTGCTCTTTCTTCGTTCCGTTTCATTACTCCTGTTGTCGCCTATACTTAGGGCTTCTTTTACCCTAAGTATAGGGGGAGTGACATGTATATCCTTCTCTATCTTCTGCCATCTTCCGATTTATTTTCTTCTTTTCTTCTTTTCTTCTTTTCCTCTTATATTTTCTTCATCTACCGAAAAGGTGCCACCCTTGTAGACAGTTTTTCTATACTTAGGACGTACTTTTTCCTAAGTATAGGGGGGTGTGCACCCCGAGTTCTGTCATTCTTTTCGATCCTCTCCATTGTCTCTTCTTCTTGTCTATACTTAGGGATATCTTACCCTAAGTATAGGGGGGGACAATCTGAGTACGATCTGTTCATTCCCACCCTTGATCCTCCCTGCTTTGTATACAGTCTGCTATACTTAGGATTATTTGATCCTAAGTATAGGGGGGACGGTCAACTTCTCATTCATTGATTCATTGCTTCATTCATTTATTCTTTAGATTTTCCTATACTCAGTACGAGTTATGTCTTCTCTTTTCTCTCTGATCTATGAGGACATAGCTCAAGCTAAGTATAGGGGGGTCGTATATACTGCGTATATACTTTAGTCATAACTCGTACTTTCGTATTTTCTTAATAATATGGCTAATAATTCTTTAAAATTCATTAAAAATCTTTAATAAAAAGATGTGATTATTCCTCAAATTCTTTTGTATTTACTGATTAATAAATCAGGTGAAAATGTTTTTTGCAAAATGTTTGAAAAATAGTTTGAAAATCTTTGTGTACATCTATTGAAAACTATTTTGAAAATGTTTTGTTACATGTTTTCAACCTGTGTGAAATTGTGTGGATTGTAAAATTTCTTTTCTTTGTGTGAAATAAAATGTTTGAAAAATGATGTGCAAATAGTTTGAAAAATGGTTGCAAAAATGATTTGAAAAACCTATATATACTGTTTGAAAAGCCTTTGCAAAATGATTTTCAAATGTGTGTAAAATGTTTGTAAAAACTATTTTGGACTATAGTTTTCAAAAATTATGTGAAAAGCTTGTGTCAAATAAGTTTGAGGAATATTCACATCACACCAAAATCCACTTCTTGTATATATAAGAAGCACTTCCGTGTACATATTTTAACCTATTTTCAACCAAAATCTTTTTGTTTTCAAAATTTCAAAAAAAAACATTTGCAAAAATTAAAATCCAAAAAAAAACATTTGAAAAATCTTTGAAAAACACAAAAAAATGCATCTGCGTATGCATCATCATCATATTTTCAAAAATTCATAAAAAGATCAAAACCTTTGAAAATTGCATCACAAAAATATTTTCTGCATTGCATTGCATAGCATTCGCATTTTTCGGATTGAGTTTGATAGTTGAACAAGTCTAAGTAAAATCCGAAGATTGGAGCTTAATTGGACCTTAAAATCTACCTAATAACAGGAACCTTATAGGAACTAGGTTTGAGGTACTTCAGGTCTAGTTGACTTAATTCTTTGAGGATCACGAGACTTGGTTCAATGGATTCTTAACTGCCTAAGTAGAGTATTTCGGAACACACGCACGACTCTTGTTGATAATGACCTAACTTGGACACCTGCACCTTTCACATGGCTCAACTCAGTTGGAGTGGTGAGGGGATTGGATTTGCCGGTATGAGACGCACACAAGTGGAAACACTTGTCCTTTTCTAGGGAGGGAAGTGCACCCCAACCCGTCCAGTGATTAGGAAGTCTAAAGACAGGAGGCTGTGGGTTGCGATAAAGCTTCAAAAGAGGGATAGTCTACTAGCTCAAGAGGAAAAACTCCTTATGTAAATGCTGCTGTGAATAGTATTTCAAAAAAAAAAAAGGGTTCAGGCATGTACAAAAATAAAAAGCCTGCAAAGTATGTACAAATGTTACAAAGTCAATAAGCAAGCTTGAGTTCCAAAGTCATATCATGTGAGCCTGCAGCAGGATGACTTGACTACACTGGTCTTGCATCCCGGGATAGGTAGCTACACTGGCTACCGTCCATTCTTCTCTTCACCCCCTCCTCTTGAGTTGGTTGCCACTTGAACTTAGAAGGGAATACCCCGCTCCTCGAGGATGGAGTTGCTGGATTGGGGAACCATTGGGTTGTCGTACTGGAGAAGTCAGTTTCTTTGTCATTCTAGTTGGGGAGAGCCACCATCACTTACACTGTACAAGTCAGATTCATAGTCGTAAGAGTTTGCGTATGAGTTGAAGTATTTCTGAACTGGCTATTGAGGAGACTTGGACAGAGTTTTGGGATTCTCAAGGGCTGTTGGATTTCAAACACGGTTCTCACTAAGGTTCCGCCCGCACTAAAATTCCAAAGGTCCTACTTAAGCTCCAAACTTTGATTTTGTGAAGACAAGTTTGATAATTACACTTAATCCACCTTCTTCTTTTTCTTTTCTTTGTTTTTCTTTTCTGCACTTATTGCATAAGTGTTTGCTAGGGACTAGCAAAGGCAAGTATAGGGGGATGATGAATCCACGTTTCATCATCTTTATTCTATCATTTTGGCCTTAAAACCCCTAGTAAATGCGTATAAATACGCATAATTCAGGCATTTTAGCATTCATGTATATGTATGTAAATATTGTATAAAATGCGGTTTTTAAAGTCAAAATAATAGAATAAAGAAAAGAAAAGAAAAAGAATAAAATATTGTAAATATTTTATGACCCGAAACCCCGAGACCTAGGCATCTTGATGAATAGGTCGACAAGGAATAAAGTAGGGGGGAGATAAGGGCCAAAACACAGATAAAATACCTATACATTGTATTCATTCATTATTCATTTTGGGACCTATTTTTGGTTCCACTTTTTGTACATCAAATAAAGAAACTTTGTACATGAAAGTTGTAGATAATTTTATAAAGAAAAATACAAAATTGATTTCACAGAAAAATAATACACAGATAAAAAGTTATGGTCTGAATAAAAATCCAGAATCCCAACTTCCCAGACCTGTATCTCACAAATAAAAACTCCAAATGCAGCGTACTCACCTTTAATTGTATATAGAAGAAAATAAGCTAATTAATGGCGGTGGTTTCGCATTTGGCGGAGCTACGGTTTGAAAGTTGACTTTTGGACCCCTATTGTATACTTGTACATATTAAAATATTCAATTTATTATTTATTTATTATTTTTATAATTTTATATTTTTATAATGTTATAAATATTACTTCTAATAATTATGTATATTAAAATCAGAATAAAAACATCAATAAATACAAATAAAAATACTTGTATATATAGGTATAATACAGGTAGCGATACCTATACAAATAACACTTTCATTTTATTAAGTGTATAAAATATATCAGAAAATTAAAATAAAAATATATTTGTGTATATAAAAGTATTTTATAATTTTAGAAAATAAAAACCAAAATAAAATAAATTAAAAATACCTAAATAAAAATAAAATACTCAAATACATAGATATAGATACCTATAGGGGTATAAATGCAAGCTTGTAAAAATATGTCTCATAAAAATAAATAAAAATCATAATAAAATAATTTATAAAATAATAAACATTTTTTATAATCAAAAATTAATAAAATCGTTTACTATTTTTAAATGATTTTAGAATTATTTTTTCCAGGCTTTTTTCTGGTTGGTCCACGTGGACCAACCAGGAGGGCTGGAGAGTTGACCTGGGTCAACTCTCTGACCCATGGCCTGCTGTGTGTCAGATTGGTTTTTTGGACGTTTTTCTCGCTTTTTTCGAGGGCTCTCCGCTCCTCGTTTCAGGTCGAAGTCTTCTCGACTTTTCTTCCCCCACGATCGAGGATGCTCGCCCCAATCTTTTCTTGGGCGATGGATCATTGACGCACCTCTGACACCTCGTTGAAGGAGCCTCGACCACCAACTTTCAAAAACCAACCCAACACCTCCCTCCAACCTTTGAACCCTCTTCTACCCAAGTTTGACCTCGTTGTGGAGCTCTGGATCGACTCCCGTGACAGGGGAGCCTCCAGCTCCTTCGCGCGAGGCCAGGCGAAGGCCGGAGCGGCGCTCCACCACCCATCTCCGGCCGTGGCCGTGAGGTACCCTTCCTCCTGGTTTTTGAACCCGTTGAGGTAGTTTCCTTCGTTTTTCCTTGTCCTTAATCCATCTGTAGGTTGTGCGCTTCATTTTTCTCTTTTATTTTGCGTCTTGCGCGCTCCGATCGCCACCCGCCATGACCTCGCCGGAGCTTGCTCCGGCGAGCTTCGCTTCGTCCTTCCACACTATTCCACCTCCAGGAGGGGCCCGGCACTTTACCCGTGACCCCCCCTTGACACGTTTCTTGCAGGTCATTGCGTCATACAGGGCATCTGGAGGCGATTTTGCTTATCACCGGACCTTCTTGGAGCCCTCCTCGACTCAGACGCCGTAGGAGCACTCCAAGGGTCATCGGCGACTTTTGAAGCCTTCGATCATCAGAAGGCATCTGCAGGAGGAGATCTGGCAATTTTTGAGCATCAAAGGACGTCGGAGTGGGCCGTTGCAGCGGGAGGAAGATCGCCCCGGCGGTGCTTCTTCCCCGTTCGTCGGGACCCCCTCTCTGTCGTCGGATTAGACGCGCCAGCCCAGGAGTGCAGCTGCCGTCCGATTGCTTCGTCCTCGGCCGTTGATCGCGTCGTGGATGATCTTATCGCAGCCGTTCGCGCGAAGGGGTATCGGACAACAGGAACTCGACACGTGGCTTAAGTAAAAGCCGCAACGCCGTTCGATCAGCCCCTTAGTTGGGAATTTTGCATGTTCGATCCCGACTCTTTTTGCATTGTTAATTAGACCAAAAACTTTCCATTGCCGTTGTTTTACTTTTGTAATAATTGCTGAAACACCATCAACCTTTCGAGATTTGCAAGGCTATCCTCCCCAGGCGCGCGTGCTCACGCACGTTCCCCCTGGGGATTTTGCGTGGATAACCTCGTAGTTCTTGTCTTTAATATTCAGTCCTCTAGATTTTTATTTAGTTATTTATTTTCTGAAGTATTTGCGAAGAGGCCCTTACAGTTCTTGATAATTACAAAAATACCCCTGCAGTTATGGTTTTTCTTTTTGTTACTTGTAATTTTTGCATGCATCCATAAAACCCTAAAAAATCTACAAAAATTGCATTAAGCTCCTGTTGCATAGTACTTCATCATCATATTTTTATTTTTCATAGTTATTGCATTTTAATATTTATAAAAAATCAAAAACACTCATTTTCAGCACTGTTTGCATTAGAAAATCACTAAAAAATATAAAAACACTCCAGAAAATTCCCAAAAAAATATATTTTTGTTCCTTTTAGTGTGTTTTAATTTCAGACCAAAAATCATTAAAAAATACAAAACCAAACTCCTAAAAATTGCAAAACTCTAAAAACCTTCATAAAAATTTATAAAATTCATAAAAAATCCAAAAATAGTGTTTTCTTTTCCTGAATTTTCTTTGTTTCTTTATCTTTAAGTGAAAATTAATTTGAGGAATTTTTGACACTGTTTACTATTTTTCATCCTCAATTTAATTTCGGCCAGCAACTTTTATTCACTGTTTTCCTTATTTTGATAATTAAAAATACCAAAAACATTCTAAAAATTACCCAAAAATCACAAAAACAGTAAAAAGTATAAAAAAGACCAAAAAGACTTTATTTTCATATTTTTGAATATTTTTATCTATTTTTATAAATATCTCTTTGTCCTTTTTATTACATTGTCCTTATCTTCCAATATTGAAAAAGGATATAAAAAAATATAAAATATAAAAAGAAAATACAAAATCAGTAAATTAAAGATCAAAATACAAAAATATAAAATTAAAAATTAAATAAAAAATATATAATTAAAAACCCACAAAAAAATAGCATAATAGGCATTTGATCACAACTCACACATTTTTGAGCACTTGTGCCCCGATCTACCTGTCTGCTCCCTGTGTTCGACCTCTACACATACTTGCACTATACACATCTTGTTGTAGAGTTATAATAAATTTTAACTCCGCACATTTACTTTCATTGCTTGATATATTTGCTGTGGGTTAATTGTTGTTTGAATCTCGGATTTCGTTGGAGGTCAAATCAGCGACTATTGATTCGCCTTGTGAGTCAACACGACCTCTGCGATTTCTCGGTTCAACAGCCACCCGGCGCCCATTTGGGCCGTCTGATCCACTTCATCTCAGTCGTCCATCACCGCTCAACTTCCCAACCGTCAAATCCTAACCCAGATCTGATCCCACCCGCTCCTTTCCGCCTTAACTATAGCCACTCGATCATTCTTCATCCTACGCTTCTCATCATGCCACGTACCCCCCCCCCATCTCCCACTGTTGGATCTCCTCCAGATTGCATCACATCCATCCATTCGCGCCTTAATCTCATCCGTTCGATCAGATCCGCGGATCTAATCGTAGCCTTCCGCACGCGCTCCCACCTCAGCCGTTAGATCGTTAGATCCAACGGCCGTGGTTCATCGTCTTCCTCCAGCCTGGTGTTCCCTGTTGTAACGCCTCCATCCCCTTCCTTTTTTAACACACGCGTTCGACCACCTCTCCCTCTCCTAACGGCTACTCCACATACCCCACGCCTCCGCCATCTTCGCGCAACCCCCATTTGACCTCGCCATCACTCCCAGTCGTCAAAACCTCCATGCAAAAACGTCTCTCTCTCACGTATCTCCCGGTTGCGCCTCCTATAAAACCACCTTCCATCCACGCCGAGCAGCCTATCCACCATCTACGGGGCTCCGCCCTAGCTTCCTCCACCCTCCGGTGACAACGGAGGGTGGTTTCGTTGAGGCCACAATGGCCGGCCACCCTAGGTGTGATCCATGGCCTTCATGGCCATGTCGTGGTGCCACATGGCACCGCCGAGCTCCGAGGCCCGGTTAACCTCGCCGGGGACGACCCGAGCACCTCAAGGGTGCTCAGCCCAAGCCAATCACTGTCGCCACCAACTCCTTGCTCCGGCAAGGTGAATTTATCTCTCTACTTCTCCTAATTTTCCGATCACCTCCATCATCGTCCACCACCATCCGACAAGTCTCCCACCTTCGCAAGCTCACCCGTATCTTCGCCCAATCTCTTCCTTCCTCCAAGACCCCCTCGCACTTCGACACAATTCCTTCGTCTTCACGACGGCAGACGCCCCTGAGCCACCACCTTCTTCGCCTTCGCCCGGCTCCCATCTCATTCCACCTAATTCGCACCCACACGCACACGCTTTGGCTATAACTAACCATTGCAGGATCTTCAATAGCCAGAGTAGGCGTCGGAGCTCGTTCGAGCTGGTCTCCTCCGATGAGGTTCCAGGGAATTCAGGCTCTGATCATCATCGGAGCTTCGCCGCGTCTCAAGGATCTCCGCCAGCACTTCCAAGAGCTCCCAGGACCTCCGCCTTGCACGGAGGGACTTGGTGGAGCAACCAGCAGGTCGCCGGAGCCCAGCCTCCTCCGGGGACCCACGGCGGAGGAAGAAGTACAGATACCGTCCGATCGCTTCGATCGGACGGTGATGATGAAGCCACGTGGCACCCGAGCCTAGCCTCCATACCTTCAGGATCGGGTGTTCGAACCCAGATCCAACCCTCCAGCAAATGCCACGTGGCTCGAACCTGAGGAGCCACCCGAGCCTAGGCGCCTCACGTGCAGCGCACGTGAGGTGCTGGGTAATTTACGCGAAAGACCCAGAACTTCTTGATATTTGCAGATAGGTCCCCACGCACGTGTCTCACGTGCGTGCCTGGGTATTTTATAGGGAGGCCCTCCAACTTTCAGGAAATTACAAAATGCCCCCGCACTATGGAAAATTTATGAAGGGGCCCAGGCGGTTTTTGGTATTTGCATTTAGGTCTCTCCAGGGACCTAAATGCGATATTTATCTTTTTTTATTTCTTACATTTGTATTACAATTATGCCCCTGCATTGTTTTCTTCATAACTTGAGCATCGTAGGTCCAAATTGCATGATTTTAGTGTCGTTTTGATCCTTGTTTTGTCCTCCACATCTTAGCATGTTTAATTTGCTCATTTACCACTGTTTTAAATGAAGTGATTTTTTATGTGATAAATGATACCCTGTTCTTCTTGTTCTTGCTTGGATTTAATGTCCGCTTTTCATGGTGTCATCAAATTGACCCTGATTTCTATTTCTATTATGATGCTCATAATTGTCAGGTATATTTGTAATCTTTTATTTAGCATACATGTGACCTGGCATATTTGTTCATCCATCACTTTAAATTGTATAAAAATCAATTAAAAAATGCATACATCATGGCATTGATTTGTAAATAGCATTGCTCATCAAGTGGACCTAAAACTGAAATTAATTCACATTATGCTTCGTGAATCAAAATTCGATAAATAAATTAAGTAGTTGTGTCCTTGCGTTCGACCTTGGTAGACTTGCCAAGTATAAATACTCCACAGCATTCAAAGGAGTGTGGTATTTTGATCGACCGAAATTTGCCTCCTATACTACAATTATTGATTTTTAAAGAGGCGGATTTCGCGTTCATCAAATGGCGCCGTTGCTGGGGATACGACTTAACTTAATTATTGAATTTTGATTTTATTTGTTGAATAATTTCAAAATTTTTAGGTCCTCATTTCATGCATCATTTTTTGGCATCATATCTGCTTATTTAAATTCTCTGAGTGTTCTAACTTTTCTCTTTTGTGGCAGGGCACATGATCATCGAGGATGCTTGATCCTCATGGAGGCGTGAAGTCGAGGGCTTCTGCTGAAGAGGCCGCAAAAGAATCTGTGAAGAAATTCTAGGATTTTAATCAGTCAGATTGCATTGTATACTGTACAAAAAAAGAACTTGCATTTGCATATTTATTTTCAGATCTTGCATGCTTAAAAAAAAGAGGTAGATCACTCGATGATCTACCCCCACCCCCCCCACACACACACACAATTGCACATATACACACACATCACCTCATCTCCCTTCCCTCTATAACTTTCACAATATCTCACTCTCTCTCTGTATATTGAACGACCCCCCCACCCTTGTATCATAGAACAATCCCCCCTAATTCAGATCTTACTTAGGCTATTTGTATCCTAAGTATAGGGGGGACCTGCCTACTCATTCCTCCCTCGTACTGTCTTCTTGTACTTAGGTCAATATTGACCTGAGTATAGGAGGATCCTCCTCCTCAGTTCTGCTATATCACCCTATATTCGAATCGAGCCTTGGTTTCATGGCACTTGTGGTATGAGGACATTGAAAAATTTAAGTATAGGGGGGTATACCATATTTTACTGTATATTTACTTTAGCCTTAGCTCGTGTATTTAAAACTTTTTAAATTTTATTTTCGGGCTATGTTTTGGTAAACTAGTGAACCAAGTTTTGTAAAAACCTTGTAAAAATTGTTTATTAAAATCAAGGGATTAATTTTTGTAAATATTCCTTTTCAAAAAAATTAAAAATTAAAAAAAATTAAAAAACTTTCTTGGAATTTGACTCTGACTACTAGGCTTAGTAGACACTTTTAGTGAGGGAACCTCGGTCTCCCTTAGCAGAGTGGGCGGTTTAGAGGACATCGCATATGACCCCGTCCTCAAGTAACATGAGTCTCGGCCCGTACTTACACCCATAATGGCAGAGAGTGGATACTTTTATTTGAGCCTGGACCAATCATTCTCTCCAAAGAATCAAAAAAAATTAAAAAAATAAAATTAGAACCCATAAAAATATGCTAAAGGCAAAAATCACACAAAAAATCACTAACCAAGGAATTGGTGTATTCCTGACACATTCACACTCACTCAAGGCTTGAGGATTTTGAGGACACTGGATTTTTGTGATCTTAAGAGTTTGATTTAACATGCCTTAGTCATTAGGGTTTTTAAACTTAAATATGCACACTTCCCTGGTTTGAAAGATTTTAGTGCTATATTGCACTCTTCATCTCTACCTTCAAGAAAAATATGATCAGCATAGTCACTTCCACAACTGCATGATTGATGAGATGAGTTGAGATATCACTTGAGGAACTAGGACTAGAGATTTGAGTTTAGATCCGATCTAATGATATTCGAGGATGGGATATTGTTAATGAAGGCTTCAGAAAACCCGAGTGTCAGCAAAACCCTAGCCAGTATGTGAACAAGATTCATATGCTATCTCTTTGATATTTACCTATGTGCAGGGTTTGATGAAACTTAATGGAATTTGTTGATCAGTCTGTGCCAACTTTTGGTAAAAGCAGTGGAGCTAGCCTACAAAAGAAAAGAAATGTCAAAGAAAAAGCTCTGAATACCAAAGTCAAGTTACAAATGAGCTTCCACCAATGGCAAGTTCTCCCAAATATTTCAAAGTGTCCACTTGGATCAAGCGCTAATTAGGACCAAGGAGTCGGGCTGACACCACAAAAAGGGCCATGCATCGTAAGCGATACAAGTCTGGGTGTCGAAGGTATCTTAGATACTCAGAAAAGTCACACCCCGGTGTATTCCCAGAAAAATAAGTGCAGACGACACCGACTCTCTTGACAGACACATTGATCAACAATATAAAAATTTACATGTGTTGAGTAAAAGGCACTCGAGAGGCCCCTTGTTCCAATGTGAGGGTGAGAAAAATAGACACAATCCCATTACCTCCATCATCTGGTCGTCCATCAACATTTCAAGTCTGACAAACTAATGAGACGGTTGACTGAAGCAAGAATAGACTTATTCCCTAGTATTGAGGATTAGGTCTAGAGGAGAGTCTTTGGGACTGGAACTTTGAGTGATTCCTCGACTCGACTCTCATGAAATGCAGTACACTTAAGTTCATATGCTTATACTATATGTACAAAAAGAGAATCTGATAATTAGAGAAGTTGGATTCCTTCTGACTAAGGCTTGGATAAGTCCAGAATTTGAGGATCTCTTAAATTAAGGGTCTTCGAAAGATTGAGCCTTGAAATCTTCGTGCGCACTGTCAGGGATTTATCCGACTCCTTCATTCTTTAGATGCTCGAGGACGAGCATGGTTTAAGTTAGGGGTATGATGAATCTCGTATTCATCATGCTAAAAGCCGCTTATTAAAACCTCTGTCTTAAATAATCCAATAAAATCATCTTTAATTCTTTATTTTTATCATGTATTATATTGTGTATAATATACCCTTAAAATATTGTATTTAATTTCACTTATTTTTCTTGTATTTATTTCATCATCAAAAACCCCTAAAAATTAGGTAGAATATTTGTCTATAAATCACTGACCATTAAAAAGACTAAAAAATACAAAAACAAATCAAAAGCAAAAATCGGTGTTTTTATCCCCCTTAAAAATACTTCCAAAAATACTTTTTATACAAATGACCTCTTTTGGCTTTTTGACCAACATGAGTTGTAGATCTCGTCGAGACAAGCAACTTTAAGTTTTGACTTTTTCCTAATTTTGCCTCTAACTATTTCTTTTCTATTTATCTTTGTAATTTTACTTTGAATATTTCTGATTGGGCCACGTGGTGCCCTCTGGGCCGCCCACGTGGCCCGCTTCCCTTTCCACCACCCGACGCCCATCTGGGCCGTCTGATCCACTTCATCTCAGTCGTCCATCACCGCTCCACTTCCCAACCGTAAGATCCTAACCCAGATCTGATCCCACCCGCTCCTTTCTGCCTTAACTATAGCCACTCTATCATTCTTCATCATACGCTTCTCATCATGCCACGTACCCCCCCATCTCCCACCATTGGATCTCCTCCAGATCGCATCACATCTATCCATCCACGCCTTAATCTCATCCGTTCGATCAGATCCGCGGATCTGATCGTAGCCTTCTGCACGTGCTCCCACACCAGTCGTTGGATCGTTAGATCCAACGGCTGTGGTTCATCGTCTACCTCCAACCTTGCGTTCCCTCTTGTAATGCCTCTGTCCCCTTCCTTTTTTAACACACGCGTCCGACCACCTCTCCCTCTCCTAACGGCGACTCCACATACCCCACGCCTCTGCCATCTTCGCGCACCCCCATTTGACCTCACCGTCACTCCCATCCATCAAAACCTCCATGCAAAAACGCCTCTCTCTCACGTAACTCCCAGATGCGCCTGCTATAAAACCACCTTCCATCCATGCTGAGTAGCCTATCCACCATCTACGGGGCTCCGCCTTAGCTTCCTCCGCCCTCCGGTGACAGCAGAGGGCGGTTTCGTCGAGGCCACAATGGCCGGCCACCCCAGGTGTGATCCATGGCCTTCTTGGCCATGTCGCGGTGCCACCTGGCACCGCCTAGCTCCGAGGCCTGGCTGACCTCGTCGGACGACGACCCAAGTGCCTCAAGGGTGCTCAGCCCGAGCCAATCACTACCGCCACCAACTCCTTGCTCTGGCAAGGTGAGTTTATCTCTCTACTTCTCCTAATTTTCCGATCACCTCCATCATCGTCCACCACCATCCGACAAGTCTCCCACCTTCGTAAGCTCACCCGCATCTTCGCCCAATCTCTTCCTTCCTCCAGAACCCCCTCGCAATTCGACCCAATTCCTTCGTCTTCACGACGGAGGACGCCCCTGAGCCACCACCTTCTTCGCCTTCGCCCGGCTCCCATCTCATTCTACCTAATTCGCACCCACACGCACACGCTTCGTCTATAACTAACCATTGCATGATCTTCAATAGTCGGAGTTAGCGTCGGAGCTCGTTCGAGCTGGTCTCCTCAAGCGAGGTTCAAGGGAACTCAGGCTCTGGTCATCATCGGAGCTTCGCTGCGTCTCAAGGACCTCCGCCAGTGCTTCCAAGAGCTCCCCGGACCTCCGCCTTGCACGGAGGGACTTGGTGGAGCAACCAGCAGGTCGTCGGAGCCCAGCCTCCTCCGGTGACCCACGGCGGAGGAAGAAGTACAGATACCGTCCGATCGCTTCGATCGGATGGTGATGATGAAGCCACGTGGCACCCGAGCCTAGCCTCCATACCTTCAGGCTCGGGCGTCCGAACCCAGATTCAACCCTCCAGCAAATGCCACGTGGCCCGAACCTGAGGAGCCTCCCGAGCCTAGGCGCCTCACGTGCAGCGCACGTGAGGTGCTGGGTAATTTACGCGAAAGACCCAGAACTTCTTGATATTTGCAGATAGGTCCCCAGGCACGTGCCTCACGTGCGTGCCTGGGTATTTTACAGGGAGGCCCGTCAACTTTCAGGAAATTGCAAAAATGCCCCCGCGCTATGGAAAATTTATGAAGGGGCCCTAACAGTTTTTAGTATTTGCATTTAGGTTCCTCCAAGGACCAAAATACGATATTTATCCTTTTTATTTCTTGCATTTTTATTACAATTATGCCCATGCGTTGTTTTCTTCATAACTTGAGCATCGTAGGTCCAAATTGCATGATTTTAGTGTCGTTTTGATCCTTGTTTTGTCCTCTACATCTTAGCATGTTTAATTTGCTCACTTGCCACTATTTTTAACGAAGTGATTTTTTATGTGATAAATGAGACCCTGCTCTTCTTGTTCTTGCTTGGATTTAATGACCGCTTTTCATGTTGTGATCAAATTGACCCTGATTTCTATTTCTATTATGATGCTCATAATTGTCGGGTATATTTGTAATATTTTATTTAGCATACATGTAACCTGGCATATTTGCTCATCCATCACTTTAAATTGCATAAAAATCAATTAAAAAATGCATACATCATGGCATTGCTTTGTAAATAGCATAGGTCATCATGTGGACCTGAAACTGAAATTAATTCACATTGTTCTTCATGAATCGAAATTCGATAAATAAATTAAGTAGCCGTGTCCTTGCATTCGACCTTGGTAGACTTGCCAAGTATAAATACTCTACAGCATTCAAAGGACTGTGGTATTTTGATCGACCGAAATTTGCCTCCTATACTACAATTATTGATTATTAAAGAGGTGGATTTCGCGTTCATCAAATACACAAGGTGATTATTAAAGAGGTAGATTTCGTGTTCATCAAATGCACAATGTGATTTGAATGCTGTGGAATATTTATACTTGTATAATCAATAATTGTAGTATAGGAGGTAAATTTCGATCGATCAAAATACCACAGTCCTTTGAATGCTCTGGAGTATTTATACTTGGCAAGTCTACAAAGGTCGAACGCAAGGACACAGCTACTTAATTTATTAATCAAATTTCGATTCATGAAGCACAATATGAATTAATTTCAATTTCAGGTCCACATGATGAACTATGCTATTTACAAAGCAATGCCATGATGTATGCACTTTTAATTAATTTTTATGCAATTTAAAGTGATGGATGAGCAAATATGCCAGGTTACATGTATGCTAAATAAAAGATTACAAATATACCCGGCAATTATGAGCATCGTAATAGAAATAGAAATCAGGGTCAATTTGATCACAACATGAAAAGCGGTCATTAAATCCAAGCAAGAACAAGAAGAGCAGGGTCTCATTTATCACCTAAAAAATCACTTCATTTAAAGACGTGGCAAATGAGCAAATTAAACATGCTAAGATGTAGAGAACAAAACAAGGATCAAAACGACACTAAAATCATGCAATTTGGAGCTACGATGCTCAAGTTATGAAGAAAACAATGTAGGGGCATAATTGTAATAAAAATGCAAGAAATAAAAAGGATAAATATCACATTTAGGTCCCTGGAGGGACCTAAATGCAAATACCAAAACTGCCTGGGCCCCTTCATAAATTTTCCATAGTGCGGGGGCATTTTTGTAATTTCCTGAAAGTTGGAGGGCCTTCCTGTAAAATACCCAGGCACGCACGTGAGGCACATGCCTGGGGACCTATCTACAAATATCAAGAAGTTCTGGGTCTTTCGCGTAAATTACCCAGCACCTCACGTGCGCTGCACGTGAGGCGCCTAGGCTCGGGAGGCTCCTCAGGTTCGGGCCACGTGGCATTTGCTGGAGGGTTGAATCTGGGTTCGGACGCCCGAGCCTGAAGGTATGGAGGCTAGGCTCGGGTGCCACGTGGCTTCATCATCACAGTCCGATCGAAGCAATCGAATGGTATCTGTACTTCTTCCTTCGCCGTGGGTCACCGGAGGAGGCTGGGCTCCGGCGACCTGCTGGTGGCTCCACCAAGTCCCTCCGTGCAAGGCGGAGGTCCGGGGTGCTCTTGGAAGTGCTGGCGGAGATCCTTGAGATGCGGCGAAGCTTCGATGATGATCAAAGCCTGAGTTCCCTGGAACCTCGCCGGAGGAGACCAGCTCGAACGAGCTCCGACGCCAACTCCGGCTATTGAAGATCCTGTAATGGTTAGTTATAGCCGAAGCGTGTGCGTGTGGGTGCGAATTAGGTGGAATGAGATGGGAGTCGGGTGAAGGCGAAGAAGGTGGTGGCTCAGGGGCGTCCGCCATCGTGAAGACGAAGGAATCGGGTCAAAGTGCGAGGGGGTTCTTGAGGAAGGAAGAGATTGGACAAAGATGCGGGTGAGCTTGAAAAGGTGGGAGACTTGTCGGATGGTGGTGGACGATGATGGAGGTGATCGGAAAATTAGGAGAAGTAGAGAGATAAATTCACCTTGCCAGAGCAAGGAGTTGGTGGCGACAGTGATTGGCTTGGGCTGAGCACCCTTGAGGCGCTCGGGTCGTCACCCGGCGAGGCAGCCGGGCCTCGGAGCTCGGCGATGCCAAGTGGCACCGCGACATGGCCATGAAGGCCATGGATCACACCTGGGGTGGCCGGCCATTGTGGCCTCGATGAAACCGCCCTCCGCTGTCACCGGAGGGCGGAGGAAGCTAGGGCGGAGCCCCGTAGATGGTGGATAGGCTGCTTGGCGTGGATGGAAGGTGGTTTTATAGGAGGCGCAGACATGAGTTAGGTGAGAGAGAGAGAGAGGTGTTTTTACATGGAGGTTTTGATGGCTGGGAGTGATGGCGAGGTCAAATGGGGGTTGCGCGAAGATGGCGGAGGCGTGGGGTATGTGGAGTAGCCGTTAGGAGAGAGAGAGAGGTGGTCGGACGCGTGTGTTAAAAAAAGGAAGGGGACGGAGGCGTTACAAGAGGGAACGCCAGGCTGGAGGTAGATGATGAACCATAGCCGTTGGATCTAACGATCCAACGGCTGGGGTGGGAGCACGTGCGGAAGGCTACGATCAGATCAGCAGATCTGATCGAACGGATGAGATTAAGGTGTGAATGGATGGATGTGATGCGATCTGGACGAGATCCAACGGTGGGAGATGGGGAGGTACGTGGCATGATGTGAAGCTTAGGATGAAGACTGATCGAGTGGCTATAGTAAAGGCGGAAAGGAGCGGGAGGGATCAGATCTGGGTTAGGATCTGATGGTTGGGAAGTGGAGCAGTGATGGACGACTGAGATGAAGTGGATCAGGTGACCCAGATGGGCGTCTGGTGGCGGAAAGGGAAGCGGGCCACGTGGGCGGTCCGGAGGGCGCCACGTGGCCCAATCAGAAATATTCAAAGTAAAATTACAAAGGTAAATAGAAAAGAAATAGTTAGAGGCAAAATTAGGAAAAAGTCAAAACATGAAAGTTGGTTGTCTCGACGAGATCTACAACTTTCATGTTGGTTAAAAAGCCAAAAGAGGTTATTTATACAAAAATTATTTTTGGGAGTATTTTTAAGGGGGATAAAAACATTGATTTTTGCTTTTGATTTATTTTTGTATTTTTTAGTCTTTTTAATGGTCAGTGATTTATAGACAAATATTCTACCTAATTTTTAGGGGTTTTTGATGATAGAATAAATACAAGAAAGATAAGTGAAATTAAATACATCAATTTAAGGGTAAATTGTACACAATATAATACATGATAAAAATAAAGAATTATAGATGATTTTATTAGATTATTTAAAACATGGATTTTAATTAGCGGCTTTTAGCATGATGAATACGAGATTTATCACTAATCTAGCTTTGAATCTAAGTTAAGGAACTAAATTGTCATGAAAATAACCTAAATTAAATGCTCAACATGGAGTGTACTTGGAGTAGAGAACCTTCGTTGGAGGAGCTCCGACGAATGGCTGGATCAACTCTTCCCGACTACCTTTCTCCACATCGACACCAATAGGGTGAAGCTCATATCACTAGCTCACTCTCTTACACCTAGATTGGGATTAAAGATGGCTAGAAGAGGATAAAGTTAAAAAGGAAGACAGGAGGTGGTTATTTATATGCATGCGAGGTGGTTTCAAAGACTAGTGATTCACATATTAATGGATGTATATAAAGTGATGATCAAGGCATGGTGTGACGGAGCATTTTATTCTGAAGATTTTTAGTGAAGGGATCAATGTGCATCGAGCATCAAATCATGCTTCAGATTTTGGAGAAGTCGGGTAGCCATGCATATGGCATACCAAGACGAGGCAAATGGTATAGTTAACTGGGAGGTCGATGCAAGGATGGATCCGATTGGCGCACGAAGCCTAAAAAAGACAAAGTAGGAAATGAAAAAGAAAGGTAAATAAGAATAAAATAGCTAGGTATTTTATTAATAAAAACTTAAAACATGAAAAATGTTATTATTTTTGAAACTATTTTATTGTGATTTTTATTAATTTTACAACATAACATTTTAGGTATTATTATTTATAAACTATTATATATGTATTTATATATATATTGTATTTACATTTTTCTTTTGTTATTATTATACATAATATTATATTTAGTAATTTTATTTATTTAAACTATTATTTAATACATATTACATATTTATTGATTTTTACATTTTTATTTATATGTTTAAATAAATACATATATTATACAATACAAGTGTATTATAACTATGTGTTGTATTTATTATTTACTTTTAAGTCTTTTTGAATGGTTTAAATTTTATCTGTATGTTTAATAAATAATATATGATATTTACAATTATTTAAAAAAATAAGAGGGGTAAAAATATGTTCAATAAATTACGTGGCATAAAATACAATTGTAAAAGTACACATATACCTTAATTAGCCAATTTTGCATCTTGACTCAAATTTAAATGAAATCACCTTCATTAGATAGATATTTTATTTAGAAATATAATGGTGGTGAGTTTGGTTTAATTTGAGTTTATATGGAGGAGATATTGATCATTGAAGTTATGTTTATGGCTTTTCATCTGAGTGTACAAGGTGATTGATACATGATCTATTTTGGCTAATATTTTTATTATTTTATATACATAAATATGTACAAGTTTCATGTTGAAAATATATTTCGTTGAGATTTATAAAAAGGTGAAATAAAATAGTATAAGTTTTTAACTATATACATAATGTAGTGTACTTAAATGACTTAGGGGTTTCTCCATATTTTGTGCATTATTTGGCCCGTATCTCCCATACTTTATTTCTAGTCGACCTAATCAATTCTTGACTTGGTCTCGGGATTTAGGATCAGTCAATATATTTTATACTTCATTTATTTTTCCTTTATTTTCATTATTATTTTATTTTAGATTTAAATACAATGATTTGTACAATAATTAGAGACTAATTATAGAAGAATAATGAATGCTAATTTCTACTAGTTAATTATATTTACAGGTGTTTTGATAGGGATTTAAAGACAAAATGGAAGAATAAAGGTAGATGAAAGGTTATTCATCAGGGGTCATTTATATACGAGCTCAAGAAAAGTGGTTGTTGGAAACCAAAAATGGTATGAAACCAAGTATAATTCTCTGTATGATCGATCGGGTTACTAAGTATGATTGATCAACTGTAAATGATCGATCAACTAGATAGTTATCATCAATCAGTTGATGACCATTTGAATGCTATTCAAAATATGATCGATAATCTCAAATGGCGTGATCGACAAGTAGCAATCGATCAGTAAAAGTACATGATCGATAAGGTATGATCGATCAAGCTGAAAACATCATCAATAAGTCCATCTAAAATTCGATATTCCAGAAAAGGAAAGTTGTGGTCGAAGCTCGTTGAAGTTACAACTTTTGCAAACCTAACATAGAATAAACATTACGAGTCTTTTGAACAAAGAAACAACAAGTATAAGCATCTGCATCTGCTTTAGATGCTCACTTGTAGTCCTCAATCACATACAATATGAGAAATACTACTATATAATTTTGTGTGGGTATCATCTTTAAAATCTCGGAGGACCAAAATACTGACAAAGAGTGTCTGACACATTTTACTCTCACACGACTTAACTTATGGGAGGTATCTTTGAGATGAATGGTTGTGGTCAATTCAAGTCATCTCATGAAATATCTGAGGGGCTTCCACGTTGTGAACTTAGATGAAGATGGATGTTGTGATGGATTAATGGCGGTGATAAAGAGGAGGGGTGACAAATATCTAATATATCATCACATTTACCATTTATTATCCTCCTTTCTTAGACTCCTAAATAGTTTCTAACCCTAATTCACCTTAATTAACAAACTAGCCCTTTACATAACTAACGCTAATTTTTGTATATAATTAACACTATTTTACCTTCTTCTTATTAAAAATATCAGAAAATTAGATAATTATTGTATATATTTGTTTTGGTTTTTTACTATAAATTTAAAAAACAAAAAAATAATAAAAGAAATGAAAAGAAGTGTTTTAATTCCTTAAAAATGCGTACAAAAATATATCTTTGTATATATAACTTATTTTGGTTTTTTGTTCAACATGAATCTTGTATATCTCATCGAGATCTATAGCTTTCATGTTTTATATATTTTTTAAATTCAGCTTCTATCTATTTTATTTTATTTCCCTTTATTTAAATTTTTTTATTGGAACACATAGGCCCCCCCCAAGGTTGCCCATGTGGCCCACCTCCTCGCCAACCAACCAGCATCACCTTCAGCCGCTTGATGTGAATCACTCTGATCGCATCAGAGCCACTCGCCCCCTGATAAACCCAAATTTCCAACGGTCGTGTATTCCACACAAGGCGGGAACACAGAAGTCGTTGCAGTGACCGCTAAGAAATCCGAATTTAATCAACAATTAACCCACAATCAAATCAAACAATGACAAGCAATAGTGGAGTTAACATTTATTGTTAACTCTACATAAAAGATGTATAGGTGTAAGTATGTAGAGGTCGAACACAGGGAGCAAGGCAGGATAGATCAAGCAAGTGTATGTGTGTGATTGTGATCAAGTGTCTACAAGATGCAAATGTTTTTGTGGGTTTTTAATTTTTAATTTAATTTTTTTTAATTTTAAATTTTGTATTTTGATTTATAATTTTCTGATTTTATATTTCTTTTTATATTATATATATATATTTTTTCTTTTTCAAAATCTAGAAATACAAAGAAAGAAAAATGAAGATAAGATATTTACAAAAATAAAGAAAAATGCTCAAAAATTAGGAAATAAGATGTTTTTGGTATTTTTATATTTTTCTACTATTTTTGTGATTTTTGGATATTTTTCTGAATATTTTTGGTATTTTTAAAAGTTAAGATAAGAGAAAACAATGAATTAACTACTGGCCAAAATTAAAATGGGAATGAAAAATAGCAAACAGCAACAAAATTTTCCCAAATTAACTTTAAAATAAAGATAATAAAATAGGGAAACTACATGAACTAAGATTATATTTTTAGGGTTTTTCTAGAATTTTTTAGATTTTTATGAAGTTTTTAGAGGTTTCCTAATTTTTAAGGTTTTTGTTTTGAAAATTTTAATGATTTTTGGGCTTACACTAAAACCCACTGAAATAGACCTTAGTTATTTTTTTTGGAATTTTTTAAGGGTTTTTGATATTTTTTGGTATTTTATAATGCAAACAGTAGCTAAAATGCATGTTTTTGATTTTTAATAAATATTAAAATGCAATAAAAATGCAATGCAAATATATGGCGTGAATAAGCAAGCAACAGGAGTTTAAGTTAATTTTTTGGGAATTTTTCGAGTTAAAATGATGCACTAAATAAATATGGGAAACTTACAAAAATGCAAGGCCTGGCAGGGGTATAAGTGCAAATAGACAGACATCCAGGAACCAAGGTGCAAATTTCACACAAAATATAATACGAGAAAAAACTTTCCAAGACTGATTACAAATATCCAAACCCGTAAGGGTACAAGTACAAATTTCCCAACCCTACACGTGTCTGGCACGCACCTGGGAAGGACCTAAGTGCAAAATACACGAACCTCAGGGGATTACAAGCAAATTTTCCAAAAGTTTTACTCTTAATATCAAAGTTTCTGGACTAAAACTAAATATCTAAACCCGCAGGGGGTCCAGTGCAAAATCACCACCACCCCACATGCACAGATCACGTGAGGTGACGTGGACTGGACTGAAATGAAAATATCAAAAGTTCAGGGGCCTAGATGAAAATATTACAAAAATATTTAAAGCGGCAAATGAAAGTTTGAAGTCTATTTAATAAATACAAAACTAAGGAGGGGTCGCTACGCAAAATACCCCTTCAAAGCTGATCGGACGGCGGATATCTCTTGACTTGCCACATGTCGCGTCCACAAGAGCCGATGACGGTTCAACTGTGCAGCCCTGATTAGATCTTCAAAGCGAGATCGACGGCTGATGGAGGGCGCGATCCAACGGCTCCAATCGAAACCGGGGCGACGCCTTGATCGAACGGCGAGGAGGTGACAACGACGAACAGGGAAGAAGGGCCTCGACGGCGACCTTCCCTGGCCTCGTGTGTCCTTCTCCATTCGTCCTTCGTGCTGCAAAATGGTGCCTGGTGCTCCTGCGGTCCTTCACGAGATGCTGGTGGCTCCAAAAAGAGACGGCATGAACCAGGGCTCCTCCACGACGTCGGAGAAGAAGAGGGGGCCCAGGTAACTCCGACGAGGTCAAAAATGCCTCCAGGTGATTGTTCGAATGCGAGTACCTGCAAGAGATGATGAGAGGGTCCAGAGCAAAGTGCTTGGACCCTGCAGAGTGAAGGTGGCAGCGCGAATGGCGGTGTACGATGGTCGACCGGAGTTGCGCTCCGGCGAGGTTGACGTGGAGGATGATTTGATCGATGAAAGCGAAAGATTCTTGGGGGCTTTTAATCCTAAGGCTACTGGGCACGAAATGCAAAAGAAATAAAGGGGAATAGGGCAGCCTCGATTGTTGAAACCGAAGGGAAGGGGGTACCTCGACCGCCGGCGAAGGGGGAGGTCGTGGAGCCACCTCAGGCGACGCTCGACCCACCTGAAGGGGTCTATAGGGAGCTGTCACCTTCCTGGAGCTTCAAGGTGCGAAAGGGGAGCTAGACCTATGGAGTGAGGGGTTCAAATTAAAAAAGGAAGTCAAGGGGGTGTTATATGTTGTTTGAAAATGTGGTTCTGACGCCCCAAAGACCGAGGTGTTTCAGGCGACACAATGATCCAATCCTCGAGATAGACATTGGGAGAGTAAGCCTAATAATCGAGGAGAAAAAGTCATGAAGAGTGCGACATGATTTGGTGCAAGATGCGGCCTCGAAAAATCGACAAAAACAAGGTCAAACGATGCTCTGACAGGCGCATATGGGTGGGGGACGACCAGTTGACCGAGGTCAACTGGGGCTGGCACCTGGTTGGTCCACGTGGACCAACTAGGAAAAACCCCTGACATTTATTTTGTAAATTCAATTTAAAATAGTAAATGATATTATTAAATTTAGGTTATTAAATAAAAGTGTTTATTATTTTATAAACTATTTTATTGTGATTTTTATTTATTTTTATGAGGTATAATTTTATAAGTTACCTTTTATAGCCTTTATAGGTGTATTACCTGTGTATTTTATTAATTTATTTTTATTTTGTGATTTTAATTTATTTATTTTTGTTTATTATTTTATAAATTTGTAAAGTATTTTTACATACTCAAAACTATTTTTATTTTATTTTTCTGATGTGTTTTTGTACACTTAATAAAATAAAAGTAATAATTATATAGGTATAGTTATATGTAATATACCTATGTATTATATATACAAGTATTTTAATTTATTTTTCTTTTGTGTTTTTATTCTGATGTTAATACACATGTTCATTATAAGTAATATTTACAAAATTATAAAAATATGAAATTGTAAAAATAATGAATAAATAATAAAATGAATATTTTAATCTGTACAAGTATACAATAGGGCCTCAGAACTCAACTTTCAAACCGTATCTCCGACAAATGCGAAACTACTACCATTATATAGATTATTTTGAACTATATACAATTAAAGGTGAGTTTGATGTATTTGGAGTTTTTATTTGTGAGATACAGGTCTGGGAAGTTGGGATTCTGGATTTTTATTCAGACCATAACTTTTTATCTATACATTATTTTTGAATGAAATCAATTTTGTATTTTTCTTTATTTAATTATCTACAACTTTCATGTTCAAAGTTTATTTATTTAAGGTATAAAAAGTGGAAGCAAAAATAGGTCCCAAAATGAATAAAGAAAGAAGGAATTAAAAGGAATTTTCTTGGTATTCTGGCCCTTATCTCCCCCTACATTATTCCTTGTCGACCTATTCATCAAGATGCCTAGATCTCGGGGTTTTGGATCATAAAATATTTACAATATTTTATTCTTTTTCTTTTCTTTTATTTATTCTATAATTTTGGCATTAAATACAGTATTTTATACACTATTTGCATGCTCATGCATGAATGCTAATATGCTAAAATTAATGGTATTTCCAAGCATTTACTAGGGTTTTTGAGGCCAAAATGATAGAATAAAGATGATGAATTGTGGATTCATCATCCCCCTATACTTTACCTTTGCTAGTCCCTAGCAAACACTTATGCAATATGTGCATAAAGAAAAGGAAAGAAAAGAAAAAGAAGATGGTGGCTTAGAGTTGATTATCAAACTTGCCTTCACAAAATCAAAGTTTGGAGCTTAAGTCGGACCTTTGGAATTTTAGTGCAGGCGGAACCTTAATGAGAATCAAATTTGAAATCCAACAGTCCTTGAGAATCCCAAAACTCTGTTCAAGTCTCCTCAATAGCCAGCTCAGAAATATCTCAACTCATACGCAAACCCTTACGACTATGAATCTGACTTGTACAGTGTAAGCGATTGTGGCTCTCCCCAACTAGAATGATAAAGAGACTGACTTCTCCAGTATGACAAACCAATGATTCCCCAATCCACTAACTCCATCCTCGAGGAGCGGGGTATTCCCTTCTAAGTTCAAGCGGCAACCAGCTCAAGAGGAGGGGGCGAAGAGAAGAATGGACGGTAGCCAGTGTAGCTACCTATCCTGGGATGCAAGACCAGTGTAGTCAAGTCATCCAGCTGCAGGCTCACATATTTGACTTTGGAACTCAAGCTTGCTTATTGGCTTCACAACATATGTACATACTTTGTAGGCGTTTATTTTTGTACAGGCCTGACCATTTTTTTAATACTATATACAACAGCATTTACATAAAGAGTTTTTCCTCTTGAGCCAGTAGACTATCCCTCTTTTGAAGCTTTATCGCAACCCACACTCTCCTGTCTTTAGACTTCCTCATCATTGGACGGGTTGGGGTGCACTTCCCTCCCTAGAGGAGGACAAGTGTTTCCACTTGTGTGCGTCTCATACCGACAAATCCAATCCCCTCACCACTCCAAGTGAGTTGAGCCATGTGAAAGGTGCAGGTGTCCAAGTTAGGTCATTATCAACAAGAGTCGTGCGTATGCTCCGAAATACTCTACTTAGGCAGTCAAGAATCCATTGAACCAAGTCTCGTGATCCTCAAAGAATTAAGTCAACTAGACCTGAAGTACCTCAACTCCAGTTCCTATAAGGTTCCTGTTATTAGGTAGATTTTAAGGTCCAATCAAGCCCCAATCTCCGGATTTTATTTAGACTTGTTCAACTATCAAACTCAATCCGAAAAATGCTAATGATATGCAAATGCTATGAAGAATGCAGAAAATATTTTTGTGATGCAATTTTCAAGATTTTAAACTTTTTATGGTTTTTTTGAAAGATGATGATGCACATGCATTTTTTTGTATTTTTCAAAAAGATTTTTCAAATGTTTTTGGATTTTAATTTTGCAAATGTTTTTGGGATTTTTGAAAACAAAAACTTTGGATAAAAACTAGGTTAAAAATATTTACACGGGAGTGCTTCTTATATCTACAAGAAGTGGATTTTAAGAATTTACAAGGTAAGTGGTCAATTTTATAAGTATATAATGGATTTAGGTGAGATGTATGTATTCCTCAAACTTACTTGACACGGGTTTTTCAAACAATTTTGAAAACAATAGTCCAAAATAATTTTTACAAACAATTTACAAACATGTACACACATTTGAAAATCATTTTGCAAAGGTTTTCCAAACAGTATAGATAGATTTTTCAAAATATATTTGCAACCATTTTCAAATCCTTTGCAAATCATTTTTCAAACATTTTATTTCACACAAAGAAAATAAATTTTTACAAACAATATATTTTTACAAAGGTTGAAAACATGTAACAAAACGTTTTCAAAATAGTTTTCAATAGATTTTCACAAAGATTTTCAAACTATTTTTCAAATATTTTGCAAAAAAAATATTTTCACCTGATTTATTAATCAGTAAATACAAAAAGAACTTGAGGAATAGTCACATCTTTTTATTAATGTTTTTAACGAATTTTAAAGAATTATTAGCCATACTTATTAGAAAATACGAAAGTACGAGTTATGGCTAAAGTATATGCGTAGTATATACTACCCCCCTATACTTAGCTTGAGCTATGTCCTCATAGATCGGAGAGAAAAGAGAAGACATAACTAGTACTAAGTATAGACAAGTCTAAACAATAAATAAATGAACCAATGAGAAGTTGACCGTCCCCCTATACTTAGGATCAAATAATCCTAAGTATAGCAGATTGTACACAACGCAGGGAGGGTCAAGGGTGGGAATGAACAGATCGTACTCAGGTTGTCTCATCTTATACTTAGGGTAAGATATCCCTAAGTATAGAAAAGAAGAGGAGACAATGGAGAGGATCGAAAAGAATAGAGAAACTCGGGGTGCACCCCTCCATACTTAGGACAAAGTACGTCCTAAGTATAGAAAACTGACAACAAGGGGTGGCACCTTTTAGATACAAAAAGAAGATAGAAAAGGAAAAGAAGAAAAGAAGAAAAGAAGAAAAGAAGAAAAGAAATCACAAGGTGAGAGAATGATATAGACAGATGGATCTATACAGCGGAAGATGGAATTGATCACCATGTATGAGATGCAAATGATATGAGTCAAAGAACACATCTCATACCAGAAGAATGGGGGCAATGTCAACAGTCGGTGGATCATGATCTAGATATAGCTTCAGGCGCTGACCGTTAACACGGAAAGTAGAGGAAGATGACGGTTCGGATATATCAATGCTACCATTGTCATGTACCTTCCTGACCACATAAGGACCTTTCTACTTGCTCTGTAGTTTCCGTGGGAATAATTTCAGCCTGGAATCAAACAACCATACACGATGATCGGGCTCAAACTATTTATGGCTGATATGAGAATCGTGCCGTGTCTTCACTTTTTCCTTCTACTGTAGGCTGCTAGAAAAGGTTGTATCTCTCAGTTCTTCCAGGGCTGCCAACTCTGCTCTCCTCTGTTCTCCTATACTCTCGGGATCCAACAATAGCTCAATAACTGCCCAAAGTGACTTATGTTTGATTTCCACAGGAAGATGGCACGGCTTGCCATAGACGAGATGAAAGGGAGATGCCCCTAATGGATTCTTGAATGAGGTCCGATAGGCCCACAAGACCGAGTCCAAAAGCTATGACCAATCCTTTCGGTCTGGGCGGACAACCTTCTGTAGGATAGTCTTGATCTCCCTGTTCGATACTTCAGCAAGACCATTGGTCTGAGGGTGATACGGTGTGGCAACACGATGGTCAATGCCGAACTCGTCTGCAAGGGCCCTAACCTTGTCATTAATAAAGTGAGACCCCCCGTTTGAAATCAAGACTCTAGGTACCCCGAACCGTGAAATGATATTTTTCCTCAAAAATTTACATACAGTTTTAGCATCTGCGGCTCAGGCAGGGATGGCCTCAACCCATCGGCTGACATAATCGACAGCGAGCAAAATGTGCTCAAACCCCTGACTCTTAGGAAATGGGCCCATGAAATCAATTCCCCATGCATCAAAAACCTCACAAAAGTGAATGGGCTGCATGAGCATCATGTCTCTTTGTCCGCAAGTACCCATCTTCTGACATTCAGTACATCTCTTCACTAACTCATCTGAATCCTTGAAGAGAGTAGGCCACCAAAGGTCGTATTGAAGCACCTTCTATACTGTCCGTCTCCCATAATGATGTCCTCCTGCCTCAAGCTTGTGGCAGTATGTGAGGACGTTGTGCTGCTCTTCCTGAGGAATGCACCTCCTCCAGATGTTGTCCCCTCCTTCATGATAAAGGACGGGATCCTCCCAATGGTAAAACTTGGCCTTCGCCAGGAAGGTCTCGAGTTTCTGCCTGGGCCAACCTTGTGGAACCGTCTTGGCAACAAGATAGTTCATAATGTCGGCGTACCATGGGAGCGAGGTGATAGCCAAGATCGCCTCATCTAGAAACGTCTCTGTGATAGGTGCGCTGGGCTCAGATTCCTCAAGGTTCTCTAAGCGGGAGAGATGAACCACCACCACATTCTTAACTCCAGGCTTATCCTTAATCTCAATATCAAACTCCTGGAGTAGAAGGATCCATCTGGTAAGGCGTGCTTTGGCATCCTTCTTAGCCATTAAGTACCGGATGGCGGTTTGATCTGTGTAGATAGTCACTCTAGATCCGAGAATATATGATCTGTACTTATCCAAAGCAAAGACTACGACCAGCATCTCTTTTTCTATCACAGTATAATTCCGCTGAGCGGCATCCACAGTCCGGCTGGCGTAGTGAATGGCAAACGACAATCCATCGCTCCTCTGTCCAAGCACATCCCCAACGGCAAAATCAGAAGCATCCGTCATGATCTCGAATGGGAGAGACCAATCGGGTGGCTGAAGGACAGGAGCCGTGATAACCATACTCTTGAGAGTCTCAAAAGACGCAAGACACTTATCATCTACAATGAACTCGGTGTCTTTCGTCAGCAAATCAGTGAGCGGTCGGGAAATACGACTGAAGTCCTGAATGAACCGTCGGTAGAAACCGACATGCCCCAGAAAAGACCGCAATTGATGCAGATAGGATGGTGGATTGAGCTTTCTAATGATATCCACCTTGGCCGGATCGACCTCCATGCCCCTGTTGGAGATGATATGACCAAGGACCGTCCCTTGAGTCACCATGAAGTGACTCTTCTCCCAAGACAAGACAAGATTGACCTCTATGCAGCGCTGAAGCACACGGTCTAGGCAGCCAAGACAAGCATCAAACCCATCGCCATAGACCGAGGAGTCATCCATGAAGACCTCTAAACAGTCACCCACTATGTCCGAGAAGATGGACAACATGCACCTTTGGAATGTCGCCGGGGCGTTACATAGACCAAAGGGCATCCGTCTGAAAGCATAAGTCCCAAACGGACAGGTGAATGTCGTTTTCTACTGGTCTTCGGGCGCAATGGCCACTTGATTATATCCGAAGTACCCGTCAAGAAAACAGTAATGACTCTTACCAGCTAGCCTCTCGATAATCTGATCAATGAATGGCAGTGGGAAACGATCCTTCTTGGTGGCCTCATTCAATCGTCTGTAGTCCACACAGACCCTCCAAGAAGTGGGTAATCGGGTAGCGATGTCTTCTCCAGACTCACTCACAACTGTAGTGATACCCGTCTTCTTGGGTAGCACATGTAATGGACTAACCCACTTGGAGTCGGAGATGGGGTAGATAAAATCGATGCTCCACCACCTCGATATTTCTTTCAGGACCACATCTCCAAGATTCGGGTTCAGCCGTCGCTGGAACTCACGCGACAGCCTAGCTTCCTCCTCAAGATAGATGTGGTGGGAGCACAGAGCCAGACTAATCCCCTGGAGATCAGCTATACTCCATCCTATTGCCTTGCGGTTTCTTTCAAGAAACTCCATCAGACAAGATTCTTGTTCTCCAGTCAAACCTGCTGAGATAATGTCTGGGTGCATATCTGGCTCACCTGCAAGGAATCTATACTTCAGCAACTGCGGCAAGGGTTTCAGTTCTGGACAACTAGGAGGTGGCAGATCTGGCTTCTGATATGTCTGTGTAAAGGCGACCAGGTTTGCATGTGAGAACTCTCACTGTGCATGAACATCTGACGAAGGGAACCCTACTGAATCTTCTATGATTGTACTGGCTCGCACTCCGTCCTAGATGTTGGCCTAGAAGGAATCAAACACGGGAGATATTCATCAAAATTATCCCAATCAATGTCTGAATCCAAGGGATCTGAAGTAGAAGAACAAGACTGAAAATCATCATCACCACTCGTCCTAACACTGTCAGCCTCAATTGTATCCTCATCCAGGGGTGTGCTCTCCAAGCTCTCGATTGCCATAAGCTTTAAATATGGTGAATCTGTAGGCAGGGCGAGTACAGGATTTGTCCAAATAGATTCATCACCTGTCATCACGAAATCACACTCCTAGTGGACGTCTAGCTCTTCCTCTATCATCTGCTCAATATCATTGGACTGCTCTGAGCATGCTAATTCTCTCGCTCTGGTCTCCTCGATCGTCTCTATGTGTATGGTTTCGCCCTCTACGCGAAAGCATACCTTCCCATTGTCATGGTCGGACACTGCCTTGGCTGTGGCCAAGAATGGGCGTCCAAGTATGATGGGGGCATCGGTTACCGACTCAAGGATCTCCATGTCCAATACAACAAAGTCCACGGGGAATTTCAGGCCCTGAATGGTAACGACCACGTCTCTCAACAACCCCTTCGGCCTCTTAGTTGACCTATCAGCAAACTGAAGGACCGTCCTGCTCCTAGGAAGAGGACCAAACTCGAATCGGTCAAGTAAGGCTGCCGGAAGAAGGTTAATAGAAGGGTCGCTGTCTAATAGAGAACGATCGAACTGTTGCTCCTGAATCTCACATCTGACATAGGGAGCTCCTACATCAGGTATTTTGGCTGGCAATTTGTTCTGAATGGTGCAACAATGTGATGAGTGAGCACATGGATCTGATCTCTGTACCTCCTCTTCCTGCAGATTGTAGTCATCTCTTTCAAGTTCTTTTTGAGGAGGGGGATGTGCTCAAGTGCTTCCTGTAGAGTCAGCTGAATGTGGAATCTATCAATCATCTGGTTGCTGAACTCTACCTACTGGGTCTTTTTTGGATTTTCTCTTTTGTTCCCCTTCGCCCGACAGAGTGCTTCAGGGAAGGAGATAGTAGGGGCCTCCTCAGATGGAGGACTAGGACGAGGTTCCTGTGCCTGTGAAGGAATAGAATCCATACCATTATCATCATTCAACACATATGGATCTGAAGTGTAAACAGAAACCTTTCCTTTATTCATATTTTTGTTTTTTTCTTGTTATCACAGTCCTGAGATACAAAATGTGGCAACACAACAGAAGGGAGCTCAACAAAAGTGGAAATGGTGGCCTCAGTACCACCAACGACACCTGTCTTAGCGGCATCAGCACCACGCTCTGGCTCTGCATCAAAAATGGTGGCATCAGCACCACCGTCTGCATCAGGTATCACGGCCGCCTCAGTACCGTCGTCTGGATCTCCATCATTGGTGGCATCAGCACCACCATCTTCAACATCATCAGCGGCATCAGCACCGCTACTCTACCCATCTGGCGCTCCTGGTTCTGCTTGTGGTTGTCGCTCAGATGAGGCACTGCCGGCTGGCATCCTACCGCTCCTAGTAGTCACAAAATCAACATCATACAAAGAAGACGTGTCACTCAAAGAATCACTAGGAGAAGTATCCTCTGTAAACTGTACCTGCTCAGACTTCCTCTTCATATTGTTCGGATTTGGTTCAATCTGAGCTGGTATGGCGGCTTTGCCCTTGATGATATCCCTCATCTTCTGCCGGAACTCATCCATTTCCTGCCGGAAGGATGCTCGCTGTTCAGAAAGCAAGCGGGCAAGGTCATCTAGAGCTGGGTTCTCAAAGGCGGGAGCCTGAGAACCGGAAGTGTTCCCCTGCGGGAAATGAGGTTGCTGCTGCTGGTGGTACTGGGGAGGATGGGTGTATGGCTGGTGAGGCTGCTGATGCTGCCTCCACTGCTGTCCTTGATAGGTGGGACGAGGACCATGCTGGTTCTGCTGGTGGGCATACTAGGGCTGCTGCTGCTGTTGTTGCTGGCAATTCTGATATCCCTGAGCCGGAGGCTGCTGCTGGGAAGAGGTGCCTCCGGTGGTCCAACGGAATCTGGGGTGATCGCGACGAATCCCGGGCTGCGGGTACCGGTCGTACCATATCCCATTGACTTCCATCAATGGCTCCTGCTCAAAGGATGGTGGAGGTAGAACTGCCAGTGGCTGATCCGGCTGATAGACCACCATCTGAGTGTCCTGAGATGGTGGCTGCGATGGATAGTACTGCAACAGCTGGACCGTCTCTGCCTGAATGTGGTTGACCTGGAGGTACGAGGCAGAGGGTTGGGTTGAGCTGCTACTACTGGGATCAATCCGTGACCTGGGAGGCTGTTGAGAAGATGTTTGTGCCTCCTGGACGCAAAGAATCTACGTCTTCAGGTCACTCATGATTTCAGTTATCTGGTCCATCTGGGCCAGTCCTTGCATTTGCTTCTTCTCGAGGATCTCGAGACGGTCCAGCTTTTTCACTAATGATGCCCATGTCGGTTGCGGCTGATTCGGCTTGGGTTGCGGCTGTCGATGGAGTGTGAGGACCGGCATCGATGCGGGCGATCCTCTGAAATGATCCTGCTCCTTGGTGGGGCTTCTGCTGCGTGTAGACACGAGCTTGGGCCATGACTGTTGAGTTCTCTGCCATCCCTTCATAGATGGCCCAAACATCATCTTCACCCTTGGAAAAATAGGACCCACCACAAGAGGCATTTACAAGCCCCTGCAGCTCCGGTGTCAGCCCACAAAAGAAACTCTGAACCAGATTGGGCTTGGATATATCATGGTATGGACACCGGTCGATTAGCTCTCTGAATCGATCCCAAGCTTCATGGAACTGTTCATTCGGGATCATTATGAAATTGTTGATCATTGCTCGTGCTGCGTTAGTCCGGCCGAGAGGATAATACTTGTTCAAGTATGTGGTCCAGAGTTCTGTCCAAGTGTCGACGAATCTCCCCAAATGTTCCAGTCAATAAGTGGCTCTGTCAACCAAAGAGAAGGGGAAGGCAATCATCTTGATGGTGTCCTCAGTCACCAGCCTGTCATGAATGGTACTGCAAATCATTTCGAATTCTTGCAAATAGAGGTGTGGCTCTTCGGTCGCCAGCCCATGAAATTTTGGCAATAACTGGATAGTGTGTGGGCGAAGCTCGAAATCTCCATGGATGGGAGGGAGTCGGATCCACCGATGAGTAAGGGAGGCTGCTGGATTGTGCAATTCTCTCATGATGGTCTGTAGCGGCCTCTCTTGGTTGGGTTCTCCTCCCTCGTCTGCCATTACTGGTAAATCACCTCCACCGCCACCGCCCCCAGGTCTGTTTTCTCGCATCTGCGCGATCTCTCTCATGAGGTCACCCATGAATACTCCCTGGTCCCGGATCTATCTCTGCATGGTCTCCAGGGAAGCTAGCAATGAATTGTTGATGGCAGCTTGGTCATATAAGAATGGAGGGTGCTCATGCTCATCTGGGTGTTCTCCTCTGTCTGCCATGGCTGGATTCTCTGAAAAAGCAAAAGAACCCATCTCAGATGCCGTCAAATGCTCTGAGCTCTGTGATGCACTAAATTCTGAAACTCTTGGACTGATGGAAAGAGAAGGGTGGTCGAGGGGGAACAGGGTGGAAGTGAACTCAGGCTCGGAGAGTGGGTCTGGACTCTCCGAGGTTGTCCTAGATGAATAGGGAGGAGTGCTAGATAGCGGTGTCGCCAAAGACGGCCTAAGAGATCTCCGTCCCATCATCTTGATTATTGAGAAGAGCAAGGTTGAGAAATGAAGAAGAAGGAGATGGAAAAATTGCGCACAATTATGCGGTGTTTTTGATCTTGACCTAAATGCGACTAGCAAATCAAACACAAAGCAAAGGATTCACCAACTCAACACATGAAGCCGTGAAGGTTCGGCTTTTATCTTTGTAGTTTTTAGCTTGAATTCAGGAAGTTATCTTTCAACGAGTCCTTAGAGCGCTACGCCAATAGGAGAGAGAGTACTGCTGGAGAAGTATTCCCGTACTTGTCCTCCTCATGTGTAACCTGTAGCCTGCGCTTTTTAAGGTCCTTGTAACCCTTCCTGGATCCCTACTCAGCCAAAGAAAAGAGGAAGGAAGCCGATAGGCGAAACCGATACTTCGAATCTTGCTCGCAACGGAATCACCCGTGAGCGTGCAAGACCCTACTCGGATGCAAGACGATGAGACAGACACACCCGTGAAGGTGTGTTCTATGCTCGATACTTCAGACAAGGTCAATGCTCAACACAATAGTGAGTCATCAATGGCGACCAAGCCCTACTCGTCTACGTACGATAGTAGCGCCAATACTTCGGAAATCCAGGCGATACACAAGGCAACCACAGACTGGGTTTTGGGCTCTAATCCTTACGAAGCCGCTCAACTCACTTGGAAGGAGACCTTCCCATGCAACATGAATACAAGTGAGGGTGTTACTCTCCCCAAGCAATGAATCCAATTACCAATTTTATTTAGGTCAAGTTTTCTTAGCAGCCCCTTTTTTATTTTTTTGGTGTTATCGCTTATTTTGAGTCAATTCAAACAAGCGCCTAACGTTTTTGTATTTTCTTGATTCCTAATTGATCCAAAAACAGAGGGAGAAAGAGTCAGAAAAGCCGTGCAAGTCGGCACCAAGATGGAAATCTCACCTTTGTGCCTAAATGATGAATGCAAAGATAGAAAGACTTACAGTGCCTCCAGATCTCTCCATGCGGGGTGCAAAACATGAATTTTTAAACCTAATCTAAATGCCGATATACACACGGAAATCATCCTAAGCAGGCAATTGCTAGCATGAAGAACCACAAGTTGTTCACCAGTCCTCAATCCTAGAGTCCGGTCTAGGCTCACCCTCTCTCGACAAATCGAGTCCAGGAGCAGTACTTGGCAGGGTGGGCTCGCAGCGCGACGAATCGAAGATGATGAATCAACTGTTTAATTTAGACTAAGTCCAGAAACACACTATAGGTACATGCAATGGTTATTAGGGTGTTTGGACCTAATCTACTCGATCAAGCAAAGCCTAAAATCTAAGGGCTCATTCCACAAAAGAAATGAAAAATAAATCAAAATCGGAAAATGACAGCGAGAAACGCGATAAAAACCGCGGTGAGCCCCTAGGTGAACAAACACCTGGAAATTAGGCCTGAGTGTCCTGAGTGTCCAAGTGTACCTGTATTATTACAAATTATATGAATCTCTCTCTCTCAAAAAGAAAATAAGACTATCTAACACTCTCTCTCAAATCTCCTGCTCTCTCCTGTTGGTTGGCTAGAACAGTCGCCTCCGTCTCCCAAGGTTGCACCGGATCCCCAAGGCGATCCTCCTCGATCCGCAGTCCCTCGCAAGAAGACAAGAAAGACAATGGTTAGAAATCTCATAGATAAATATCAAAAACAAGAGAGATAAAGCAAGCAATAATGTAAACAAGCAATCACAATCAATCAAAAATGTAATCTATACGTTGTTGCTCTCCGGCAACAGCGCCATTTGATAAACCCAAATTTCCAATGGTTGTGTATTCCACACAAGGCGGGAACACAGAAGTCGCTGCGGTGACCGCTAAGAAATCCGAATTTTATCAACAATTAACCCACAATCAAATCAAACAATGACATGCAATAGTGGAGTTAAAATTTATTGTTAACTCTACATAAAAGATGTATAGGTGTAAGTATGTAGAGGTCGAACACAGTGAGCAAGGCAGGATAGATCAA
Source organism: Ottelia alismoides (assembly GCA_037367405.1). Classification (NCBI taxonomy): domain Eukaryota; kingdom Viridiplantae; phylum Streptophyta; class Magnoliopsida; order Alismatales; family Hydrocharitaceae; genus Ottelia; species Ottelia alismoides. The sequence goes on along the minus strand of JAZKJV010006541.1, from coordinate 243,738 downwards.
GCAAGTGTATGTGTGTGATTGTGATCAAGTGTCTACAAGATGCAAATATTTTTGTGGGTTTTTAATTTTTAATTTAATTTTTTTAATTTTAAATTTTGTATTTTGATTTTTAATTTTCTGATTTTCTATTTCTTTTTATATATTATATATATATTTATATTTTTATATTTTCTTTTTCAATATCTAGAATATAGACAAAGAAAGAAAAAGGAAGATAAGATATTTACAAAAATAAGGAAAAATGCTCAAAAATTAGGAAATAAGTTGTTTTTGTTATTTTTATATTTTTCTACCATTTTTGTGATTTTTGGGGATTTTTCTGAAAATTTGGTATTTTTAAAAGTCAAAATAAGAGAAAACAGTGAATTAACTACTGGCCAAAATTAAAATGGGAATGAAAAATAGCAAACAGTAACAAAATTTTCCCAAATTAACTTTAAAATAAAGACAATAAAATAGGGAAACTACAGGAACTGAGATTATATTTTTAGGGGTTTTCCAGAATTTTTTAGATTTTTATGAAATTTTTAGAGGTTTTCTAATTTTTAAGGTTTTTGTTTTGAAATTTTAATGATTTTTGGACTGATACTAAAACACATGGAAATAGACCATAGGTAATTTTTTTTGGAATTTTTCAAGGGTTTTTAATAAATTTTTTGGTATTTTCTAATGCAAACAGTAGCTAAAATGCATGTTTTTGAATTTTAATAAATATTAAAATGCAATAAAAATGCAATGCAAAAATATAGCGTGAATAAGCAAGCACACAGGAGCTTAAGTTAATTTTTTAGGAATTTTTCGAGTTAAAATGATGCACTAAATAAATATGGGAAACATACAAAAATACAAGGCCTGACGGTGTTATAAGTACAAATAGACATACATTCAGGGGCCAAGGTGCAAATTTCACACAAAATATAATACTAATAAACAACTTTCCAGAACTGATTACAAATATCCAAACTTGCAAGGGTACAAGTGCAAATTTCTCAACCCTACGCGTGACTGGCACGCACTTCGGAAGGATCTAAGTGCAAAATACACGAACCTCATGGGCTTACAAGCAAATTTTCCAAAAGTTTTACTCTTAATATCAAAGTTCCTGGACTAAAACTAAATATCTAAACCCGTAGGGGGTCCAATGCAAAATCACCACCACCCCACATGCACAGATCACGTGAGGTGACGTGGACTGGACTGAAATGTAAATATCAAAGTTCAGGGGCCTAGATGCAAATATTAAAAAATATTTAAAGCGGCAAATGAAAGTTTGAAGTCTATTTAATAAATACAAAACTAAGGAGGGGTCGCTACGCAAAATACCCCTTCAAAGCAGATCGGACGACGGATATCTCTTGACTTGCCACGTGTTGCGTCCACAAGAGTCGATGACGGTTCAACTGTGCGGCCCTGATTAGATCTTCAAAGAGAGATTGACGGCTGATGGAGGGCGCGATCCAACGGCTCTGATCGAAACTGGGGCGACGCCTTGATCAAACGGCGAGGAGGTGACAACGACGAACATGGAAGAAGGGCCTCGACGGCGACCTTCCCCGGCCTCGTGCGTCCTTCTCCGTCCGTCCTTCATGCTGCAAAATGGTGCCTGGTGCTCCTGCGGTCCTTCACAAGATGCTGGTGGCTCCAAAAAGAGACGGCATGCACCAGGGCTCCTCTGCGACGTCGAAGAAGAAGAGGGGCCCCAGGTACCTCCGGCGAGGTCAAAATGCCTCCAGGTGATTGTTCGAATGCGAGTACCTGCAAGAGATGGTGAGAGGGTCCAGGGCAAAGTGCCTGGACCCCGCGGAGTGAAGGTGGCAGCACGAATGGCGGTGTACGGTGGTCGGCCAAAGTTGCGCTCCAGCGAGGTTGACGTGGAGGATGATTTGATCGATGAAAGAGAAAGATTCTTGGGGGCTTTTAATCCTAAGGCAATTGGGAACGAAATGCAAAAGAAATAAAGGGGAATAGGGCAGCCTCGACAGTTGAAATCGGAGGGAAGGGGGTACTGATAATCTCAGAAATCGGTGCGGTTGTATCAACTCACAAGGCGAGTCAACAGTCGGTGTTTGACCACACAAAATCTGAAATTAATCAACAATTAACCCACACTAAAGATCAATAAATTAGAAATAATGTGGAGTTAAAATTTATTTTTAACTCTGCACAAATGGTGTATAGGGACAAGTATGCAGAGAGTTCGAACACAGGGAGCAAATAGGGTAATTCACAAAAATGTGCACAAGTGAGTGTGTGTGTCAAGTGTCTACACTAAGCAAGCAATCAAAGGAAATTTTTGTGGGTTTTTAATTTTAATTTTTTTAATTTTAATTTAATTTTTAATTTTGTACTTTGATTTTTAATTTTCTAATTTTTATAATTTTATATTTTATATTTTTTTAATTCTTTTTCCAATAATAGAATATATAAGTAATGTAATAAAAGGGAGAAAGAGATATTTATAAAAATAGATAAAAATGTTCAAAAATTAGCAAATAAAGTCTTTTTGGTCTTTTTATATTTTTCTACTGTTTTTATGATTTTTGGGGATTTTTCAAGGTGTTTTTGGTATTTTTAAAAACTGAAATAAAGGAAAACAGTGAAAAATGTGCTGGCTGTGAGGAAAATGCAAATTAAAATTAGCAAACAGCAATCAAAATTTTTCACACTATTTTTAAACAAAGAGAACAAAATGAAGAACAAACAGGAACTGAGTTTGTGGTTTTTGGATTTTCTTTGATTTTATATATTTTTTTGAAGTTTTTGAGTGTTTTTAAATTTTTAGTGTTTTTCTTTTGAGATTTTTAATGATTTTTGGATTGACACTAAAATAGGTTAAAATAGACACTAGGGAATTTTTTTGGAATTTTTGGAGGTATTTTAATATTTTTTTGGTATTTTCTAAGCTAGGCAGTGCACAAAAAGCAAGTTTTTGATTTTTAATAAATATAAAAATAAAATAAAATCAGAAACTAAAATGTTGGCGTGTAAGAACAAGTTAACAGGAGCTAAACCCTAATTTTATGGAATTTTTGGACTTAAAATAATAATTTAATTAATTACAACAAGCACCCAAACAATTAAAGGCCTGGAAGGGGTATTTCTGCAATTTTTCAAAAATCCAGGGGCTCACATGCAATTTTCCACAAAATTTTAAACTAAATATTCAATTTTCAGGGCCAAACAACAATTACAAAACCCGCCTGGGTAGCGGTGTAAATTGCCCTCTAGGGCGCGTGACTCGCACGCACCTAGTAGGGACCAAAATGCAATATTTGAAACTATCAGGGGGGTCGACGCAAAATATCCCAAAGTTTTTAGGTTGTATTACAAAATCTTGCGACTAAACCGAAATAACTAAACCTCAGGGAGGTCCTTGCAAAAAGTCCACCACCTCACGTGTACAGGTCACGTGAGGTGACGTGGCGGAGGACCTAGATGTAAATAAAAATAAGAGAAGGGGCTTACATGCAAATAACCCAAAGTTTTTCAACTAAAGATGAAAGTTTAAATACTAAACAGTAAATACAAAATGCGCGAGGGTTGATATGCAAAATACCCTTGACGTGTGATCCGACGGCGGAGCGGGTATTGATGACACATGGCGGCGATCCAACGACTGGGGACGAGGCTCGATCCAGCGGCAAGGGGCGCTTCACTTAAACACGTGTCGGCTTCTCCGAGCTTGATAACGCTTCACCCGTGGACGTCTGGGATCAGATCTCGGCTGAGATCGACGGTGGTTGGGCACTCCAGATTGGACGGTCCACGATACACCTAGGGGTTCTCCTTGATCGAACGGCAGCGAGGCCAGGAGAACGAACGCGGAAGAAGGCCGGCGACGGCGACCTTCGCGACCTCCCCTGCCTCGAGTCGTTGTCATTACGGCCTCAAAATGGGTCCAGGCGATGGCTGCAGGTCTCCTCTATCGTTTGGAAGCAACGGAGTGGCACGGGGAGCGGCGGAGCTATTCCACGGCGAGGAGGAAGATGCGCAGCTCCAGGTGCTCCGGCGAGGTCCCAGAAACGCTCCAGACGTGTTGGTGTGCTCCAGTACCTGCGCAAGAAGGTTATGGAGGTCGAGGGCAAAATGCCTCAACCTCAGGTGGCTCTCGACGGGGTGCGACAAGCGATATGGGGGCTCGCCGGAGTTGCGCTCCGGCGAGGTGAGAGATGAAGTGATCAGATGGGCGAATCGACGAGGGAAAATGCTCGGAGTGATCTTAGGGATACGATGGATGCTAAGGGGATAAAAAGAGATGAGGAACGGCCTCGATGGCCTGGGGGCCAGAGGGTGGTTACCTCGACGGCGAAGCTTCACCGGAGGTTGGAACGCGCGACGATCCGGGTGCTCTCCCGTCGCCTGGAAGCCTGGAGCTCAGAGCTGTCACCTCCGGGCACCTTTAGCTCGACCAAGGGGGAGGGATCGTTGGTAATTAGCGGTTCAACCCGGGGAAGGAAGTAGGGGGTTTGTATTTGAAGAGTGGCGAGTGCGTGACTTCGAGGGGAAGTCACGGGCGCGCGAAGGAGATCTAGGGAGATCTGGAAGTACGGCGATGGAGATGGATCTACAGGGATCAAGTTTCGTGAAGGAGGCGGCAGCAGCGGATGAGCAGTGCGGCCTCGAAAAATCCGCAAAAGCGGGGGAAAAACGAGGCGCGCAGAGCTTTAGGGGGTCAAGGACAGGCTGTTGACCCGTCGGTCAACAGTCGGAGGCACCTGGTTGGTCCACGTGGACCAACCAGGAAAAAGATTGGAGAAATGTTTTATTAATTCGATAAAAAATAGAAAACAATCGAATTAATTTTTGGTTATTAAATAAAGAATGCTTAAAATTTTATATAGTATTTTATTATGATTTTTATTTATTTTTATGACTTATATTTTTACAAGTTACCTTTATACCCCTATATAGGTATATTACCTATGTATTTTAGTATTTTATTTTTATTTTGTGTATTTTACTTTTATTATTTCCATTTCTTATTTTCTAAAATTATGAAATACTTTTATCTACACAAATATATTTTTATTTGATTTTTCTGATATGTTTTGTATATTAAATAAATTATAAGTATAAAAAGTATAGGTATACATATAGGTAGGGTACCTATGTATTTTATTTTTAAGTATTTTATTTTTTTTATGTAGGTTTTTATTCTTATTTTAATGTACATAATTATTGTAAATAATATCTACAACATAAAAATATAAAAATATAGAAATAATGAGTAAATAATAAATTGAATATTTTAATCAATACAATGTACAATGTGGGTCCAAAACTCAACTTTCAAACCGTAGCTCCGCCAAATGCGAAACCACCGCCATTAAATAGATTATTTTCTTCTATATACAATTAAAGGTAAGTATGCTGCATTTGGAGTTTTTATTTGTGAGATACAGGTCTGGGAAGTTGGGATTCTGGATTTTTATTCAGACCATAACTTTTTATCTGTACATTATTTTTCTGTGAAATCAATTTTGTATTTTTCTATATTAAATTTTCTACAACTTTCATGTACAAAGTTTCTTTATTTGAAGTATAAAAAGTGGAACCAAAAATAGGTCCCAAAATGAATAAAGAATGAATAGAATGTATAGGTATTTTATCTGTATTTCTGACCTTATCTCCCCCTACTTTATTCCTTGTCGACCTATTCATCAAGATACCTAGGTCTCGGGGTTTCGGGTCATAAAATATTTACAATATTTTATTCTTTTTCTTTTCTTTATTTATTCTATAATTTTGGCCTTAAATACAGTATTTTATACACTAATATGATGCACATGCATGAATGCTAAGATGCTCTATTTAGTGGTATTTGCAGGCATTTGCTAGGGTTTTTGATGTCAAAATGATAGAATAAAGATGATGAAATGTGGATTCATCATCCCCTTATACTTTACCTTTGCTAGTCCCTAGCAAACACTTATGCAATAAGTGTAAAAAAGAAGAAGAAAGAAAAGAAAAGGAAGAAATGTGGATTTTATTTGATTATCAAACTTGTCTTCACAAAATCAAAGTTTGGAGCTTAAGTCGGACCCTTGGAATTTTAGTGTGGGCGGAACCTTAGTGAGAACCGAAGTTGAAATCCAACAGTCCTTGAGAATCCCAAAACTCTATCCAAGTCTCCTCGATAGCCAGGTCAGAAATACTTCAACTCATACGCAAACTCTTACGACTATGAATCTGACTTGTACAGTGTAAGTGATGGTGGCTCTCCCCAACTAGAATGACAAAGAGACTGACTTCTCCAGCATGGCAACCCAATGATTCCCCAATCCAATGACTCCATCCTCGAGGAGCGGGGTATTCCCTTCTAAGTTCACGTGGCAACCAGCTCAAGAGGAGGGGGTGAAGAGAAGAATGGACGGTAGCCAGTGTAGCTACCTATCCTTGGATGCAAGACCAGTGTAGTCAAGTCATCCTGCTGCAGGCTCACATGATATGACTTTGGAACTCAAGCTTGCTTATTGACTTTGTACATACTTGCAGGCTTTTTATTTTTGTACATGCCTGAACTTTTTTTTTGAAATACTATTCACAGCAGCATTTACATAAGGAGTTTTTCCTCTTGAGCTAGTAGACTATCCCTCTTTTGAAGCTTTATTGCAACCCACAGCCTCCTGTCTTTAGACTTCCTAATCACCGGACGGGTTGGGGTGCACTTCCCTCCCTAGAGGAGGACAAATGTTTCCACTTGTGTGCGTCTCATACCGGCAAATCCAATCCCCTCACCACTCCAACTGAGTTGAGCCATGTGAAAGGTGCAAGTGTCCAAGTTAGGTCATTATCAACAAGAATCGTGTGTGTGCTCCAAAATACTCTACTTAGGCAGTCAAGAATCCATTGAACCAAGTCCCGTGATCCTCAAAGAATTAAGTCAACTAGACCTGAAGTACCTCAAACCTAGTTTCTATAAAGTTCATGTTATTAGGTAGATTTTAAGGTCCAATCAAGCTCCAATCTTCGGATTTTACTTAGACTTGTTCAACTATCAAACTCAATCCGAAAAATGCTAATGATATGCAAGGCAATGCAGAAAAATATTTTTGTGATGCAATTTTCAAAGATTTTGAACTTTTTATGGATTTTTGAAAATATGATGATGAATGCATTTTTTTGTCTTTTTTAGAAAGATTTTTCAGATGTTTTTGGATTTTAGTTTTGCAAATGTTTTTGGGAATTTTTGAAAACAAAAAGATTTTGGTTGAAAGCCAGGTGAAAAATATGTACACGGGAGTGCTTCTTATATTTACAAGAAGTGGATTTTCAGAATTTACAGGGTAAGTGGTCAATTTTATACATATATATAGTGGATTTTGGTGTGATGTAAGTATTCCTCAAACTTATTTGACACAAGCTTTTCACACAATTTTTGAAAACTATAGTCCAAAAAATTTTTACAAACATTTTTGCAAACATGTACACACATTTGAAAATCATTTTGCAAAGGTTTTCCAAACAGTATATATAGATTTTTCATAACATTTTTGCAACCATTTTTCAAACCATTTGCAAATCATTTTTCAAATATTTTATTTCACACGAAGAAAATAAATTTTGCAAAACACACATTTTTACACAGGTTGAAAACATGTAACAAAACATTTTCAAAATAGTTTTCAATAAATGTTCACAAAGATTTTCAAACTATTTTTCAAACATTTTACAAAACATTTTCACCTGATTTATTAATCAGTAAATACACAAAAGAATTTGAGGAACAAAACACCTTTTTATTAAGGGTTTTAAATGAATTGTAAAGAATTATTAGCCATATCATTAAGAAAATACGAAAGTACGAGTTATGGCTAAAGTATATACATAGTATATACGACCCCCCTATACTTAGATTGAGCTATGTCATCATAGATCAGAGAGAAAAGAGAAGACATAACTCGTACTAAGTATAGGCAAGTCTAAAGAATGAATGAATCAATGAATGAGAAGTTGACCGTCCCCCCTATACTTAGGATCAAATAATCCTAAGTATAGCAGATTGTACACAACGCAGGGAGGGTCAAGGGTGGGAATGAACAGATCGTACTCAGATTGTCTCCCCCTATACTTAGGGTAAGATATCCCTAAGTATAGACAAGAAGAGGAGACAATGGAGAGGATCGAAATGAAAATGAAAGAAATTCGGGGTGCCAACCCCCCTATACTTAGGACAAAGTACGTCCTAAGTATGGAAAACTGTCTACAAGGGCGGCACCTTTTTGATAGATACAGAAGATAGAAATGGAAAAGAAGAAAAGAAGAAAAGAAGAAAATAAATCAACAGATGAAATTGTGATATGAACAGATGGATATGTACAACGGAAGATGGAATTGATCACCATGTATGAGATGCAGATGATGAGAGTCAAAGGACACATCTCATACCAGAAGAATGGGGGCAACGTCAATGGTCGGCGGATCATGATCTAGATATAATTTCAAGCGTTGACCATTGACGCGGAAGGTAGAGGAAGATGACGGTTCGGATATGTCGATGCTGCCATTGTCATGTACCTTCCTGACCACATACGGACCTTTCCACTTGCTCTGTAACTTCCCTGGGAATAATTTCAGCCTGGAGTCAAACAACCATACTCTCTGATCTGGCTCAAACTGTTTATGGCTGATATGCGAATCGTGCCATGTCTTCACTTTCTCTTTGTACTGTAGGCTGTTGGAGAAGGTTGTGTCTCTCAGTTCCTCCAGGGCTGCCAATTCTGCTCTTCTCTGGTCTCCTATACTCTCTGGATCTAAAAGCAACTCAGTGACAGCCCAAAAAGATTTGTGCTTGATCTCCACTGGCAAATGGCATGGCTTGCCATAGACGAGACGAAAGGGAGACATCCCTAATGGATTCTTGAAAGAAGTCCGATAAGCCCACAAGACCGAGTCCAAAAGCTGTGACCAATCCTTTCGGTCTGGGCAGACAACTTTCTGCAAGATTGTCTTTATCTCCCGATTCGAAACTTCAGCAAGACCATTAGTCTGAGGGTGATACGGTGTGGCAACCCGATGGTCAATGCCGAACTCGTCTGCAAGGGCCCTAACCTTGTCATTGATGAAGTGAGACCCTCCGTCTGAAATCAAGACTCTTGGTACCCCGAACCGTGAAATGATATTTTTCTTCAAGAACTTGCAAACGGTTTTAGCATCTGCGGCTCGGGCGGGGATGGTCTCAACCCATCGACTGACATAATCAACAGCGAGCAGGATATGCTCGAATCCCTGACTCTTAGGAAATGGGCCCATGAAATCAATCCCCCATGCATCAAAAACCTCACAAAAGTGAATGGGTTGCATAGGCATCATGTCTCTCTGTCCGCAGGTTCCCATTTTCTGACAGTCAGTACATCTCTTCACGAACTCATCAGAGTCCTTGAAGAGAGTAGGCCACCATAGGCCGGATTGAAGCACCTTCTGTGCTGTTCTTTTTCCAGAATGATGTCCTCCTGCCTCAAGCTTGTGGCAGTATGTGAGGACGCTATGATGCTCTTCTTGAGGAATGCACCTCCTCCAGATACTATCCCCTCCTTCATGATAAAGGACGGGATCCTCCCAATGGTAAAACTTGGCCTTCGCCAGGAAGGTCTCGAGTTTCTGCCTGGGCCAACCTTGTGGAACCGTCTTGGCAACAAGATAGTTCACAATGTCAGCGTACCACGGGAGCGAGGTGATAGCCAAGATCGCCTCATCTGGAAATGTCTCTGAGATAGGTGCGCTGGGCTCAAATTCCTCAAGATTCTCCAATCTGGAGAGATGATCCGCCACCACATTCTTAACTCCAGGCTTGTCCTTAATCTCAATATCAAATTCATGGAATAGAAGGATCCATCTGGTGAGACATGCTTTGGCATCCTTCTTAGCCATTAAGTACCGGATGGCGGTGTGATCAGTGTAGATGGTTACTCTGGATCCAAGAATGTAAGATCGATACTTATCAAGAGCAAAGACTACAGCCAGCATTTCTTTCTCAGTCACAGTGTAATTCCGCTGCGCGGCATCCAAAGTCCGGCTGGCGCAGTGAATGGCAAAAGGTAAACCATCCCTCATCTGTCCAAGCACAGCCCCTACAGCAAAATTTGAAGCATCCGTCATGATCTCGAATGGGAGAGACCAATCGGGTGGCTGCAGGACAGGAGCTGAAACAACCATATTTTTGAGAGTCTCAAACGACTCAAGACACTTATCATTGACAATAAACTCGGTGTCTTTTGTCAGCAAGTCAGTGAGCGGTCGTGCAATTCGACTGAAGTCCTGAATGAACCGTCGGTAGAAACCGACATGCCCCAGAAAAGACCGCAACTGATGCAAGTTGGACGGCGGATTGAGTTTTCTGATGATATCCACCTTAGCCGGATCGACCTTCATGCCCCTGTTGGAGACGATATGACCAAGGATCGTCCCCTGAGTCACCATAAAGTGGCTCTTCTCCCAAGATAAAACAAGGTTGACCTCTATGCAGCGTTGAAGCACACGGTCTAGGCAGTCAAGACAAGCATCGAACCCATCGCCATAGACCGAGAAGTCATCCATGAAGACCTCTAGACAGTCACCCACCATGTCCGAGAAGATGGACAACATGCACCTTTGGAATGTCGCCGGAGCGTTACATAAACCAAAGGGCATCCGTCTGAAAGCATACATCCCAAACGGACAGGTGAATGTCGTTTTCTCCTGGTCTTCGGGCGCAATGGCCACCTGATTGTATCCAGAGTACCCATCAAGAAAACAATAATGACTCTTCCTGGCTAGCCGCTCGATAATCTGATCAATGAAGGGTAGCGGGAAGTGATCCTTCTTGGTGGCCTCATTCAATCGTCTGTAGTCCACACAAACCCTCCAAGAAGTTGGTACTCTGGTAGCGATCTCCTCTCCAGACTCATTGACAACTGTAGTGATACTCGTCTTCTTGGGTACCACATGTAGTGGACTAACCCATTTGGAGTCGGAGATGGGGTAGATAAAATCGGCGCTCCACCACTTGGAAATTTCTTTCATGACTACGTCTCGAAGATTCGGGTTCAGCCGTCGTTGGAACTCACGCGACGGCCTAGCGTCATCCTCAAGATAGATGTGGTAAGAGCACAGAGCCGGACTTATCCCCTGGAGATCAGCTATACTCCAACCTATCGCCTTGCGGTTTCTTTCAAGAACCTCCATCAGACGAGATTCTTGCTCTCCAGTCAAACCTGCTGAGATAATGACTGGATGCATATCTGGCTCACCCGCAAGGAATCTGTATTTCAACGACTGCGGCAGAGGCTTCAATTCTGGACAACTGGGAGGTGGCAGATCTGTCTTCTGATATGTCTGTGTAAAGGCGACCAGGTCTGCATGGGAGAACTCTCGCTCTGCATGAATTTCTGACGCACGACGGCCTACTGATTCATCAATAAACTGCACTGGCTCGCACTCTGTCATGGCTGCTGGCTCAGAAGGAATCAGACAAGGCAAATAATCATCAAAGTCATCCCAGTCAATGTCTGAATCCGAGGGATCAGAAGAAGATGAACAAGAATGAAAATCATCTGCACCACTCATCACAACACTGTCAGCCTCAGGTATATCCTCATCCAGGGATGTGCTCTCCCGGTTCTCGACTGCCATGAGTTGTAGATACAGTGAATCTGTAGGCAAGGCAAGGGTCGGTACTACAGGATCTATCCAGTTGGATTCATCATCAGTCATCACAAAATCACACACCTGGTGGATGTCTAGCTCTTCCTCTATCATCTGCGCTGCTTCACCGGACTGCTCTGAGCATTCTAACTCTCTAGCTTTGGTCTCCTCGATCGTCTCTATTTGTATGGTCTCACCCTCTACGCGAAAGCATACCTTCCCACTATCATGGTCGGTCACCGCCTTGGCTGTGGCCAAGAATGGACGTCCGAGAATGATGGGGGCATCGGTTACCGACTCAGGGATCTCCATGTCCAACACAACGAAGTCCACGGGGAATTTCAGGCCCTGAATGGTAACGACCACATCTTTCAATAACCCCTTCGGCCTCTTAGTCGACCTGTCAGCAAACTGAAGGACCGTCCTGCTTCGAAGAAGAGGACCAAACTTGAATCGGTCGAGTAAGGCTGCCGGAAGAAGGTTAATTGAAGAGCCGCTGTCTAATAGAGTACAATCAAACTGCTGCTCCTGAATCTCGCATCTGACATAGGGAGCTCCTGTATCTGGTCGCTTGGACGGCAGCTTGTTCTGGATGGTACAGCAAGTGGAATGAGTGAGCACATGGATTTGATCTCTGTGATTCCTCCTCTTCCTGCGGACGATAGTCTTTTCTTTCAGGTTCTTCTTGAAGAGGGGGATGTGCTCAAGTGCTTCTTGTAGAGTCAGCTGAATGTGGAATCTGTCTATCATCTGATTGCCGAACTCTACCTGTTGCTCTTTTTTGGGATTTTCTCTTTTATTCCCCTTCGCTCGGCGGAGTGCCTCAGGGAAGGGGATGGTAGGGGCCTCCTCAGATGGAGGACTAGGAATCGGTCCCTGTGCCTGTGAAGAAGGAGACTCCATACAATAATCATCATTCACCACATATGGATCCGCAATTTGAACAGGAACCTTTTCTTTATTCATATTTTTGTTTTTCTTTTTGTTCCCACAGTCCTTAGGTACAAAATGTGGCAACATCACAGATGGTGGCTCAACAAAAGTAGATGTGGTGGCCTCAGCACCACCACTAGCACCGGTCTTCACGGCATCAGCACCGCGCTCTGGTTCATCATCCAAAATGGTGGCATCAGCACCACCGTCTGCAACTGGTATCACGACGGCATCAACACCGTCGTCCTGGACTACATCATGGGTGGCATCAGCACCACCATCTTCAACATCATCATTAGCGGCATCAGCACCGTACTCCACTCTTCTGGCGCTCCTGGTTCTGCATCTGGCTGTCGCTCAGAAGAGGCGCCGCCGGCTGGCATCCTACCGCTCCTAGTAGTCACAAAATCAGCATCATTCAAAGAATAAGACATATCATTCAAATCGTCACTAGGAGAAGTATCCTCTGTAAACTCTACCTGCTCAGACTTCCTTTTCAGATTGTTCGGGTTAGGTTCAATCTGAGCGGGTATGGCGGCCTTGCCTTTTATTATGTCTCTCATTTCCTACCGGAATTCATCCATTTCTTGCCTGAAAGATGCTCGCTGTTCAGATAGCAAGCGGGCAAGATCATCGAGCGCTGGGTTCTCAAAGGTGGGACCCTGAGAACCGGATGGTTGTCCCTGCTGGAAATGGGGCTGTTGCTGCTGATGTTGCTGGTACGGATAATTCTGGGTCGGTTGGGCATAAGATTGTTGAGGCTGTTGTCGCTGCCTCCACTGCTGTCCCTGATAGGAGGGACGAGGACCACTCTGATATTGCTGTTGATGGGCATACTGGGGCTGCTGGTGTTGCTGTTGTGGCTGGCTGTTATGATGTCCTTGGGCAGGGTTCTGCTGTTGGGATGAGGATCCACCGTTCCCCCAACGGAATCCGGGGTGATCACGACGAATCCCGGGCTGAGGGTACCGGTCGTACCAAATCCCATTGACTTCCATCAATGGTTCCTGCTCAAAGGATGGTGGAGGAAGAATGGCCAGTGGCTGCTCCGGCTGATACACCACCATCTGAGTATCTGTAGATGGCGGCTGCGATGGATAGTATAGTAACAATGGAACCGGCTCTGCCTGGATATGGTTCACCTGACGGTACGAGGTAGAGGGCTGGCTGGCATTGCTACTGCTCGGATCAGCACGTGATCTGGGAGGCTGTTGTGACTGAGTTTGTGCCTCCTGGACGCACAAGATCTGCATCTTCAGATCACTCATGGTCTTGGCAATTTGGTCCATCTGGGCCATGCCTTGCATCTGCTTCTTCTCGAGGATCTCGAGGCGGTCCAGCTTCTCACTGATTATGCCCATGTCGGCTGCGGCTGATTCAGCTTGGGCTGCGGCAGCTGACACTGTATTGGGACCGGCATCGATGCGGGCGATCCTCTGGAATGATCCCGCTCCTTGCGGGGGCTTCTGCTGTGTGTAGACTCGAGCTTGGGCCATCACTGTGGAGTTTTCTGTCATGCCTTCGTAGATGGCCCAGACGTCGTCTTCTCCCTTAGAGAAATAAGACCCACCGCAAGAGGCGTTCACTAGCCCCTGCAGCTCCGGTGTCAGCCCACAGAAGAAACTCTGCACGAGATTGGGCTTCGAAATGTCATGATGTGGACACCGTTCTATGAGCTCTCGAAAGCGATCCCAAGCTTCATGGAACTGTTCATTTGGGATCATGACGAAGTTACTGATCATGGCTCTAGCTGCGTTGGTCTGACCGAGAGGGTAGTACTTCTTCAGGTACACGGTCCGGAGATCTGCCCATGTGTCGACGAATCACCCAAGGTGTTTGAGCCATTAGGTGGCTCTGTCAACCAAAGAGAATGGAAAGGCGATCATCTTTATGGTGTCCTCGGTCATCAACCGATCATGGACGGTGCTGCATATCATCTCGAATTCCTGGAGGTGGAGGTGCGGCTCTTCGGTCGGCAACCCATGGAACTTGGGTAGAAGCTGGATAGTGTGGGGCCGAAGCTCGAAATCTCCGTGAATGGGCGGGAGTCGGATCCAACGATGAGTGAGGGATGCAGCTGGGTTGTGCAATTCCCTCATGATGGTCTGTGGTGGTCTCTCAGCGTCTGGATCGCCTCCTCCTGCATCAGGTCCTCCTCCTCCTCCACCTCCACCGCCCCCAGGTCGGTTCTCTCTCATATGTGCTATCTCTCTCATCAGATCACCCATGAATGTTCCCTGGTCACGGATCTGTCTCTGCATGGTCTCCAGGGATGCTAACAAGGAGTTGTTGATGGCCACCTGATCAATTATGAACGGAGGGAATGATCATGGTCATCTGGGTGCTCGCCTCTGTCTGCCATCACTGGATTTTCTGAAAAAGCAAAAGAGGCCATCTCAGGTGCTGTTGAATGAGCAGAACTCTGTGATGCACTGAATTCTGAAACAATTGGACTGAGAGAAGGAGAATGGGAAGGGTGGTCGAGGGGGAACAGGGTGGATGTAAACTCAGGCTCGGAGAGCGGACTCTCCGAGGTATTCCTAGATGAATGAGGAGGAGTGCTGGATAGTGGTGCCGACAAGGTCGGCCTAAGAGATCTCCGTCCCATCATCTTGATTATTTGGGAAGAGCAGGGAAAATGCAAAAGAAGAAGAGGAATGAGATGCAACAAAATCACGCACAATTGTGCTGTGTTTTTGATCTTGACCTAAACAAATCTAGCAATCAAACACAAAGCAGGGGTAAGTTCACCAACTCAACACGTGAAGCCGTGAAGGTTCGGCTTTTATCTTGTCAATTTTATCTTGATTCAGGAAGTTATCTTTTCACGAGTCCTTAGAACGCTACGCCTAAAGGAGAGAGAGTACTGCCGGGAAAGTATCCCCGTACTTGTCCTCCTCCTGTGTAACCTGTAACTTGCGCTTTTTGAGGTCCTTGTAACCCTTCCTGGATCCCTACTCAGCCAAAGAAATAGAGGGAGGAAGCCGATAGGAGAAACCGATACTTCGGACCTCGCTCGCAACGGAATCACCCGTGAGCATACAAGGTCCTACTCGGACGCAGCCGGTGAGATAGACACACCCGTGAAGGCGTGGCCTAAGCTCGGTACTTCGGACAAGGTCGGCGCTCACACAATAGTGAGTCACCAATGGCGACCAAGCCCTACTCGACTACGTACGATAGTAGCGCCAATACTTCGGAAATCCAGGCGATACACAAGGCAGCCACAAGTTGGGTTTTTGGCTCTAATCCTTACGAAGCGCTCACCTCACTTGGAAGGAGACCTTCCCATGCAACATGAATACAAGTGAGGGTATTACTCTCCCCAAGCAATGAATCCAATTACCGATTTTATTTTTGGTCAAGTATTCTTAGCAGTCCCTTTTTTAAATTTTTTTGGTGTTATCGCTTCTTTTGAGTAGATTCAAACAAGCGCCTAACGGTTTTTGTATTTTCTTGATCCTACTGTGTTCCAAAAACAGAGGGAGAATAGAGTAAGAAAAGCCGTGCAAGTCGACACCAAGGTGGAAATCTCACCTTTGTGCCTAAATGATGCATGCAAAGTAAGAAGACTTACAGCGAATCCCAGCTCTCTCCATGCGGGATGCAAAGCAGAATTTGTAAACCTATGCTATATGGTGATATGCAAAGCGGAAATCGTCCTAGAATAGGCAACTGCTAGCGTGAAGAACCACGAGTTAACCGTTAACTCTCAATCCTAGTGTCCGGTCTAGGCTCACTCCTCCTCTGCTCAACACATTTGAGTTAGGAGAAAGCGCTTGTGTGGAGTGAGCTCGCGGCGCGCGGATCGAAAGCCAATGATCAACTACTTAATTAGTCTAAGTCCAACAGCGAACTATAGGAGCATGCAAAGGTAATTAGTGTGTTTGAACCTATTCTAATCGAATCAAGCAGGACCTACGATCTAAGGGCTCAATCCACAAAAGAAAGGAAAAAGAAAAACAAAACCGACAAATGACAAGCGATAAAAACGTGAGAAAAACCGCGGTGAGCCCCCAAGTGTACAAGCACTTGGAAATTGAGCCCTGTAGTGTCTAAGAGTCCAAGTGTCCGATGTACCTGTATTATTACAAATTATCAAGTCACTCTCTCACGAAAATAAAATGCAAGCTAAACTACCACTCTCTCACTCCTCCTGCTCTCTCCTACCGGCTTGGCTAAAGAATAGTCGGCTCTGCTTCCCAAGGATGCTTCGGGTCACCTAAGCGATCCGCCTCGCTCCGCGGTCCCTCGCAAGAAGTCAAGAGAAAAGTGGTCAGAACAGCTCAACAAGATATATAAAAAATGTAAGAGATGGAAAATAAATCTATGGTGAACAATCACACAATCAAACAAAATGTGAACTACTCGCTGTTGCTCCCCGACAACGGTGCCATTTGATAATCTCAGAAATCAGTGCGGTTGTATCGACTCACAAGGCGAGTCAACAGTCGGTGTTTGACCACACAAAATCTGAAATTAATCAACAATTAACCCACACTAAAGATCAATAAATTAGAAATAATGTGGAGTTAAAATTTATTTTTAACTCTGCACAAATGGTGTATAGGGACAAGTATGCAGAGAGTTCGAACACAGGGAGCAAACAGGGTAATTCACAAAAATGTGCACAAGTGAGTGTGTGTGTCAAGTGTCTACACTAAGCAAGCAATCAAAGGAAATTTTTGTGGGTTTTTTATTTTAATTTTTTAAATTCTAATTTAATTTTTAATTTTGTACTTTGATTTTTAATTGTCTAATTTTTATAATTTTATATTTTATATATTTTTTAATTATTTTTCCAATAATAGAATATATAAGCAATGTAAAAAAGGGAGAAAGAGATATTTATAAAAATAGATAAAAATGTTCAAAAATTAGCAAATAAAGTCTTTTTGGTCTTTTTATATTTTTCTACTGTTTTTATGATTTTTGGGGATTTTTCAAGGTGTTTTTGGTATTTTTAAAAACTGAAATGAAGGAAAACAGTGGAAAATATGCTGGCTGTGAGGAAAATGCAAATTAAAATTAGCAAACAGCAATCAAAATTTTTCACACTATTTTTCAAACAAAGAGAACAAAATGAAGAACAAACAGTAACAGAGTTTGTGGGTTTTGGATTTTCTTTGATTTTATATATTTTTTTGAAGTTTTTGAGTGTTTTTAAATTTTTAGTGTTTTTCTTTTGAGATTTTTAATGATATTTGGATTGACACTAAAATAGGTTAAAATAGACACTAGGGAATTTTTTTGGAATTTTTGGAGGTATTTTAATATTTTTTGGTATTTTCTAAGCTAGACAGTGCACAAAAAGCAAGTTTTTGATTTTTAATAAATATAAAAATAAAATAAAATCAGAAACTAAAATGTTGGCGTGTAAGAACAAGTTAACAGGAGCTAAACCCTAATTTTATGGGATTTTTGGACTTAAAATGATAATTTAATTAATTACAACAAGCATCCAAACAATTAAAGGCCTGGAAGGGGTATTTCTGCAATTTTTCAAAAATCCAGGGGCTCACATGCAATTTTCCACAAAATTTTAAACTAAATGTTCAATTTTAGGGCCAAACAACAATTACAAAACCCGCCTGGGTAGCGGTGTAAATTTCCCTCCAGGGCGCGTGACTCGCACGCTCCTGGCAGGGACCAAAATACAATATTTGAAACTATCAGGGGGGTCGACGCAAAATATCCCAAAGTTTTTATGTTGTATTACAAAATCTTGGGACTAAACCGAAATAACTAAACCTCAGGGAGGTCCTTGCAAAAAGCCCACCACCTCACGTGTACAGGTCACGTGAGGTGACGTGGCGGAGGACCTAGATGTAAATAAAAATAAGAGAAGGGGCTTACATGCAAATAACCCAAAGTTTTTCAACTACAGATGAAAGTTTAAATACTAAACAGTAAATACAAAATACGCGAGGGTTGATATGCAAAATACCCTCGACGCGTGATCCGATGGCGGAGCGGGTATTGATGACACGTGGCGGCGATCCAACGGCTGGGGACGAGGCTCGATCCAACGGCGAGGGGCGCTTCACTTAAACACGTGTCGGCTTCTCCGGGCTCGATAACGCTTCGCCCGTGGACGTCTGGGATCAGATCTCGGCTGAGATCGACGGTGGCTGGGCACTCCAGATCGGACGGTCCACGATACACCTGGGGGTTCTCCTTGATCGAACGGCAGCGAGGCCAGGAGGAAGAACGCGGAAGAAGGCCGACGACGGCGACCTTCCGCGACCTCCCCTTCCTCGAGTCGTTGTCGTTACGGCCTCAAAATGGGTCCAGGCGATGGCTGCAGGTCTCCTCTGTCGTTTGGAAGCAACGGAGTGGCACGGGGAGCGGCGGAGCTATTCCACGGCGAGGAGGAAGATGCACAGCTCCAGGTGCTCCGGCGAGGTCCCAGAAACGCTCCAGACGTGTTGGTGTGCTCCAGTACCTGCGCAAGAAGGTTATGGAGGTCGAGGGCAAAATGCCTCGACCTCAGGTGGCTCTCGACGGGGTGCGACAGGCGATATGGGGGCTCGCCGGAGTTGCGCTCCAGCGAGGTGAGAGATGAAGTGATCAGATGGGCGAATCGACGAGGGAAAATGCTCGGAGTGATCTTAGGGATACGATGGACGCTAAGGGGATAAAAAGAGATGAAGAACGGCCTCGATGGCCTGGGGGCCAGAGGGTGGTTACCTCGACGGTGAAGCTTCACCGGAGGTTGGAACGCGCGACGATCCGGGTGCTCTCCCGTCGCCTGGAAGCCTGGAGCTCAGAGCTGTCACCTCCGGGCACCTTTAGCTCGACCAAGGGGGAGGGATCGTTGGTAATTTGCGGTTCAACCCGGGGAAGGAAGTAGGGGGTTTGTATTTGAAGAGTGGCGAGTGCGTGACTTCGAGGGGAAGTCACGGGCGCGCGAAGGAGATCTAGGGAGATCTGGAAGGACGACGATGGAGATGGATCTACAGGGATCAAGTTTCGTGAAGGAGGCGGCAACAGCGGATGAGAGGCGCGGCCTCGAAAAATCCGCAAAAGCGGGGGAAAAACGAGGCGCGCAGAGCTTTAGGGGGTCAAGGACAGGCTGTTGACCCGCCGGTCAACAGTCGGAGGTACCTGGTTGGTCCACGTGGACCAACCAGGAAAAAGATTGGAGAAATGTTTTATTAATTCGATAAAAAATAGAAAACAGTCGAATTAATTTTTGATTATTAAATAAAGAATGCTTAAAATTATATATAGTATTTTATTATGATTTTTATTTATTTTTATGACTTATATTTTTACAAGTTACCTTTATACCCCTATATAGGTATATTACCTATGTATTTTAGTATTTTATTTTTATTTTGTGTATTTTATTTTTATTATTTTCATTTCTTATTTTCTAAAATTATGAAATACTTTTATCTACACAAATATATTTTTATTTGATTTTTCTAATATGTTTTGTATATTAAATAAATTATAAGTATAAAAAGTATAGGTATACATATAGGTAGGGTACCTATGTATTTTATTTTTAAGTATTTTATTTTTTTTATTTAGGTTTTTATTCTTATTTTAATGTACATAATTATTGTAAATAATATCTACAACATAAAAATATAAAAATATAGAAATAATGAGTAAATAATAAATTTAATATTTTAATCAGTACAATGTACAATGTGGGTCTAAAACTCAACTTTCAAACCGTAGCTCCGCCAAATGCGAAACCACCGCCATTAAATAGATTATTTTCTTCTATATAAAATTAAAGGTGAGTATGCTGCATTTGGAGTTTTTATTTGTGAGATACGAGTCTGGGAAGTTGGGATTCTGGATTTTTATTCAGACCATAACTTTTTATCTGTACATTATTTTTCTGTGAAATCAATTTTGTATTTTTCTATATAAAATTATCTACAACTTTCATGTACAAAGTTTCTTTATTTGAAGTATAAAAATTGGAACCAAAAATAGGTCCCAAAATGAATAAAGAATGAATAGAATGTATAGGTATTTTATCGGTATTTCTGACCTTATCTCCCCCTACTTTATTCCTTGTCGACCTATTCATCAAGATACCTAGGTCTCGGGGTTTCAGGTCATAAAATATTTACAACATTTTATTTTCTTTTCTTTATTTATTCTATAATTTTGGCCTTAAATACATTATTTTATACACTAATATGATGCACATGCATGAATGCTAAGATGCTCTATTTAATGGTATTTACATGCATTTGCTAGGGTTTTTGATGCCAAAATGATAGAATAAAGATGATGAAATGTGGATTCATCAGGTACCCCGACCGCCGGTGAAGGGGGAGGTCGTGGAGCCACCTCAGGCGACGCTTGACCCACCTGAAGGGCTCTACAGGGAGCTGCCACCTTCCCGGAGCTTCAAGGTGCGAAAGGGGAGCTAGACCTATGGAGTGAGGGGTTCAAATTCAAAAATAAAGTCAAGGGGGGTGTTACATGTTGTTTGACAATGTGGTTCTGGCGCCCCAAAGACCGAGGTGTTTCAAGCGACACAATGATCCAATCTTCGAGATAGACGTTGGGCGAGTAAGCCTGATAATCGAGGAGAAAAAGTCATGAAGAGTGTGACATGATTTGATGCAAGATGCGGCCTGGAAAAATCGAAAAAAACGAGGTCAAACGATGCTCTGACAGGCGCACATGGGTGGGGGACGACCAGTTGACCGGGGTCAACTGGGGCTGGCACCTGGTTGGTCCACGTGGACCAACCAGGAAAAACCTCTGAAATTTATTTTGTAAATTCAATTTAAAATAGTAAATGATATTATTAAATTTAGGTCATTAAATAAAAGGTGTTTATTATTTTATAAACTATTTTATTGTGATTTTTATTTATTTTTATGAGGTATAATGTTATAAGTTACCTTTTATAGCCTTTATAAGTGTATTACCTGTGTATTTTATTAATTTATTTTTATTTTGTGATTTTAATTTATTTATTTTTGTTTATTATTTTATAAATTTGTAAAGTATTTTTACATACTAAAAACTATTTTTATTTTATTTTTCTGATGTGTTTTTGTACACTTAATAAAATAAAAGTAATAATTATATAGGTATAGTTATAGGTAATATACCTATGTATTATATATATACAAGTATTTTAATTTATTTTTCTTTTGTGTTTTTATTCTGATGTTAATGCACATATTCATTATAAGTAATATTTAGAAAATTATAAAAATATAAAATTGTAAAAATAATGAATAAATAATAAAATGAATATTTTAATCTGTACAAGTATACACTAGGGACTCAGAACTCAACTTTCAAATCGTACCTCCGCCAAATGCGAAACCACTGCCATTAAATAGCTTATTTTGAACTATATACAATTAAAGGTGAGTTTGATGCATTTGGAGTTTTTATTTGGGAGATACATGTCTGGGAAGTTGGGATTCTGGATTTTTATTCAGACCATAACTTTTTATCTATACATTATTTTTCAATGAAATCAATTTTGTATTTTTTTTATTTAATTATCTACCATTTTCATGTTCAAAGTTTCTATTTTTGAGGTATAAAAAGTGGAAGCAAAAATAGGTCCCAAAATGAATAAAGAAAGAAGGAATTAAAAGGAATTTTCTTGGTATTCTGGCCCTTATCTCCCCCTACTTTATTCCTTGTCAACCTATTCATCAAGATGCCTAGGTCTCGGGGTTTTGGATCATAAAATATTTACAATATTTTATTCTTTTTCTTTTCTTTTATTTATTCTATAATTTTGACTTTAAATACAGTATTTTATACACTATTTGCATGCTCATGCATGAATGCTAATATGCTGAAATTAATGGTATTTACAAGCATTTACTTGGGTTTTTGAGGCCAAAATGATAGAATAAAGATGATGAAATGTGGATTCATCACCCCCGCTTCCACCTAGGTCGTTGGATCGCTAGATCTAATGGTCATACTTCATCGTCGACCTCCGCCCACCCTTTTCTCGCCCACGTCGCCTGTCGCTGCACCCCTTCATCTCCCTATTCTTCCACTTGCATCATGCTTTCTCCTCCTTCATCGATCGCTCCCATGTGTAGTCCTAATCTCCACCATCCGCTCCATGCCCTAAATGACCCACGTCCAATATACTATGGCAATGAACGACAGTTACAAATCCACGCCCAATCTACTGTAACCGTTGTCTACATCCTTCAAAGTCTCCGTCTCCGTCCCACTTCACGATCATCTATCCATTGTACGAGACTTGGCCCTAGCACTCTTCCCCTGACCATGACAGGGGGAGGTGGATTTGAGTCGCGACCATGTGTCGCAACCTCCGGTGAGACCCATGATCTCCGACCATGTTACGGCCCTAACCTGACCATACAGCTGCTCCCCATGGCTGGGGGAGTGTAGCAAAGATTTGAGGTCAGCTGGACCTCAAGCACGTGCCCTTCTTCCACCTCCCCTCACCCGTGTTCTTCCTCGATTCCCAGGTAAGCCTTTCATTCCTTTGTCTATGGTTTCTCTAATTTAATTAGGTGATTACCCACATCCCCACCTTCTATTGATTCGACAACTACCTTCACCAGACATCCTCCACCTTCTGCTAGCTTACGATCACCTCTCCGACAGCTCCAACCCTCTCACCACTTCGACCCCTTTCCTCTGCCACTACGACGGAGGAACCCATCATGCCTTCACTCTCTTCGCATGCGCATGCCTCTAGCTTACCCATCTCACACACACACACACACACACACTTGTTTCACATGCCTTGGACATGCTTCCACTGATATTTTGCAGGTCATACCCTTCATTGATCGGAGCTTTGGATGAGTCGTTGGTCTTGAGCATAAGCTCCAATGAGGAAGCTTCATCTCGTCACTTTGAGCATCTTCTCCAATCCTCGATGCCTCCCTGATCTTCCCCAGTGGTCTAGGATGGTAACGAGACTTTAAGAGTGTTCGAAGGGCAGTGAAGGAGCCCTAGCTACCTCGTTGGAGCACAACCATCACCGCCCTGCAACGACGGAGTAAAGATATTAGTAGAGCTACAGGTACCATCTGATCATGAGGATCAGATGACTCAAATTAATCCCAAGCCGTTGATTCAGAACCAACATGCTCGGAGGATCCGAACCTCGTCCGAAGCACCTCGGACCACCACGTGGTCCGGGCACCTGACCCCGTCCATGCTCACCCCGACCCTATGCACGTGTGCCTTGTGTTTGGGGTGCGGGTATTTTGCAGCCAAGCCTAGTAGGTTCTCCCTAATTGATTCTAAGGTCCTAGATGCTGAATTATTTACAGGGAAGTCCCTCTGGATTTACTTTATTACAAAAGTGCCCCTTTATGGACCTAGTTGTAATATTTTCTATTATAATTTTCATGTTTTGTTTAGCAATTATGCCCTTGGACATTATCTTTAATATCTTAATTATGTGAACTCCTTTTCTCATGATTTTAATGTCACTGTGATTCTTATTTGATGCTCCATCTTATGACAAAATTTATTCACTGATCTCGCACTTAGAACAACAAGATAAATTTATGTCATACCGCTTGAACATTTAAATTCCTTGACGTGAATTTTCATCCATATTTGATGCATCAATTGTTCATGAAATTGAATCGAATTTATCGCTCACTATATTTACCTTCGAGGGACGTAGTTGTCCATTATTATATGTTCGCATCACATAGCATCATGTTTCATGTTGTCCCTTATTTTAATTACATAAAACTAAAATAAAGAGTGCATCGTAATCACTCATTTTGTCTTTGTATGATGTTTGCATTGTTTTACATTGTTGGCCTAACTAGATAAACTAATATCTTAATTTAGATATTGATCTCTGAGTAATCACTTAGGAAGCTCGTGCCCCTATGTTTGACCTTGGCGCACTTACCAAGTATAAATATTCCACATTATTCAAAACTTATGGTTTCTGCATGGTCCATTTTGACCTCATGTACTACGATAAAGTACGACTATTAAAGAGATGAAAATATGGTTCATTAGATGGCGTCGTTGTATGGGACATGACTCATTTTTGTTACTTCTTAGAATTTAATATTTAATCAAGTTGATTATTTTTTATATTTAATTCTCCATGTCTTTGTTGTCTTTGCATTGTTTTATTGAGCATTAAATTTCTAGATCACATATCTAATGCATGGCTTTTGTGGCAAGGTCCATGAAGACTGAGGATGCTCGGGAGACACGGAGGCAAGAATCGGGATCTCCCGCTACGAGGAGAAGCAGAAGAACCTTCTGAAGCATCAAGATTTTTAGTGAGCATTTTTGTTCATTTTATTTGTTGTATATGTTTGTAATAATTGCATTTTTAGTGGTCCTCATTCGAGGGCTCGCGTGTGTATTCATGGACTTGGACCTGCATGTGGTGTGTGGAGCCTGTTTCTCCCCTCACCCGGGTGGGGCTCCACTTGAGCGTTCGACTAGGTTAGGTACACAGCTCTTTGAGTTTCTTTTATTTCTTATATATTGTGCTTGATCATAGGCAGGGTACACTAATAAGCATCTAGGAGATTCACTTCATCTCCATGGATTCATCTAGACGCACATAAACATCGCTTCACTTAGCCAAATAAATCGATTTCTATCACGCTAATAGAAGCATGTTTAGGATGTGGATTTCTTGACTTGCATGCATCTAGTAGTAAAATTAATTCAGTCTTGCACTTGCATGAAGAATGTCGGAGGCACTGTAAGTACTTCTATTGAGCATGCATCATTTTTTCTCTTTGGCATCGGCTTTTCTCGACATCCCACTCTTGATTTATAACCTAGGATTTAAAATATAATTGAGATTAGTCGTTAGATGATAATTGCTTAATTGTACTCACATTAAATTCAGTGATAACTTAAGCATAAAAATGGGACTAATAATGCAAGTCAACCTAATATAAATGGAGTATAATTCACCTTGGATTACAGGAGAGCAAACCCGACATTGTATGCAGTACGTGTTGAGAGGCGAGGTCGCATCCCCATGATAGCTCCCCAAACCTATCATTAAACCTTGCGTAACAGACATATATTTTGTATTATCACCGATTACACCAACAAGTTAAAATGACCATCACTTATTGGTCTTCATGTGTAAAGTTGGTGAAATCAATAGTATTTGCTTGACTGGTTAAGCCTTGATTGTGTATCCTGCCCAACCCTCCCGCAAACCCTGGAGTCCATGATAATCTCCAAATATTCATCCATCATGTAAATTCATCTCACTTAACCCAAAATGGCGTCCTGGTTCCCCATCATTAGTTTCATATCCAGATACTCCGGCTCTCTTCAACCTAAGTATAAGGGGAACTATGTTCCATATGATTGTTTCCCTCAGGTCTCTCCTCTCTTCATGCCTATCTCTATACTTCGGCTCTTCTGAGCCTAAGTATAGGGGGGCACGAGCCCCCTTCCCTTTCTATTCTTTACTCATTGATCCCTCCTCTTGGTCCTCCTCTTATACTTAGGTTATTTTTAACTAAGTATAGGGGGGCGACTCGAGTCAGTTCTCATATGTCTTTCTATATTTCAACATTAGATATGGCTTCGTGTCACTTTATGCTATGAGGACATGCCAAAAGGTAAGTATAGGGGTATGTATTGTATATATTTCATATATACTTCAACCATAACTCATATTTTGCAAATTTTCAAGATTTTCGGGACTAGGGTAAAGTATCTCTGAACTGATTTCTATGAAAATATTTGTAAATACTTCGAAAATTTTTCTGACTATATGACAATGTTTTGAAAAATGTTTGACAATTGTTTGTAAAATGGAGATTTTACTTGTTTTGAAAATTATTTGAAAATATTTTAAAAATCTAGATATTATGTGACATGGTTTGTAAAATCTTTTATAAATTATTTTAAAAAATGAAGGTGAAAATGAGACTAACTTTGTGTTTGTAAATACTTCTAACCTTATTAAAAAAACTTCTAATATTGAAATTTTCAAAAATCACAAAAATACTAACCAGTTGAGTTGGTGTATCCCTGATACTTTTCACTCAAGAACTGAGGAATAAATTAACTTTGGTTTAAGAGGTCTTAAGAGTATGAGTTAACCAACCTTAGTCATTAGGGTTTGAAACTTAATAATTCATACTTCCCTAGTCTAAAAGATATAGGTGCTATATTGCACACTTCATCTCTACCTTAAAGAATATGGCTTGTACGTCACTTACACTACTGCATTGATGATGAGACAAGTTGATGTTTCACTTGAAGAACTATGATTTGAGATTTGAGTCTAGACATGATTTTATAATACTTGAGGATGGGATAAAATCGATGAAGGCTTTATGAAACTTGAGAGTCAGTGACCTTAAGATAGTATGAGAACATGGTCCTTGTATTAATCTCTTGATATTGACCTACGTGCTAGGGTGCGATGAAACCTAATAAAATGTTGATCAGCGTATGCCAAATTGGTAAAAGCAGTCGAGCTAGCCTATAAGAAAAAGAAAAGAAAGAGGGAAAAATGCCCTCATATTACAAAGACAAATTCTAAGAGCTTACATCAAAGGCAAGCGCTCTCAACTATTTTTTAAGTGTCCACTTGGACCAAAGCTATTAGGCCGTAGGAGTCGAGATAGCACTCAAAAATGGCTATACATCGTAAGTGGTACAAGTCTAGGTATCAAAGATATATTAGACATTCAAAAGAGACACGCCTGGTAGAGAGACTGAGTAGAGGAACCTAATGCCTGGTCTTGGAGGGCCTGCAGTACCCGACAAGTCGGGTCTGACAATCATTGTATCAGCCGCTCTCATAGTACTCGGATCATATCTCAATCAATCAAATCAACAATCAACCCACGATCTAAGATAAATCTATGAAAATGTGCGAGTTAAAATTTATTTTTATTTTAACTCTACAAAATATGTGTATAATGAATAAGTGTAGAGTGTCGAACCACAGGGAGCAAATATACGGATACGAAAATAATTATTGTCTACAAAAAAACAACTATTTTTGTGCTTTTTCTGCTTTTTATTTTTTGTGGGTTTTAATGATATTTAATTTTCATGTATTTTTTGTTCTATATTTTTTATGTTATGTTATTTTATTTTATTTTTTATTTTCTTTTTATATTTTTCTGATTTTAATATCTTTTTATTTTATAAAGATATAATAAATAAATAAATATATAATATGTATAATATAAGTACTATATGTAATATATATAATAAATATATAAATGTTCAGAAAATATAAATAAGAGCAGTCCTTTTTATTTTCTTAGATTTTAAAATATATTTAAGCGAGGTACTAAAGAACTGTATCATATATTGTCACGAATATACACACATCTTTTGAATGAAGACAGATTTACATCTATATGTCCAAGTATACACATTTGGCAGACTATTAGGTTGATTACCCGATAAGGTCTATATACCGATGAACTGGTCAGCATATGAGAAAATATGAGATGTATGATCTTGCAAATGAATCATATATGTTTTTACTTTCTAAACTGGGAGGCAGAGCTCACTCATGAGACATTGGGGTGACAACAGAACTCCACACATGGTCATATTATTTATGATAGAATATAAGAATTCAAGAATATCAATATATGCTTTTGGAAAGCATATGATTAAAATTGCCATCTAATGATTAATTAATAAATCTATTTATATACACTTGAAGGAGACAACCAAACATGTGTTCAAACTTTGAGTCCAATCAAAGTCTTTCAGTATGTAGAATGCTTGAGGATT
This sequence comes from Ottelia alismoides, assembly GCA_037367405.1. Lineage (NCBI taxonomy): Eukaryota > Viridiplantae > Streptophyta > Magnoliopsida > Alismatales > Hydrocharitaceae > Ottelia > Ottelia alismoides. The sequence goes on along the minus strand of JAZKJV010006541.1, from coordinate 215,460 downwards.
GGGAATACTCTGGGATGATGTTATCATAAAAGATTATATACCCCGATATTTCCATTTCGAGGGGGTGATGGAACTGGGATGGATTTTAGTGATTCCATTTTGAGGCTATATGAATGAGAATTCTTTGGATTAAATCTCAATTTGTAGACTTAGTTTCTAGATCTAAATGATTGGGAATTGATTTGAAGTGATTCGAAGCGAATTGGAGAAATGGTTCTACGACATTTGATTGAAATAATCTAAATTGGTTTAAATCATGATATTAAATGTAAATCTAATTATCAAGACACTATATATGATCAATATACAGTTCCTGACATTATACTCAAGTATATGTGTTGTACTTGAATCCTAATTGGATTTTTACCCCACGAACCCTAGAATAATTATTAATTACCTCCTCTACCTTCTAAACATTGTTATTACCCCCTCGACCTCGTAAACTTTCTAACCATAACCCTACAGACCATGTGGTTAACTCCCATCCATTTACCCATTAAACTTAATCAGATTCAGTTAAAAAGAGGTGCATATTACCTTCTTTGTTTAGCAAATTTACAAAAGATGGCATCACTCTCCCTCCATCACCCTCCTTCTTACATCCCCTCCACCTCCATATGCAATCTCTAGCACCACCCCCTCCCTCGCACTGTCTGATCTCTGCCCCCTCCCCATGCACTACCCGAAACTCCGATCCCACCGTCGAACAGAGAAGACTTGATCACTGGGGTTCTTCGTGACTGGGAAGGATTCATCGGTAAGCACATATTGGTCGATCTTTAAAGGATCATCCTCAATGAGATGATCATCGGTCGGGACGATGCCACCGAGCTTGATGCAGATGATAACACTGGGGAACAGTATCGCAGATCCTGCTCGTTCAAACGATCACTCAAAGCACCTTGGTTTTGGGAGCCAGTCTAGCCATGAGAGCGACCATGACTTTTCTGACGTTGTTCTCCTCCATGAAACTAATGGTGGAGTTGATGACGAGGAGCACGACGATACCCAAAAAATTCTTCTAGTCCGACGACTTCTTGCCTCCGTTGCCAAGCGCAATGGCCATGATTGCAACCATCTCCATGACTCGTGAGAGTAGATCTTACATGAAGCATAAAATTTTTAGTATCTTACTTTCCTAATCGTCACAGAGAACAAAGACACATAAACTTATTAGTATGAAATTCAGAAAAAAATTCTATTGATTAGTTCTCATGATTGCGCAAAGAACATATATATTGCATATACATATATACACAAATTTATCGGTGAAAATTTAAGGAAAAATAAATTAATGAATGTTAGTTCACCTTCTTCTCCTCGAGCTTGTTGGGCCCAAAGATTCTCAAATGATTGGCTCCCTTAGAGTTGGAGAGACCCTCTGGCGAGCATTTCAGCTGCTCAAAAACCTCCCCGATCAGAATCTTTTCCTGTAGAAGAAGATCAACGCGCAATCGTTAGAACATCGAACAATCTTCTCAATTGCAAGCGTTCTATATGCATCATTTTATGCCATTAATAACCGTCTTCCAGATGTTTACTTTTTTTCTTTGTCTTGAAAATCCTCTCCGCTGGCTTCGCCCAATTGTCACCTCCACCACCCTTCTTCCAGCAGTCGCCTTTGCTGCCCTTCATCCAGTAGTCACCTCTGCCACTCTTCACCCAACAGTCACTTCCGCTGCCCCCAACGAAATGTAGGAGGATGGCTTCATATTACGAGAGTGAAGAATGAAGGAGAGAGTGGAAGAGGAAGGATGTGGAGAGAATAAGGAAGGAGAGAAAATGGAAGAAAATCTACCATTGGACCTGTTATAGTTTGATTAACTCAACTTAAACCCAAGCTAGTTAACCCAAGAAGTCTCGAATCAACGACATAGTTTGTGGGGTAAGATGGAGTAAGTTTACGGGGTTGAGGAGGCAATAACGATGTTTACAAGGATGAGAAGGAATTTGCATAGTTTCTAAGGTTCACAGGGTAAAAATCCTTATATTGTATCATGTAAGAACATATATCACATGAATAGTGCCTAAACTAAACAGACACAAATCCTAAAATTGATCTACAAAGATCAATATGCAAATGATGCAAAACTTAGATGCTAAATTCCATGAGGAATCAAATCTAAATTAAAAGCATCTAGATTCTTATTCACAAAGACATCTAATCCTATTTAATTAGATCTACAGAATAGTTCAAAACATCTCGAAGTTAATTTGAACATGAGGTACATAAACCAAGGATGAGCGCGCGGATTTTCTTTGTTTTCACGGAGGATTAGATCCAATAACTGGGGGTTTATGTCGACTTATGGTGGAGCGATTCAGCAGGAGAACTTTCTATAGTTCCGGGTCTTCGAGGGTTGAGGAGTTGGGTTTTTTTATGTAGACCTGGCGCCCCTTCAATCGCATTTCCCAATCGGGCACGTAGAACAACAGATATCGGAAAGGCAGTTCTTATGCCTCTTTCCAAGTCCCTTTTAGAGTTAAAACAATTTATGGCAAATCAATACAACAAATCAATCAAAGGACTTGGTTTTATAAGTATACGATTAATTGCATATTGATCAGGACATACAAGGCATAACCCAAGTATACCATGAAAATAGGATTCCAACAAGAAAATTTTATGAATTTTGGAGTTCATATACAAAAGATATTAAACATACAATACATGGTATAAATGCAATAAAAATGCAATTTAAAAAATTAAACATCATAAAAAGATCTAAAATGGACTAAAATACAATGAAAGATAACTAAAGTCCAGATGCATGGGGGTAGATACGCAAATAAGGAAACCCAGTAGGGTTTGGACTTCAAAAACCCAAGGCGGGCACACGTTGTGTGTGAGGCGGGCTCTATTTCGATGTCGAGCTTGGGAGGCGATGAAGGCTTGGGCCACATGTATGCATCATACAGCTCGAGGTTCGGCTTGGTCCCACCAAGGCTGGGACGAAGCAAAGCACAGATGCAATCCAAGCTATAGGATCAAACGGGGAGAGTTAGATCTAACGACACGTGTAGGACTTTGAAGATCCCCTCCTCCTCAAGCGGTTGCGCAAAGAGCTGAGCTCCAATGAGCATGCTGCTCTTCCTACGTGCTCCTTAGGCCTTGGTGAAGGTTGGAGCACCTCCGTGGCAGGATGACGAAGGAGATGGACAGTTAGGGAATGTGTGGTGCTATCTTGATGAGCGATTTGACCCCTACTCGTCAGAGGTGAAGCAGAAGATTGGATGAGTGTTGAAACCTCTGATCAATGAATCATTGAGGATCATGCATGGCTTAGAGATATAGCTAAAGTAAATGGGTTGTACATCGAGTGAAATGGAGTGAGATGGAGGGTTGTAGCGAACGAAGAAGGTGGAACCCTGATAGGTCTTTCTTCCATGCAGGGATAAGAACTAGACCAATATCAAAGAAGGTTGGAAGAAGAGGAGGTGGAGTCAGAGTTGTACACGAGGATGTGTGGAGTGCCATGGTGTTGGAAGAGTAAACAATCTGGTCTGATGGTGTGTGCATGTGCGTGCACGCGTAATTAAATCAGGGAAGAATACAAGTGGCATAAATGGGATTGCCTGGAGAAGAGGAAGAAGGACAAGGGGTGGAGTTGAGGCCTGAGATGAAGCTTAAGAGCTTCGGGTCGTTGCTTGACATGCTCGGCGGAGGCGTGGAGCTTAAGTAACACTGGATTGTGGGTTGCAACACTGTCTACATAACCGTGGATCTCATCAGAGTCTAACTTGATTATCGCTTGATTTCTCATCCACTCTCTCTAACAGAAGGGAAGGAGAAAGCTGGGAGAGGACTCTTATAAAGGCATATATCCATCAACGACCGACCTTCATTTGGTTCTGTTCACATAGGAGTTGGAGGAAGGCGGTGGTTTCAACCATTGAGTTGTTGTCGTACTGACGTGCATGACCATTCATGAATGGCACCGGAATTAGGAGAAGAAGCCACTTGGAGTGTTGGTGGTTAATCAGAGAATTGGTCTGATTTAACGGGTGCATGACCTGGAGGGGAAAGAGTCGGAGGGTAAAGACAAAGCAGAGCCATTGGATTTTGAGATCCAATGGCCCTGCTTAGGGCATGTTTAAGACAAGGAGGACCACTTGATCAAATGACCAAGTGGCCCAGATGAAGGCGGGCGTGAAGAGACCAGGCCCGTCTGATCGAATGATTCGATGACCTAGATGGGAGGCGAATGCTAAAGAAGAGTCGGGCTATGTGGCTCAACGAGGACAAGTCATGTGGCCCAATCAGAAAAAAAGATAAATTGGAAAAAAAATCAAAATGAAAATAAAATAACAAATGAAGTCAAATTGAAAAGTGTTCTACATGAAAGTTGTGTATTTTGTAAAGATATACAACTTTCATCTAGATCTCAAAATTAAAATATATTATATATATTTAATTTTTTGTAAGTATTTTTTAGAAAAAAATACTTCATTTATTTGTTTTGTGATTTTTATTTTTTGAATAATAAATAAATTATTATATACTATATACAATGTTAAAATAATTTTTATTTGGTTTTGAATAATATGAAAAATACATGCACATATATACAATAATTAAATGTGTTATTTATTTACAATAATTAATCTTAATTAGTTACAACGTGTAAAATATTTAATTATAATAAATTATTTATCTATTCAATCGAGTAGTCTAAGATAGAGGGCTACTTAATAAGAATAAAGATGACGAATATAAGATTCATCACTACCTCTGCTCCAACTCATTTTCTGGGTGCCTTCCCGACCTCTCCTCCCTCCACCTCCTCTTCCTACAAAGGATCGCTTCTCCTTCCATCGTCCCCATTCTCTCCCTTCTCCCTCTACTGCCCTCGGCCTCCCATCCAACAACCTCTTTGGCACCATCATCCCCTTCTCCCCAAGCAGCTTCTCCCACTTGTCGACTCTTCTTCTTGATGGCAACAACCTCTTCAGCTCCCTTCTCGATCTCCCTGCCCTACGTTGCTTCAGGTACTTCTCCGTCACATAGAACTGCTTCTTCGACCCCATCCCCTCTGTGCTCGATCACTTTAAGGCAAGGCCCGTATAAAAGCCTCATTGCCGAAGAATCATGCGTGGGGGAATTAGCGTGAGAGAAGAGGTCACAATATTTAGAAGGACAATCTTGGAATAATGTAAAAGGAGACGACAAAGGCAAATTTGGAAATGTATAGGGAGAAAATTATTGCCCTCCGAAGCTGCTAATGACTTCTAATAGATGAATAGACGTGAAGAACAATAATATAAATAACTTTATAGAAATTATAAGCATTTTATAATTAAATACTTAATAATTTCTTTACTTTTAACCGTAGGAACAATGGTTTTGTTTGGACTTGAAAAACGGTGGCGGAGGGGTGGGCGATTCTTCGTTCTTCACCACTGCTGGAGGACTGAAAACAACTTTGAAAAGGTCTTCTTTTAGGCATTCTCCGAACACCATCCGCGACACGATTCCCTGCACGTCCAATGGTTGAGAGCTTCTTTCCTTCCTACCAAACTGGTGCGCTCGATCCCATTGTTCTCATCTCCGGACCTCCTTCATGGTTTGCACCGTCAGCAACCATCTCCCTTTTAGTTGGCCTTCATAACCCATCATGATGCTTTCCAGTGGGAAGACCTCTCTGCTCTTCCAGTTCGCATTCAACTGCTGCTGCAGCAAGTCTGCAAGGGTTGTCTTCATCTGCAATAAGCGCAAAATCGAGAGCAACCCCCCTTTTCTCGCTCAAGTAAATGATGTGATGATGTGCTTACATATGGTTGCTTTTGTTTTTTGTTAATGGAATGTATGTTTGGGCATTGCAGGGAGTGAATCCTTCTTCCGAGGTGTTTCGGCGTGTGCATATGAAGTATGTATGTGTTTTTTCTGCATTTTTTTTGCCTCGTACTTGAATGGAATGCTCATGTCATGTGTTATTTAGGTATGTACTGTTGTCGCTTTTGTCAAAAGTTTCTCCAGAAAGTTGGGCCTTAGAAGGATTGCCATCTTGCTTCTTTCTTTTGAGCTCAAGTTTTACTGTTTTATGTGTTGTACGTTGTCCGGTACAGAGAATGAGCGGGTAGTAACTCATCTTTGCCGTTTCTTCCCATCCAATATCAGTCCCACGGAACAGTCAAAGCAAGGAGCTCTGGTTCAATTCCTTGGCTTTCTAGTGAAATGCCTTTGAATTTGTCTTGTAAAAGGGACTTATTACATTCATTTTTGAAGGACTTATTACATTCACGTGTATGTAGTATGTTGTCCGGTAGGGTTGAAGAGAGGGTAGCAACTCATCTCTATCGATCCGGCCCATCGAAGATAACTTTGAGGGAACTGTTAAAGCGAAGAGCTCTGGTTTGATTTTGTGGCTTACCAGTGAAATGTCTCTGAATTTCTCGTGTAAAAGGATGACATAAACATTTCAAGTGTTGTATGCTCTTTGATATGGATGATGATATGGTAGTAGCTTATCTTAGCCGTTCTTGCCCATCCGACCAAATTAAGGAGCTCTGATTCAATTCCTTGGCTTCACAGTGAAACACCTCTAAATTTGTATCGTAAAAAGAGACCAATTCTTTCATGGTATGGATGGTGAGATTGTAGTAATTCATATTTGCCGTTCTTGCCAATCCAAGACCAGTTTGAAGGAACTGTCAAAGTAAGGAGCTCTGTTTCAATTCCTTGGCTTACCAGTGAAATGCCTCTCTGAATTTCTAGTGTAAACGGAGACTTCTACCATTTCTTGTGGTGTATGTTGTCTGGTATGGATGATGAGATGGTAGTAACTCGTAGTTGCCATTCCTGCCAATCCAAGGACAGTATGAAGAAACCGTCAAAGGAGCTATGGTTCAATTTCTTGGTTTATCGGTGAAATGCCTCTGATTTTGTCGTGCATAGGAGACCTATTACCATTTCATGTATTGCATGTTGTCCAGTATGGATGATGAGTGGGTAGTAAGTAGTAACTCATCTTTACCGCTTTTGTCCATCTAAGACCACTCTTAGGGAATTCTAGAAGCAAGGAGATTTGATTCAATTCCTTGGATTCACATGACATGCCTTTGAAATTGCAGTGTAAAAGAATAATTTTACCATTTCATGTGTTGTTTGTTGTCCGATATTGTAAAACCCTTCATTTTGACCTTCAGGGTGCGTTTGGTTGGTGGGTAATCCGGGGGTGGATAACCCGTTTTTGTGTTAGTGTGTTTGGTTGGCGGGTTAATGGTTGGGAGGGTTTGTTGATGTGATTGTATTGAAATTTGAAAAAAATAGTAGTTATTATGGTATGATTGTATTGAAATTTGAAAAAGTGGGTAGTTGTTGTGATGTGATTGTATTGAAGTTTGGAATAGTGAGTAGAAGTTGAGTATTTTATGATTTTTAGATGATGTGATAGTATAATATATAATTTTTTTGATGGGAAGGGAGTGGGCCCCACTAGTGGGTTAGAAATAGGGGTTTTGGGAGGTTACCCACCCAAAGTGGGGGGTAACCCCCCAACCGAACGCCACCTCAGAGAATTTCCAATGGCAAATGATATAAATGACCCAATGATTTAATAGAGCTTGTCAGTGTTGCAGAAGTTAGTATTCGGTATTTAGTCAAAGGGGACACTGAATAAAGAACAATCGGTTATTTCGGTTACTATTCAGAATTATTCAGTTTTGTATTTTTTAATTATTTTAAATATAAAAATTATTTCTAAATGATATACTCATATATATTTATATATATGACATAATTATTATTTATACAATGTGCAACACACGATGTCCAAAAAATACTGTAGATGCTAGAATTATTGTTTCACTAGCTTTCTTGAAGTTTCTCCCATTGTTCGTGACAATCTGGACAATATTCTCCTTCCCAACATCCTTGAAGATGTCCTTCAGCAATCGTAATATGTACTTGTGGTCCTTCTCATGAGCGGATGCATCAACGAATAAAATCATCTTCCCATCACAGTAAACGGGGAAGTAATGATCTGCTTCCTTGTGTAGCTCGTCCACCCATCGCACATCAACGTTACCCCGTACTCTGGCCATCTTCTCCTCAGATTAGTGATGTACTCATTCATCTTCTCCTTCCCCATCCTGAGATACTTGTTCATTATCTTGTAGGATGTGGGAGCCTTCACTCCCGTTCCTGCTGCAACGATCTAATCGAAGAATGTTGTAAAAATAGCCCGTTAGCAATGTTCGCTTGAATGCTTTCCCCCCAAAAGAGCTTGTTGATGGCCTTCCCACTCTCTCCTGTGCATTTGTAAACTTGTTCTCCACCGTCTTCTTCCTCGAATCCTTGTTTGACTTGTATTACATGGACCCGCTCCTCGTCAAGAAGGGTCTCACTCTCTTCCCCCTGTGTTTCTGGTGAGTGGTGGTACTGGTGCACCTACAGAACCATTCCACTACCACCGCCACCATAGAAGCCGCCTCGTGTACCACTGAGTTCTCTCCTCTCGAACTCACTTCTCAGAGATTCCTTTATTTCCCTCCTATATGTCCTCCTTTCAGTTGCAGTCTGAATATCAATCGGGTAGACAAAATCGTCATCGTCTGAATCAGACAGGATGTTGAACTCTTTCTCGAACATGAACTCCTTGAATTGTTCATCCCTTCTTGCCCTCTCCGTATCCTTATCCTTCTTACCATCCAAGCTAGCCTTCACCATGTCTCTCACATCTTTGGGACAATGCATGCACTTAGCAACATTCTTGTTGTTGCCAACAAGATGCTGCTTCAGTCTTGTAATTGCCTCTCCTCCCAACCTCTTCCACAGAAGTTGCATTGTGGTTTGGCTTTGTTACCATCTAAAGCAATGGCATACATCCAACCAATGTCCCCGCTAAATTCCATCTAATCCTCAGAATTATCTGATCCCGATCCAAAATTTGAGCCCATGACGATGATTACCGAAACATGCGAAGAAATTGCAAGACAATCATTCATGAGGCATATAATGAGAACAATTAATTATTTGCTACTTATTTTTGAATTTAATTTCAGATTTAATACATTTAAAAATTTTCTAAAGATTAATATGCATAAAGTCATGACTTGGAGTTTAAAGTAGTATATAGATTTGTATTTTTTGATTTGTAAGTAAAAACATCTTAGATCTAGAGATGAGGTGAACAATTTCGAGAAAACCACGTAAAAGACACATAACATGAAAATAATGCATATCTAAGGTTTGATTTTCGGAATCAATTATTAAATTTTAATTAAAATTTTTAGATCTTGTTTTCTAAGTGTCGAACATGAGATCTGACTTTCTCCTTTGAAAACTCATCTTGATTCCATAATAGAACACAAAAGCCTCAACATGAGAGGAACATAAATCCTCAAATATTTCACTCATATATCAACAAATTAAACAAGAACCGGGTAGCATAAGCATACCTCAAGCACGAGGAAGAAAGATGGCTTGGAAAGAGAGTAGCAACAGATTTCGGGTGAAATCTGCCTATCTCGACCGATATTTCGATCTATATAGCCCAAGTGGGATCTTTTTTAAAGGAGATTCCATATGTCGGGCGAGATTGTGATATATGCCAATATCTTGCTGAAATATCGGTACATATTGGGCGAAATATTGGAAAGGCGATTACATGCTGATTTTGAAATCGAGGATCCTTCAAAACTGAAATTGCAGTGAAATTTCGTGAAATTCGAGACCCTGGTTGATTGTAGGCAGTAATATGTCATGGTTGATCTTACTAAGACATATGACTGAGTAGATTGGAGTTTCATGTGTGTTTATCTTGTTTGGAGAGGATTTCAGAGGTTGGTATGTATGACAGAAGAGACATGTCACTACCGCATCTTACTCGATGTTGGTTAGTGCTCATCCGAAGGGTGGATTTTTTCAACCAGAAAGGGGGGTTAGGAAAGATTGCCCTCTTGCCCCTCTTTTATTCGTCACTATAGCAGATACGTTGGCAATGAGCCGATGACAATGGGCCATGTGGTGCGTTGTGTTAGTGATGTGCATGGTAGTATCTCTTTGACGGTGTTACAGTATGATGATGATATGATCGTCATTTAAGGGAGGGTCAGTGAATGAGACAACCAAGCATGGGATAGTTCTGGACACCTTGCATATGAACTTGTTGTTCACAGTTCACTTACCTGGGGTTGCCTTTGACTTATGATAAGCTTCATCGGGAAGACTTGTTACCATTGATCGAGAAACTGAGAGCAAGCTGATGACTTAGATGGCTACATGTCTTTTGAGAGGTGGACATCACGCGCTCCTTATCCACTCAACTCAGTTGTTACTGATTGGGGTAAGGCAATGACTCGAATTTATTATGAGGAGACTTTTCTTGGCGAGCCCTAGAGATAGCCATGGTATTTCGTTAGTGGATTGGGATGGTAATTCGTTGTGGATTGGGAGTCTATTATGCATCCTGGAAGATAAAGGGACTGTGTGTATTGGCTTAAGTAGATGAATAATGCTCTCATGATGGAGTAATTATCGAAACTGGGGAGGGGGGGGGATTAGTGACTAGCTTTGCCATTTGGTGCGTGGTATCTACGGCAGCTCGTTTCGATTCTGGAAGATGATTGGAGGGGGATAGGATGCATTATGAACAGTTCTTGAGCTATATGTTATGGAGAACAACCATTAGTTGAGTATCTTGATTTGGTGGAAGGACCCTTAGATGGACGCGACTTTTGGACATAGACTGACTTTCAGACCTTGGTTGGTTTTCAGATGGATGCGTTTCTCGTGAGCTATTATGTTGATCCATAATACCATTGTGCTCAGTCCGGACTCAGGAAAGATTCTATATGGAAAATATGGTAGATCATGGCAAGGCTATGTTTAAGGCTTGCGTTATTTTTTTCATATATATAACACGGGTGTGCACCATAATGAATGCCCACACTTTTTCTCCTAAACAAAAGAAACTGTATTCGGGAATGGATGTGCCAAGCTCGCATCTTATCCCATATCCCGTCCTTTCATGGTTGGTAATCATCCCGCAAAAGATGGTGTATCTTGATTTATGGCTTGGTATCTCGACAGCCCTACATTCCATTTTCTTCCGGAGGAGCTCCTTCGAAATTGTCCCTAGCAAGTGATTAATTTGTGCCAATGTGGCTTTTATACATGCATCATTGTAGTTGTTTCTTACATATGTGTTCCAATTGGGCGACACTTTGGCAAGCAGACTGCCTTGTGCATTTGTTGAGTAAACATGCTGAAAGAAAGCGTAGGTTTGCCTTTTTCTGAATCATGAGCTGACTATGGTAGTTCACAATGCCCGGCTTGTGGAAGTCCTATTCTTGTTTAATGTGCTTGTTCTTCTCTTTCAGTGTTTGATAAATAATGAAACATTTGGTAGAACTTTGTAATGTCTCCAAATTTCAGATTTGCACCGATTGTGTAGTGATATGCCCTTGTTATCTACCATAGATTGGAATGACTTATGCATATATCATAGATATGAAGTTCTTGGCATCTTCAAAAATGGATAATTAATCGAAAGTTATATGCCCTTGTTATCTACCATAGATTGGAATGACATGCATATATCATAGATATGAAGTTCTTGGCATCTTCAGAAGTGGATAATTAATCGAATGTTTTTCGGAAAGCCTATATCTAAATCTACTCGAGACAAATACAAAATCAAATATACATATTAGCTTCACATTTTAGTATATAATATAGTGTAGACTGCATATTCATAATTTTTTTTACTTCATAAGTGAGACATTCTAGATTTTGCGCGATTACGGAAAAAAGCGAGGTAGTAGAATCAGATAGCAACAAGCTTGTAAAAGACGACCGACTAACCCATTTAGTTGACAAGGGAGAGGGGGTGTCCTCTTCGACTATGGCCAATCATCCATTAGTCGGCCAACTGGCTACAAGGCCTCGGATAATGGCATAGTCAGCCGACTAAATAGCCTTATATGTTTGATAAAAACTCGATTGATTTACCTGATAGCACGTTCGACGTTTTCTTTTACTTTCTGTCAGCAACAAGCCTCTGCCCCTGCGCCTATTATCTGCTTCAACTCCTAAACCATACTACGGTCCACGCTTCAATTGAACTCCTCGTGCCGCCCTTGTGTTCCTCATTGGCTAACAACGCCATCACAATTCCCCATCACGCCATCGCAACTCCCTAGCATGTTTCTTCACCTTAGTCTCGCCGCCGACCTAGCAATCAACATAGCAAGGTCTTTTTAGTTTTTTTCCTACTCTTCTACCCTTAACACTCTTCAATTTTTATGCTTTGATGATTTTGAACTTCTATTTTTATGCTTCGATGATTTTTATTTTAGTTTTTCTCCTCAATAGTTAATACTTCTCAGTTTGTATTACCTTGAGGCTTGGATTTTTACTTTTTAGTGCATGTACACAAAAGGTAATGATGAGAATATTAACTTGAATTATTCTTTTATTTCAATTGTTCTTTTATTTCATTATTACAATATTGAAAATGTCTAAATTTATGTAAATATACGAGAGTATTAATATATTTTTTGGATGGTCCTCTAAAGGAGGCCCATCCCACCGTTTCTAAAAGAGAGAGAGAGAGAGTATATGCATATTTTTTTTATATATTTAAAATAATTTTAAAAAATAAAAATGACTTAAGCTCAACTAAACCATTCAGTCGCTCAGCGATCGACATTCCTCAGTCATTCACCTGGCCGATCGAATACCGACTACCGACTTCAACAACCTTAGGTGGTGGAACGGTACTTATAAGAATCAAATGCACAGCCTCTGTATAGCATATGGGCATTACTGTTCTATTTCACTTCCCCATAGCTTAAATGGTGATATAACTTACCCACATTTAGAAGACCAAGGGGTATTCATGGTATTATCTCGATATCACTATAGATTGACTGCGTATGTTAGGTAGAATATCAATAACTTAACTGGTCTCTTGCAGTTTTACTTTTTAACCTTGGTTTAATTGCAGATATATCGATGACTATGAAGGAATAAAGAAGTACTTCGCGGCTTTTCACCTTCAGGATTCATTTCCATCAGCGGTTATAATTGATGATTTTGGAGACTTTTTTGATGACAGGTTCATTCCTCCCTCCATGAAAAACAAATTGATGCTATGGATAGTCTTGTCATCTCTCTAGTCGATTCTATATATCATTGCAGACCCTAATCTATCTAGAGAGAATATTCAGTTACAGGATCCTGAAAATTTTTGAACTAACAGGGGATGACCCTATCCCTTTTCTCTTCTTACAAAAACAAGCACCACCACTGCCGCACAGTGTCTCATTTTAGTTTTTAAGTGATATCTGCTACATGGTTTCTTTGCTTTCGAACACATCTAGCTCAAGTTGCATTTGGACTCAGATCTGAAAGGCCTTGTCCTTTTTAGGATCTTGAGTATTTTAAAGCTGAATACCTGTGGCATCTATTTTCATTCATTCTGCAATCCATCTTCATTTTTTCGTGGTTATTTACTAAATGTTTCAGTGATATATCTTTGTATGCATGTATATATTTATTCATGTTTGTGTATATGTGCATGAGCAACATGGCCTAAAATTTCGTGAAATGTTGATGAAACATCGTTGACATTTCGGTTCTCCCAGGTCGCCCTACATGACAAAGCTTTCTTTTTCTTCCCTGTCAGTGAGATATTAAAGGCAAATGGGGTCATATATACCCCAGTATCACCCCAATTCGACACAATTCACCCCCCATTTCACTCCTTCCCATCGAGAGAGCTTTTTGCATCATTTCAAAACTTCCAGTGAGAAACATCAAGCATTCAGAGAAATTCTTTGCCTCATCGATTTCTATGATATGCCTTCTCTACTTTCTAGCACAGGGAGCTAGTGGCACATGTTCTTTCTTTGCATTTAACTGGGAGCAAAAAATACCTAGAAATGAATATTTACAGTAGGTGGAGTACTTAGGGGCTTTGCCATGGACATCCCAATCCCCTTCCGAAACTTTTCAATTTAGTCCTTTCGAAATAAGAATAGTTTCCATTTGTAAGATGTTCTTTGATGCACTAATGTCCTTCATGTCAAATTCTATCTTAAGGTGCTTCTTCAAATCATCAACGGTACTTGTAGAGGGAAAAGAATGAATTGCATTAATGAGAGGCCCTTGGGTTCTCTTATATAGAAGAGGATTCTATTGGGCAAATTACATGAAGAAGACAAAATAAATAGATAATAAGAAAACAATAAGAAAGATAGCTAATATCTCAACACCCCCCTCAAGCTGGAGCGCATATATTGATCAGACTCAGCTTGGAACAACATCTCTGATAAGGCCCTCTGGCTACGGCCTTAGTAAGAACATCTGCTGCCTGGTCTCCAGAGCTGACATGCGTAGTGGCGATAAGACCCTTCTGTATCATGTCACGAGTGTAATGACAATCCACCTCTATGTGCTTGGTCCTCTCATGAAAGGCTGGGTTGTTGGCAATGAAAAGAGCAGCCTGATTATCACATTAGAGGTGCATGGGGAGATGCACCTCTATAATCAGGTCAGTAGGAACAGATCTGACCCACATCATCTCTGTGCTAACCTGTGTCATGGTCCTGTATTCTGATTCTACGCTCGATCTGGCAACCACGGTCTGTTCTTGCTCTTCCACGAAAGTAGGGAGTTCCCTATGAACACATTGAAGCTTGAAGTAGACTTCCTATCCTTTGGACACCCATCATAATATGCATCTGCACACGTTGTAACTGAGAGAGACGTGCCTCTACTGAAAAGAAGTTCCAGACCTAGTGATGTTTTCAGATACCTTATAATCATATGGACTGCATCCATATATGCCTGTCTATGCTGCTCCATAAACTGACTTACTTTGCTCTCGACAAAGGATATGTCGGGTTTGGTAATAGTCACATCACATACAATAGCTTACCAACAAGCTCCATGTACCTCCTCTTGTTGACCTCCTCAATGTCATCATCATAGAGCTTCATGCTCTGGTCAACAGGAGTACTGGCATGTCTGCAATCTGCCATACCTGTCTATGAAAGAAGATCTGTAATGTGCTTCCTCTGCGTCATCACAAGACCTCGCCGGTTCCTGGCAAACTCCAGTCCAGGAAATAACATAAATTACTAAGGTCCTTGGTCATAAGCTGCTAACCTAGGAAGTCCTTGGCACCTTGAATGCCCTGCTCGTCATCCCCTATAACAATAATGTCATCAACGTAAACAAGAATGACAATAAGACCTCTCTGGGTCCTGTGTACAAACAAAGAGTGATCGACAGTCGATCTCACAAATCCCTGCTGCTCTATCAAGTCTGAGAGCTTCTGGAACCATGCTCTTGGACTCTGCTTAAGGCCATTGGCTCATTACATACCTTAGGCGTGCTGGATGGTGGGCAAGACCTGTGAGCAGGGAGAATCGAGCGAGACCTGCGAGTAAAAACATGTGACAAAAACTGAGTCACATTAGGAGGTGGAACCATGGGAGTAGGTGTAGAGGCATGAGTAGGTGTAGGTGTAGGTGGTGGTGGTGGTTGAGGAGGTGGTGGTAGAGAAGGAGTAGAGGGAGGTGGAGGAGCGATAGTAGGATGTGGAGGCATGTATATATCATCGTCAGAGTCAGATGTGGTTAATCTGTCACATGTAGGAGAAAAATACGTAACAGACTCAAAGGAAGTAATGTCAGCATTGACAAGTTATTTCCGCGTTAGCAGATCAAAGCAACGGTACCCCTTGTGGTACGAGAGTAGCCGACAAACACGCACTTGACAGCTCTGGGAGATGCTTGTCACGTCCTGGAGAGACATCATGAATAAAAGCAACAAATCTGAACACACGAGGTGTAAGGGAGTAAAGATCTTTCTCGGGAAACACAATCGAGGAAGGAATATTCCCTTCCAGCACAGACGAGGGCATGCGGTTCACCAGATAACAAGTAGTAAGGACAACATCGCTCCGGTAAGCGTGGGGAGCACGACTATGTATCAACAAAGTTCTGCTCACATCAAGTAAGTGACAGTGTTTGCTTCGACAACACCGTTCTGCCGGGAAGTTTAAGAACATGAGGTCTGGTGAACAATGCCAAGAGATCTAAGAAATTCAGAAAGTTGTAAGGTGCATAATTTTAAGGCATTATCAGAACTAAAATATTTGACATTGACAGAAAAATATTCTTTATCTCATTAATAAAACATTTGATCACAGATCCAACCTCAGACTTAATCTTAATAAAAAAAAGACTCATGAAAGTCTAGAAAAATCATCAACCGCAACTAGATAAAAACACTGTCCCTGGTGATCAGGAACACGACTCGGACCCCAAATGTCTAAATAAAGGAGCTCAAATAACTAAGAACTGCTCTGACTCTGACTGGATGGAAAGGAGGAACGGTGGTGCTTCCCAAGCTGGCATGCCTCACACTGAAAGGAGGATCTCGTAGAAATCCGAGGGAGAACATGACACAACTTTTGCAGAGGAAGGTGGCCAAAACGAAGATGCCATAAATATGGAGAGATTGGTCCAGTAGGTATAGTAGAAACGCTAGCATGAGGAGGTTGGACCAGTCTGTAGAGCCCCCGCTGCTCACGACCACATCCAATCACCCTACTGGTGAGTATATTTTTTTTGAGGCCCCAAAAAAGGGGGAGACACTCAACGGTGTTTGCCCAAACCAAATATATTAAAAAACTAAAAAGAAAAAGACAGAGAAGGGAAAGAAAAAAGTACAGTACAACACACGACCGAAAAGGCGAAAGTACAAAGAATATCACCACTCCCCAAAACAAACTGCGGCCTACACCGCACACCAGTCATCGAGAAGACGCGTACACTGAATAACTATGTTATCCCTGTAAAAGCGTTGGCCAGAGAAGAGAGCCTCATTCCTTCCCAACCAAATGCACCACATCCTTGCAATCTGGGCCAAGAGCTCCCTCCTAGCCTTGTTCCTGTTGCACACCAATAATTCGCAGAAAGCAGCAAGGTCATCTGATCTCATCCACTCCAGATCATCCCAGATCCCTCGGACCATGGGGCAGCCAAAGAATAAGTGATCAATTGTTTCCACAGCCGAATCATAAAGGACACATGTAGAGTCTACATTAACCATGAATCTAGCGCAGCGATCACGCGTTAGCAATCTCTTTCTGCGCAGAAGCCAAAGGAAGAAGCCAATGCGCTCAGGAAGCCTCAGACCCCAAAAGAACCAAGAGTCGCGCATGAGGAGATCAGCCCCGACCGGTGATGGTAGAGCCAACGCCCGATACGCCTTCCGCGTGGAGAAGGTGCCGTCCTTCCAAGCCCAGTGATCCTGCCCATCACTAGGCCGGTCAGTGTCACGGATGTCGTCCAAAAGAGCAATAAAATCATCAAGCCGCTGGTCCGAGAAATTCGTGAGAAACCGCGGACACCAGCAGCCATCCAGCCAGCAAGAAGCAACTGAGGCATCTTTATTAGCCGCCAATGCAAACAAACGGGGGAAGCGCTCCTTCAAAGAACCTCTTCCTGACCAACCGTCAACCCAAAATTTGAAGGAGTCCCCCTTCCCCAGCACCAGCCTAAAGAGCGAAACATTCCTCGCAAAAGCATCCAGCACACTACGCCAAAACAGAGAATGGCGACCGACCTCACCCCCCCGCACCATCCCCATCCTAGCATCACCCAGGAACTCCCTCAGAACTGCAATGAAGAGGTTATCACCCCGACCCCAAATTCTGCTCACCCACTTGAGAAGAAGAGCATCATTAACAACCTCCAGCCTTCGCACACTTAGGCCACCATCCCGCTTGGCCCTAGTAACCTCATCCCAGGCCACAAGATGCACCCCCCTTCCCCCTCCCCCTTTCTGCCCCACAAGAATCGCCTCATACAACGCTCAATACGCAGATGAATCTCCAACGGCATGCGACGAATCGAGAGAAAGAAAATCGGAATCGAAGAAAGCGCCGCTTTGAGAAGAACAAGGCGACCCCCTCTAGAAAGCAAAGCCGCGCGCCAGCTAGCAAGGCGTAATTCCACTCGCTCGACAACCATGCGCCAATCCCGAAGCCTGACCCGACCCACCGCCAACGACAAGCCAAGGTAATCAATAGGAAGCTCACCTGGAGGAGACCCCAACAGGCGTCCGCACTCCACCGCCTCCGCCTGCGACAACCCAAAGGGGATCACCTTGGATTTGCTGCCATTCATCAACAGCCCCGATAATTCGCTGAACAGATCAAGAGTGACCGCCATACCGGAGACCTCAGAAGGGCCGCCCTCGATGAAGCAAATAGTATCATCCGCAAATTGGATCAAAGGCACGCGCATGGCGCCCTTAGAGAAACCTTTCGAAAGCCCTGCCTCAATCACATGGTCCACCATACGCGCCAAAACATCCGAAGCCAACACAAAGAGGAGGGGAGCGAGGGGCATGGAAGGCCGTATCCCGATATATCGGCGATATATCGTCGATATATCGATATCGACACGACATCGATATCGAAATCGATATATCGATATATCCGATTTCATGCATTTTCTTCAGAAAGATTCCTAGATATAGCGATATATAGCCGATATATCGGCGATATATCACCGATATATCGATATCGACACGATATCGAAACGATATCGATATCGATATGTCCTTCCATGGCGAGGGGACACCCCTGGCGCACCCCCCTTCTCGGCTGGAAGAAGCCCCCAGCCGCCCGACCATTAACCAAAACAGAGAGTGATACAGTGGTCACGCACCGACGCATCCACGAAATCCAGACCTCAGGGAACCCTCGCCTTCTCAAAACCGACCGCAAGAACCGCCACTCCAGGCAGTCGTACGCCTTAGCAAAGTCGATCTTCCACAGTACCCCCTTCTTATCAGAGTGCTTCCAATCAGCGACCACCTCAGAAGCCACCGCGATGCAATCCGAAATTTGCCTGCCCCGAATGAAAGCGGCCTGGGTCGAAGAGACAAGTGAGTCCAGGACACGAGCAAGCCGTCTGGCTAAGACCTTAGCAACGATAAGATAAATACCGCTAGAGATCGAGATAGGACGGTAGTCCTCGATACGATGAGCCGCCGTGGATTTAGGGACCAAGACAGTGATGACCCTATTAATCCTATCAAAACCAGAATTCCCAACGCAAAATTCAAACACCACCTCCAGGACATCACTGGCCACCACCTCCCAAAAAATCACGATAAAACGCCACCAAAAACCGTCAGGACCCGGGGACCCATCGACGTTTAATTCCCACACAGCCACCTTGACCTCCTCCAACGATATCGGCCGAATCAAAAGCTCAGAGTCCGAGGCCGAAATGAAAGGCGCCCCCAGACCCAGCCATCGCCATCTGCACGGGGAGCGACTCGCCGAGAAGCGCTTGAAATGATCAACAATGGCGAGCCCCATCTCCCTCTCCCCACTAAAATGAGCACCATTAACGGAAACAGAGCGCATCGTGTTAGAGCACTTTCTACTACTAGCCCCACGATGAAAAAAGGCCGTATTGGCATCACCTTCTTTGAGCCATTTCAAACGCGACCGCTGCCGCCGCTCAAATGAGCACCTACTGGTGAGTATATTCTGAAACACAGAAAACAAAGGATAAAAAATGCCACGACAATGCAGATCCTTAGTAATCTTATCTGACTAATGGAAAGTAAATTCATATGAAAGTTAGGAGCATATAAAACATTTTGTAGGCGCATAGACGGCGTCAAATGCAGCTCCCCCTATCCTGTAATGGGTAAGTGGTCGCCATTAGTGTGAGGCCCGCTCTCGCAGATCTGGAATACCCGTTTACATATCACACGTAGTATCATATTCGCTAAAGATTACATTAGAGTACTAAAAATTAGGGAAATTTTTTTTCGCATCTATGAATGGCATTCTCAAATTAACCAATAAACCACAGAACTACAACATGTCACAATTATATTGCATAAATTTCCATAACAGTTAACATGTAACAACAGAATTATATTATATACATGCATCCCAGTTATATCAGAAGAGAATTAAAAGCATATAATATCCTGAACAGACTATAGCATGCGTACCTGATAATTGTAACTGCTGAAGCTGATGTTCAACTCTCCCAATACAACGGTGCAGGTATTTTGCCTGCAATCCATGGAATAGGGAGAAAAGAACATCAACAAATGTTGAGCACATCTTATTAATTAGAAATAACAGGAAATTTAGTGGCTCCAAAAGAAGGCAAGTAATTTGGCCTTGACAATTAAAATTTAAAGCTACTTGCAATGAAACAGGCTTTCAATATGTTGGTATGTAAAACCCCGTTCTACTCATCCTACACTAATTACCCACACTAATCATTTATATACAAATATCATATGGTCCATATTAAAGTCATTACCTTTCTATTAATTGTAACATAAGTTTGATTGGTCTTGAAAATGCGAATGATGAGACTCTGATATGATCAATATCTCTATTAAATGCTTATAATGATGTTTAAGAATTTTGTGGATTGATCATAGTAAGAGTATATGATGGATCGATTCTTTTCTTGTTGATTTTCTCAAGTGGATAGTCTGTGGTCTTGGTCTGGGTAAGACCTCGCACTATAACTCTAAGGTAGTAAGGAAGCCTTAGGGTTGGGGTGCCGCCGTAGGCATGCGGTGGAGTAAAATGCATCCTAACTAAGTTCCCAACACGTTCACTAGCTATTTCAAACAACTGTGATAGTAGCTTGTAGTCTGATAAGGATGATTTTCATAAGTTGGTCTTTTCTCTTTGTCAGGAATTACTGGCGGGACAGTAACTAGTTCAATGGAAACTACGTTCAACTACAACCAACTCGACTGAATCAAGCTCCCATGTAACCAACTCAACTGTAATTCAACTTTAGCCAAACTCATTTGTGGCTCAATCCAATCTCAATGTAACTTTTCCAAATTCAACTGTAACTGATTCAGATGTAGCCATAGAGGATTCAGATGTATACATGGATGATTCGGATGTAGCATCGCCAAGTCTGCTGGCGAAAAATAAACAAAACTCAAGCGGCGAGGTAGCCAACAAAAGGCTCTTCCGTCTCACCCTCTAATTGGAAGAGCGGTCCAATAGAGGGATAAGTCTACTCCAAAACTACGCCACTGAGACAGGTGAGAGAGACTCTCCGGAAAAGTCACTCTAAAAAAAAACCGGCCCGACCGGTACGGGCTAACGAGCTCGAAAAACTAAAACCAAGGGCCCTCCAGCCTGGGTATCCTAAAGAACAAGGGTTAGCAAAACTGGTCTTTAAAAGAAAACCTGTGGATCCCAGAGAGGCGTAAAAACTGCGAGCGCTCGCGAAAAATCGAGAAGGGACTAGGATCCTAGACCCGCGCATTAAGCGGCCGCTGCCCTAACTGGGCTTCCTAATCTCTCGCCCAGCTGAGGGTCACCGCACCCTCGCACAGTCAGGCTTAAAGGTCACCGTGCACTCTTAATTATCAATCATCAATGACTTGATCCCTCATCCTTTCTTAATCATTTATGTGGTTGATTGTACAGATCTAGGTCTTTTTGATCAACGATCCTATTGATATAACTGATTCATCATTGATTCACTTATTCATCTATTCCATCATTTCTCAATCTCTTCAATGGTCGACTTTACAATTCTAGGTATTTTGTCACTACCTATCTTTGATGATATGTATAAATAGTAGAGTATACCTAAGAGATTAATTTATGAAGATGATCGGTCTTTGTGGTCACATCTTATCATTTCTAAAATCATATGATCACCATTTATGCTTTGGATATGGATCTAGCTAGTCTTTATCATTTTTTTATATGGTACCTAAACAAGAATCATATCTCAATTGTACCAGTTCCAGTTGAGACATCAAAGGAGGGGTGTTTTCTGATCATTTGCCATAACATCCTATATATATAATAGATTGTATGAATAGTAGACTATACATAATGATCAATTGATTGATGATTTCTTATTCATAAAGATCTTGAGAAATCATTTGTTGACTTTGAGAGAAGAGTTCTAATATTTTAAAAGATGAATTCTCAGAATATGTCAATGCTATATAATATAAAGGGGTTATCGGAAAGCTATTACATATCACTGTGAATTGCTTGGACATTGCTCGTGTAGATAGCAAAGTAGATTAGTTCATGGGTCACTCTAGGATATTGTTATAATGCTACACATATACATTATGATTTCCTCAGCAAAGAATCTCTGGGTTTCACCATTTGTGCATATGTATATTATACAGGTTTTCCTGTAGACAAGAAACCCATGACAAATTTTAGTTTATACTTTGGATGAAACCTCATCACATTGTACAATAAGAAGCCAGCAGTTGTAGCCATATATCATGTAGAATGTGAGTATAGAGCCCTAACTCAAGCAAATGTAAAAGCTATATTGATAGATCCTTAGGGGTATATGTTCTTATAGGAGCCTCTACTCATGCAACCAAATTATGATATTATAATGCATTGTTCATAGATACAAAATTGTTTTCCACCTTGGACCAAACATATGGAGGTTAATGGCACATGATTATCTTTTCGAGCAAGTTCATAACAATCACTCTGTGAAGCTCCATGTTAGCTGTTAGAATTCTTGGTTGGTGTGGTCTAATGCTTGTTATGTTTAGAATAACTCACAATCTGGAGCTGTTGTCTAAATCTCATAGTTGGGGGATATGACATTATTTTGATATAAATTATGTTCAGTCTATAAGCATTGACATCATCCTTATTAGGATTTCATTCAAAAATAATGCATCTTTAGCCACAAGTGCATCAAAGTAACTTATGATCAACTTTAGGACTCTCTTTATTATTGAAAATAGTAATTGAATATGTCCTTGATATAAAGAACATGCAGTTGATTAATAGGAGTCATTACTTTCAATTATAAAGGTAAGTCATCCTGTTTTGAGGTTGAGTTTTTTTTAGGAATTTTGGAGGCTCAGTTACTTATATTAGATTCTTTATTTATGAATTGTTTCATCCTTTTCAGGATTCCATAAGAAAGTACATGTCATTTTCCCTCAAATTTCTATTTTTCTGTACTAAAAATTTGGGTTAATTAATGGCCTGAACTTATATTAATTTGCATATGACTAGGTGGCAATCTTGTGACTAAGAAAAGGAAAAGATGATCTTTTTGGGATGTCTAGTGTGTATGTTGAACACAATGGTGGCTTAATGAGAGGGTTATATCAACTGAAATTAAAAAAAAATCTAAGGAACATATGAAATTTTTCTGGGATAACCTGGATGTGATAAATTTATAATCAACTATCAACCATGTTGTATACAATAGAAGGAAGCATGTTAACGTTTGTCACCACTTAATCGGAAAGAGGTTTTACTCCAAGAAATGTACGGTACTTTAAAAAAATGAAGATCAAACTATTGATGTATTCCCTAAGGGACTTCAAATGACCAATTTAAGAAGAATGTGGATAATTTGGGCTAGTTTTGATAATCTCCATATAAAACATCATATTTTTATCTAATTTAAAAGGCAAATTAAGTGGTTGAGTTATGCATGGAAGGCAGCAAGAGTGGGTCTTAGATTGTACCTTTGGATCTCCTAAATTGGAGAATAAAACTTGCATGCATGCAGCTCCAAATAGGGAGTGGTAGCAACAGCTTCTAGGTGAGGAAAAATAGCAGCTTTGGCTGCTACAAGGCTCCGACAATTGGGGAATTTGGAGCAGCAAAAAGGGGCTGCAACTTGGACTGGAATAGAAGCTTCAACAGCTTCTTGAGTACCTCCAACTATTGTCTTAGGCATCAGGCAGTAGAGCAGCATCGAATAGCTTGATTGCAAGCATTTCTAGCAAGAAATGGATGGCTTCAACATGTAGGAGTCTCCATTTGCTAGCTTGGACAGCAGTTGTAGGGCTGTTGGAGCAGTTCTAGGAGGGCTACCTGCAGTTCAAGGAGGAGCAGGAGCAGCACTTTGCTGCAGCAAAATGTAGTAGCAGGTTGTTGTGAATTGGAGCAGCTCCAGCCACTGCTTTGCAACAAAAGGGAAAAAAATAAAGGAGGGAGAGCTTCCTTCGGCTGGAGTATTTGGGGAGGAATTGAGAAATAGAAGGAAGGCATGGGGTTTATATAAACAAGAGAAGAGTATTGGTTGTTGACATGTGGGGGGAAATTTGGAGCCAAATGGAGAGGGGAAAAAGATAGATGTCAATTGTTGCTGTGTTCTGGCAGAAACTTTTAAATTATTTTTTTTTACTTTTTTAGCTTTAACTCTTTCTCTTCTTTAGAATACCGAAATCAACCGTATGCGCACATCAAGTTTCGGATTTTGACGAATAATAGCTCGTTTCGATCGTGTCTGAATGACGATCAAAATGAGTATAATATTCATTTACTTTTGATTGAAGATGAATTCCCGAAATTTCTGTGATACCGTCGTGATTTGTGGTTAAATTTTATGATTCTAAAATATCTAACGACGTCCGATTGTCGAACGGTCGATTTCATTGATCTTATTTCGTTGATTCGGATTTTTAGGTGATCTCGGTTTATTTCGTGGTTTCCAAATTTGTGTCGCGGCTTTTTCAGGCACGCATTACGATGCGATCGATTTTTGGTCGATTTCGCCCGAAAGACTTTTGATTCATGATCAATTGATCGCTTTATGTTATTTAACGTTGACTAATAACTTTATTGAGTTATACGGACTCTAATCGGGTCGGGTTCGGTTTGTGCAGATTCGGATGTTACAAATATAAAAACCTCAAAGGGAGTCTCGTCCTCGAGACTCGAATCAAGGTTATTTTGTGTCTTGTTTGGATCTCATCTGGCCATAAAAACCTCAAAGGATTTTGAACCCATAAAAACCTCAAAGGGAAAACAAGCCATGTTCTTTCAATATACATAATTAAATGTGCTTGTTTTGACCATTATCTGACAAAGTTGCGGTATCTTACCCGCATGTCTGCTTCGGTTATCCCATGCTGCTTCTTTGTCACAATGTTGGTGCCATAGCACTCTGACTTGGGAAATTTCTTTGATGCGAAGCTTCTTTATAGTATTATCGAGTATCTGTACCGGTCTCTCCTCATATGTCAAGTCTAGCTCCACGTTAAGGTTTTTGTAGATGATGATGTGTCGAGGTCGTGTACGTACTTCCTTAGATTGGATATCTATATGGCTGATAGGTGTGGAGGAAGGACCACTCGATATACCACCTTACTCTTACGAGTAATAATTTCAAATGATCGAACATATCGGCGCTAATTTACCGTGGACATCAAATCTCCGTGCTTCTTTCGTAGGAGATATTCGTAGGAACACATAATCTCCTATCTATAAACACGATATTTCATCAGTATGAGAGGTTAAATTGAATATTGTTAAGTCATATTTTGAATGGATAAAGAGAAGATGTTCAGATTACTTGAAACTCTACATCTCTTCTCCGACGATATGTATAGCTTTTCTGGCAGCTCTAAGCCGTCAGAAGCCTTTACCTTATGAGATCAACAATCGTAGTAGTTTTCTCTAAGAGATCTACGAGGTACAGAGTGTGTTTACCTATCTTACACGAACTGAGAAGTATGAGGCATCTCCACCTGTATAGGGCTTTGAATGGTGCCATTCGAATACTAAAATGATGGTTGTTGTTGCATGGGAATTCAACCAACAAGTGGTCTTTTTAAGACTCTTTCCACTCAAGAGCACATGAACACAATAATTCATAAAGTGTTTGGATGGTGCACTTGCTCTGTCCATCGGTATGCGGATGATATGCAGAACTCATCTTCATCTTTGTCTGTAGTGTTGTCATGGACTAGTGCCAGTAGTGAGATGTAAACCTCGAGTCTCTGTTAGATACTACCTCACGTGAGGACGGCTATTAGTCAAAGTTGCGAGCATATGCCACATGTATAGCTAGTTTGTCGTATATGCATGAGTTCTTCTGCTAAGCTTATCTGCCACCACATTTCCCTTACCAGGATGGTAAGAGATCATACAGTCAAATCCTTCAGTAATTCAAACCATCGACGTTGTCTCATGTTCAACTCCTTTTGACCAAGGATATACTTCAAACTCCCGTAATCTATGAAATCTCGAAAATCATCTTATAGAGATAGTGGCGCTAGATCTTCAAAGCGAAGATAACTATCACCGATTCCAAGTCAAGGATGGGTTAATTCCGCTCATGCGGCCTCAACTGACATTATGCATAAATAATCATGTAACCTTGCTGCATCAGATCCGCTCTTAAACATTCATTTAAAGCATTTGTATATACTGCATAATCTTGAGTGTTTGAAGAAAGTGCAAGAATAGGCACATTTGTTAATCTTTCTTTCAATGTCCTTAAAGGCCTGCTTGTTCAGTTGTCTTGTGACCAATGCATAATTTCATCGACTCATCCTTCTTTCTGACAAAAAGAACGGGAGCACACCGAGGTGTAGTGCTCAACCTTATGAACCTATGTTATGTAACTCCTGCAACTGCATTTTCAGTTCTCTTAACTCGGCTAGTGCCATGCGGCACGGAGCCATCGAGTTTGGTTGTGTATCTGGTAATAATGTAATCTCAAACTCAATCTCTTTTTCCGGTGGTAACCCTGACAAATCATTCGAGAACACAGTAAGATAATCTGACACTATCGTGATGTCCTGAGCCATCGGCTCTCCCTTAGATGTCTCTCGGACAATATTAGAAATGTGTCGCATCCTCGATCTATGAGTCTCTGATCTCTCAATACTGCGATCTACTCCATTTTGGAATCGTGTAATGTACCCTTAATGGTAAACTCGGGTACAGAATCCTGAAGACAACCGTCTTCCGGAAGCAATTAACAAGGTATAATGAGCTGACAGCTAATCCACTCACATAATCAGGTCACACTTGTCAAGTTGTAGTAGTAGATAGTCTGTGACCACCAATCAACATTGGTAACCTTCTGACTATCAGCCTTATAATAAACAACTGGTCACCCGACCTACGGATGTGACAAGGATGATCTAGGGCATATGCAACTCTACCTACTGAAGCTAGAAACTCGGAGTTCGTCTATCGCTTCAGAATTAATTAAAACATAGAAAGGTCGGTTCAGGACGCCATGGTTCTATGTAAGAATCGATATCATTAATAGTTAATGTTCATGGATATTTCTAACTATGCTTTTTCTCTTCTTAGGATGCAATATGGAAATTAGTTGCAAACGGTGACATGTGGTTATTGAATTTGAATGTCATCTTTCCTTTTCGGACTCGTGACAAGTCGGAGAACTGTCGTTATCCAAGAATTAATGCGATCGGAACTATAATACTACGAGTGTATGTAGCAGGGTACCACTGCTCTGATACCAAACTGTGAGACCCGCTCCCGCAGATCTGGAATACCCGTTTACATATCACACGTAGTATCATATTCGCTAAAGATTACATTAGAGTACTAAAAATTAGGGAGAAATTTTTTCGCATCTATGAATGGCATTCTCAAATTAACCAATAAACCACAGAACTACAACATGTCACAATTATATTGCATAAATTTTCATAACAGTTAACATGTAACAACAGAATTATATTATATACATGCATCCCAGTTATATCAGAAGAGAATTAAAAGCATATAATATCTTGAACAGACTATAGTATGCGTACCTAATAATTGTAACTGCAGAAGCTGATGTTCAACTCTCCCAATACAACGGTGCAGGTATTTTGCCTGCAATCCATGGAATAGGGAGAAAAGAGCATCAACAAATGTTGAGTACATCTTATTAATTAGAAATAACAGGAAATTTAGTGGCTCCAAAAGGAAGCAAGTAATTTGGCCTTGACAATTAAAATTTAAAGCTACTTGCAATGAAATAGGCTTTCAAGTTGTTCGTATGTAAAACCCCGTTCTACTCATCCTACACTAATTACCCACACTAATCATTTATATACAAATATCATATGGTCCATATTAAAGTCATTTCCTTTCTATTAATTGTAACATAAGTTTGATTGGTCTTGAGAATGCGAATGATGAGACTCTGATATGATCAATATCTCTATTAAATGCTTATAATGATGTTTAAGAATTTTGTGGATTGATCATAGTAAGAGTATATGATGGATCTGGGGTTTTGATTCTTTTCTTGTTGATTTTCTCAAGCTTAGTGGATAGTCTGTGGTCTTGGTCTGGGTAAGACCTCGCACTATGACTCTAAGGTAGTAAGGAAGCCCTAGGGTTGGGGTGCCTCCGTAGGCATGCGGTGGAGTAAAATGCATCCTAACTAAGTTCCCAACACGTCCACTAGCTATTTCAAACAACTGTGATAGTAGCTTGTAGTCTGATAAGGATGATTTTCATAAGTTGGTCTTTTCTCTTTGTCAGGAATTACTGGCGGGACAGTAACTAGTTCAATGGAAACTACGTTCAACTACAACCAACTCGATTGAATCAAGCTCCCATGTAACCAACTCAACTGTAATTCAACTTTAGCCAAACTTATTTGTGGCTCAATCCAATCTCAATGTAACTTTTCCAAATTCAACTGTAACTGATTCAGATGTAGCCATAGAGGATTCAGATGTATACATGGATGATTCGGATGTAGCATCGCCAAGTCTGCTGGCGAAAAATAAACAAAACTCAAGCGGTGAGGTAGCCAACAAAAGGCTCTTCCGTCTCGCCCTCTAATTGGAAGAGCGGTCCAATAGAGTGATAAGTCTACTCCAAAACTACGCCACTGAGACAAGTGAGAGAGACTCTCCGGAAAAGTCACTCTAAAAAAAACCGGCCCGACCGGTACGGGCTAACGAGCTCGAAAAACTAAAACCAAGGGCCCTCCAGCCTAGGTACCCTAAAGAACAAGGGTTAGCAGAACTGGTCTTCAAAAGAAAACCTGTGGATCCCAAAGAGGCGTAAAAACTGCGAGCGCTCGCGAAAAATCGAGAAGGGACTGGGATCCTAGACCCGCGCATTAAGCGGCCGCTGCCCTAACTGGGCTTCCTAATCTCCCGCCCACCTGAGGGTCACCGCACCCTCGCACAGTCAGGCGTAAAGGTCACCGTGCACTCTTAATTATCAATCATCAATGACTTGATCCCTCATCCTTTCTTAATCATTTATGTGGTTGATTGTACATATCTAGGTCTTTTTGATCAACGATCCTATTGATATAACTGATTCATCATTGATTCACTTATTCATCTATTCCATCATTTCTCAATCTCTTCAATGGTTGACTTTACAATTCTAGGTATTTTGTCACTACCTATCTTTGATGATATGTATAAATAGTAGAGTATACCTAAGAGATTAATTTATGGAGATGATCGGTCTTTGTGGTCACATCTTATTATTTCTAAAATCATAAGATCACCATTTATGCTTTGGATATGGATCTAGCTAGTCTTTATCATTTTTTATATATGGTACCTAAACAAGAATCATGTCTCAATTGTACCGGTTCCAGTTGAGACATCAAAGGAGGGGTGTTTTATGATCATTTGCCATAACATCCTATATATATAATAGATTGTATGAATAGTAGACTATACATAATGATCAATTGATTGATGATTTCTTATTCATAAAGATCTTGAGAAATCATTTGTTGACTTTGAGAGAAGAGTTCTAATATTTTAAAAGATGAATTCTCAGAAGATGTCAATGCTATATAATATAAAGGGGTTATCGGGAAGCTATTACATATCACTGTGAATTGCTTGGACATTGCTCGTGTAGATAGCAAAGTAGATTAGTTCATGGGTCACTCTAGGATATTGTTATAATGCTACACATATACATTATGATTTCCTCAGCAAGGAATCTCTGGGTTTCACCATTTGTGCATATGTATATTATACAGGTTTTCCTGTAGACAAGAAACCCATGACAAATTTTAGTTTATACTTTGGATGAAACCTCATCACATTGTACAATAAGAAGCCAGCAGTTGTAGCCATATATCATGTAGAATGTGAGTATAGAGCCCTGACTCAAGCAAATGTAAAAGCTATATTGATAGATCCTTAGGGGTATATGTTCTTATAGGAGCCTCTACTCATGCAACCAAATTATGATATTATACTGCATTATTCATAGATACAAAATTGTTTTCCACCTTGGACCAAACATATGGAGGTTAATGGCACATGATTATCTTTTCGAGCAAGTTCATAACAATCACTCTGTGAAGCTCCATGTTAGCTGTTAGAATTCTTGGTTGGTGTGGTCTAATGCTTGTTATGTTTAGAATAACTCACAATCTGGAGCTGTTGTCTAAATCTCATAGTTGGGGGATATGACATTATTTTGATATAAATTATGTTCAGTCTATAAGCATTGACATCATCCTTATTAGGATTTCATTCAAAAATAATGCATCTTTAGCCACAAGTGCATCAAAGTAACTTATGATCAACTTTAGGACTCTCTTTATTATTGAAAATAGTAATTGAATATGTCCTTGATATAAAGAACATGCAGTTGATTAATAGGAGTCATTACTTTCAATTATAAAGGTAAGTCATCCTGTTTTGAGGTTGAGTTTTTTTTTGGAATTTTGGTGGCTCAGTTACTTATATTAGATTCTTTATTTATGAATTGTTTCATCCTTTTCAGGATTCCATAAGAAAGTACATGTCATTTTCCCCCAAATTTCTATTTTTCTGTACTAAAAATTTGGGTTAATTAATGGCCTGAACTTATATTAATTTGCATATGACTAGGTGGCAATATTGTGACTAAGAAAAGGAAAAGATGATCTATTTGGGATGTCTAGTGTGTATGTTGAACACAATGGTGTCTTAATGAGAGGGTTATATCAACTGAAATAAAAAAAATCTAAGGAACATATGAAATTTTTCTGGGATAACCTGGATGTGATAAATTTATAATCAACTATCAACCATGTTGTATACAATAGAAGGAAGCATGTTAACATTTGTCTCCACTTAATCGGAAAGAGGTTTTACTCCAAGAAATGTACAGTACTTTAAAAAAATGAAGATCAAACTATTGATGTATTCCCTAAGGGACTTCAAATGACCAATTTAAGAAGAATGTGGATAATTTGGGCTAGTTTTGATAATCTCCATATAAAACATCATATTTTTATCTAATTTAAAAGGCAAATTAAGTGGTTGAGTTATGCATGGAAGGCAGCAAGAGTGGGTCTTAGATTGTACCTTTGGATCTCCTAAATTGGAGAATAAACTTGCATGCATGCAGCTCCAAATAAGGAGTGGTAGCAGCAGCTTCTAGGTGAGGAAAAATAGCAGCTTTGGCTGCTACAAGGCTCCGACAGTTGGGGAATTTGGAGCAGCAAAAAGGGGCTGCCACTTGGACTGGAATAGAAGCTTCAACAGCTTCTTGAGTACCTCCAGCTATTGTCTTAGGCATCAGGCAGTAGAGCAGCATCCAATAGCTTGATTGCAAGCATTTCTAGCAAGAAATGGATGGCTTCAACATGTAGGAGTCTCCATTTGCTAGCTTGGACAGCAGTTGTAGGGCTGTTGGAGCAGTTCTAGGAGGGCTACCTGCAGTTCAAGGAGGAGCAGGAGCAGCACTTTGCTGCAGCAAAATGTAGTAGCAGGTTGTGAATTGGAGCAGCTCTAGCCACTGCTTTGCAACAAAAGGGAAAAAAATAAAGGAGGGGGAGCTTCTTCGGCTGGAGTATTTGGGGAGGAATTGGGAAATAGAAGGAAGGCATGGGGTTTATATAAACAAGAGAAGAGTATTGGTTGTTGACATGTGGGGGGAAATTTGGAGCCAAATGGAGAGGGGAAAAAGACAGATGTCAATTGTTGCTGTGTTCTGGCAGAAA
The DNA here is from genome assembly GCA_037367405.1 of Ottelia alismoides. NCBI lineage: Eukaryota > Viridiplantae > Streptophyta > Magnoliopsida > Alismatales > Hydrocharitaceae > Ottelia > Ottelia alismoides. Next base: position 183,729 of record JAZKJV010006541.1, on the reverse strand, counting down.
CTTTTAAATTATTTTTTTTACTTTTTTAGCTTTAACTCTTTCTCTTCTTTAGAATACCGAAATCAACCGTATGCGCACATCGAGTTTCGGATTTTGACGAATAATAGCTCGTTTCGATCGTGTGTGAATGACGATCAAAATGAGTATAATATTCATGTACTTTTGATTGAAGATGAATTCCCGAAATTTCTGTGATACCGTCGTGATTTGCGATTAAATTTTATGATTTTAAAATATCTAACGACGTCCGATTGTCGAACGGTCGATTCCGTTGATCTTATTTCATTGATTCGGATTTTTAGGTGATCTCACTTTATTTCGCGGTTTCCGAATTTGTGTCGCGGCTTTTTCAGGCACGCATTACGATGCGATCGATTTTTGGTCGATTTCGCCCGAAAGACTTTTGATTCATGATCAATTGATCGCTTTATGTTATTTAACGTTGATTAATAACTTTATTGAGTTATACGTACTCTAATCGGGTCGGGTTCGGTTTGTGCAGATCCGGATGTCACAATTAGCAATGACATCCCATCTAGCAAGTTTTATGGTCCTATATGTGACGCCCCCAGGGTCCAGATACTCAGCAAATCGTGTAATCTTTTTGACAATAATACTCTGGTTAAGAAAAGTATGGATGCCAATTAATATCTAGTAGCTATCCTCTGGCTTTAAAAAAATGGAGCTCTAGCTCACTATGTGTCCTCTTCCCAAATAAATAACATCAACAACCCTCTTTAAACGCCTCTACCACACAAGATCTGCATAACACTACACAGGACATGTCATCCCTCATTGGATCATAAATATACGACCAATCATTACCACTCACTAAAAAGAAGGCAAACAAGCATGATAGAAGCATGAAAGAAGAGCGTATTGAACTCCGTAGTCCTGCTCCAATCTACATGACTGCTGCTAATGTATTAGTACGTTCTCTGATTAACTAAAAGATAGAGTATAGAGGCAATGCCATATACATCTACATGAACGACAATGACAACACCAACAACACAACCCTCAAGCAACCCTCTCAACAACGACATGTGCATGTGCCTGTGCATAACACAGTAAATCTGAGACGATCTGACGACGAACCCCGAAAGTCAACCCATAGAAGAGCAAAATTACGGAAACGACAGCAAGAGGGGAGATCCGTACCTTACGGAGGTGAGGAACGACTCCCTCGTGGTGAGATCTTTGCATCGGTTCATTCGGCTTCACGATTCGATAGCTCCAGCGCGCTCCGAGTTGGAGCTCCGGCGACTGGAAGGTAGGAAAATAGATATGATCGTACAAGCCCTAGCCATGGCCTCTTTTATACCCGGGTTCGGTTTAACGGATCTAGGTTCGGATCCAGATCCGGTTAGTGACCACAGTCGTAAAACGACCATATCTCCCTCATACGATGTCAGATTTGGACGTTCTCGGTACCGTTGGAAAGATCTCGACGAGTACTACGTGATAAGCTATTCATATCCTCAATTTGGATAATGGGCCATGTCTGAAATCTAAAAAGAAGAGGATGAAACTATATGTGAATTAGCCGAAATCCATATCTAGATCTGTAACGGGATTGGATTCGAATGAGAATTTGGTATTAAATCATATTATGGTTTTTTAGCTTGTATCATAATCTTGACATCTTACAATTATAAAAATCTCAAAGGAAGTCTCGTCCTCGAGACTTGATGGGTGTTTCTACTAGTCTCGTATTCTTGTGATCCATAAAAGTCTCAAAGAAAAGGACGAAACCCATAAAAATCTAAAGAGAACTAAAGTAGTGTTTCAGACTTTTATATCAAGAATCGTATGAAGAAACTTATCCCTATTGTTGGTTTTCGATTCCCATGTGACCTCCTCGATATTGTACCTAGTGCTGATGTATACAGAACAAGAGGTTGACACCAAGGTCAAACGAATTGTGAAACGAAACTCTATGTATAGAAAACATACATCCGACAACTGAAGTTGATGTATGGGTCTGCTCCTGAGTAACGACATTCAGCTGCCCTCGTTGTGGTGCGCTAGATCTCGCAACACTAACTGTTTGCTGTGGGTCTCGCTGGAAGTCACGATCTCCGCAGTGAAAACCCGACCAATGTGTATATGATGAATCGTTGGGCTTCACACTGCTGAGATGTATCCGAACCACTAGCATGTCGAGGGCAATGGTTTATGAAGTGACCAGGATGACAGCAATGGAAACAAACTCGTGGTGAGAGCGATCCTATAGAAACCATACTGTCTCCTTGCTGTTTGTGGCTATGTAGATGTACCGGAGGTCGAGGGGATGATGCATCATAACTAGCCAAAGCCTGAATCGAGGTGTGAGATGAAGTGGAACCAGTAGTCGTGGGGCCATTGTAAATGGGCGGAAACAATGATTTTTGCGAGAGCGGAGTGAATCTCGATGAAATTGTTCTGTTGTATCGTTCATTATGGGACCGGGTCTGTCCTGCAGATTGTTGTCTCTGAGTAGCCTCGCACCTTGTCATCTTCGCTGTCACCTCCTTGATAGAGGTGAGGTCCAAGGTAGACAAATGATTTCGTACTTCTTCTCTCATGCAACAGATGAACTTATGCAAGTTCTTTCGTGGGTATGCTGTGTTGGCAGGAGAGTGGCGTGCAAGTTCCGTAAGCGGATCAGGTACTCTTGAGCTGTCATAGAGCCCTATCTCAGCTATGCACACTCTCTCCTCTTCTCTTCAACCCAATGACCTGGATAGAACTTTTCGCGGAACTCGTCCACGAATACATCCCAAGTAATGGGCTCTGTGAGGTGCTCTTTGATGATGTTCCACCATCTCTCTGCATATCCAGCTAGTGAAAAAGTCAAACCGCGCTCACCTAAAAATCTCCATACTTCTACAGGGATGTCATCCGGTCCTACACCTTTCCCAGGTCTCATAACCTTCAAAGCCTCCTCTACTTCCTTTCTTTGTATTCGTCTATAGCTTGCACGATTCAAGTAACTTTCACTACTAGCTAGATCACTTCTCTATTTCCTTCCCCAATGAAAAGTTTATAGAAGTACTGCTCCCATCTAGTCTCTATGTCCTTCTGAGTAACAAGCACGCGACCTTCCTCGTCCTTAATGCATCTCACTGGAGAAAGATCTTTGGTCTTTCTTTCTCTTGCTTTGACCAACCTGAATATATCCTTCTAGCCCTCCTTAAAGTCGAGATTTTTATAAAAAAACCTCATAAGCTTTTGACTTAACTTCGATTACAACCTTCTTTGCTTCCTTCTTCATTATTTTGTAGTTTGTGACAATTTCCTCTGTTCTATCCTTAGACATAGCTTTAAAGCAAGCCCTTTTAATTTTTACCTTCTCTTGTACCCCTTCACTCCACCACCAAACCTCTTTTTGACCCGGAGCTCCTCCCTCTGACTCGCTTAGTATCTCTTTGGCTACCTTCGGATAAAGATGCTACTGCCTCCCACATCTCCTTTGCACTTCCGCTACATCCCAAGATAAGTCTTCTAAAACCTTCTCCCTGAAGCTCGATTACTTCAGTGGAAGATTCCACCATCTAGTTCTAGTGATCTTAGGAATTCTCATTTTCTTTACCAACCCTTTTATTTGCACATCCAAGACTAACAAGCGATGTTGGGTTGTCAAACTCTCTCATGGGATTACTTTGCAGTCTTTACAAAACAATCAATCTGTTCTCCTCAACGCAAAGTAATCTGTCTGTGTTCTAGTTGACCCACTCTTATAAGTAATTAAATGCTCCTCCCTCTTCTTGAAGAGAGTGTTTGCTATGAAAAGATCATACGTCGTTAGAAAATCCAGAATGACTTTTCCCTCTTCATTTCTATCTCCAAAACCATGTCCTACATGAACACTAGCATACCCTGAAGCATCTTTTCCCACATGTCCATTAAGATCTCCACCTATGCAAATCATCTCTCTTTGTGGGATTCGTTGTAAAATCTTATCCAGATCCTCCCAAAAAGCTTGTTTAGTCCGTTCATCTAAACCAATTTGCGGTGCATAAACTGAGATGATATTCAGAATTTCTTCTTCAGGCACCAATTTTAGCAAAATAGTCCGATCCCCGAATCTTTGCACCTCAACCACACAATCCTTCAAATCCTTATGAACAACCACTCCAACACCGTTTCTACCCTTATCTTTACATGAATACTGTTGGAAAATGTCTGTGATCAATTATTCAAGGGAACCCTAGGCTCTCTTGTATAGGGAGAGACCTTAAGGGTAAAATACATAGTAGTCCAGAGAGAACATAAAAATAACGAACAGGTACATAGCATATAATAATTTCTATCTCTACACTCCCCCTCAAGGTGGAGCATAGATGTCTATCATGCTCAGTTTGGAAGAACATCTCTGAAAAGGTCCTCTGAGCAACGACTTGGTGAGTACGTCAGCAGTTTGGTCCCCTGAGCTCACATGAGTTGTAGATATCAATCCTCTCTGGATCAAGTCTCTAGTGTAGTGGCAGTCAACTTCAATATGCTTGGTTCTTTCATGAAAAGCTGGATTGTTGGCAATGAACAAGGCTGCCTAATTGTCACACTGAAGCTGCATGGGTAGAGGTACGGCTACATGTAGATCTTCTAGTACAGATCAAACCCACATCATCTCCGTGCTTGCTTGCGCCATGGCCCTATATTCAGATTTAGCACTGGACCTTGCCACAAAGTTTGTTTCTTGCTTTTTCAAGAAACCAGAGAGCTTCCAACAAAAACTGCAAATCCTGAGGTTGATTTTCGATCCTTAGGGCATCCTGCATAATCGGCATCTGCACATGCTGAGATAGACAAATCTGTGCCCTTTCGAAAAAGCAACCCTGAACCTGGAGAAGACTTCAGATACCTCAGTATCATGTATATAGCATCCATATGAACTTGTCTTGGCTGCTCCATAAATTGACTCACCCTGCTTACTGCAAAAGCAATATCGGGTCTGGTTGTGGTAATATAAAGGAGCTTACCCACCATTTCTCTATATCTCCTCTTGTCCACTTCTGCAGTGTTATCATCATACAGCTTCATGCTTGGATCCATGGGAATACTTGATGGTTTGCATCCAGCCATGCCTGTTTCAGTCAAGAAATCTGTAATGTACTTCCTTTGGGTCATCACTAAACCCTGTGCATTCCTGGCAAATTCCAACTCCAGAAAATATCTTAGGGTTCCAAGATCCTTCATGACGAACTGACGGCCTAGGAATGCCTTCGCCCTTTCTATGCCCTGAATATCATCTCCTGTAACCAGAATATCATCAACATAGACCATGATAACAACTGTACCTACCGATGACTTCTGAACAAACAACGAGTGGTCTGCATTCGACCTCTTGAATCCCTGTTGTTCAATCAGATTGGAAAGCTTCTAGAACCACGCTCTTGGGTTCTGTTTGAGGCCATAAATTGCCTTGTGAAGTCTACACACCATATGCTTCTCCCCCTCAGCAGTAAACCCTGGTGGCTGCTGCATGTAGACTTCCTCCTGCAGATCTCCATACAAGAAGGCATTCTTGACATCTAGTTGAGATATACTCCAGTCACGTACCACACAACCACTGATAAGAGAATGCGAAGGGTTGAATGACGAGCCTCTGGAGAAAATGTGTCCTTATAGTCCACGCCATAGGTTTGTGTAAAACCTCGCGCGACCAACCGTGCTTTGTACCGATCTAGATTGCCATCATCATGGTATTTAACTGTGAATACCCACTTACATCTCACAATAGATGCATCAGGAGGAGCAATAACCAAGGTCCATGTGCCACGAGACTGTAATGCATGCATCTCATCTTCCATAGCCATTCTCCAGCAATCACTCTTCATAGCTTCCTGGTAGGTCCGTGGTATGTCCACGGAAGACAAAGCTGCAGCAAATATCTGAAAGTCGCCTGTGAGACGATGAAAAGACACTTGTGAAGCAAAGGGATAAGATGCACACGTCCGCTTCTGCTTCCGGTAGCAATAGGAATATCAAGATCATCTTCCGCTGTACTGGATGGTGTAGTCTCTTCCTGCAATGAAGAATCCTGCACATGTACCATATCTGACCCGTCAGTAGTAATGCCATCTGAACATTTCTGAGGCGTGATGGGTGTCTGACGTGTAGCTTGAGCAGGACCTGACCGACGCGTATAGAATTTTGGTAGAGGTGGAATGGGAGGTCGTGGAAGAGGTGAAGGTGGAGGTGGTGGTGGTGAAGATGACGTATAGGCAGGAACATGAGTAGACTCAGGTGAACTCCAAGTAGGAGGTGGAGGGACACAGACATCATCGTTGGTAGTGGATGGTACCGGTCTGTCACCTCAGGGGAAAAATACATAACAGACTCAAAGAACGTGACATCAACACTAACAAAGTATTTCTTGTTTATGGGATCATAACACCGATAGCCCTTCTGAGTCCGAGAATAACTAACAAAGACACACTTGACAGCTCTAAGAGAGAGCTTGTCAAGTCCATGAGTCGAAAGATGAACAAATGCCCCAGTACCAAAGACACAAGGAGTAAGTGAGAATAATTCCTTGTCAGGAAAAATGATAGAGAGAGGAATTTTCTCACCAAGAACAGAATATGGCATATGATTTACCAGGTAGCAAGCGGTAAGAACAACATCCCCCCAGAAAGAAATAGGAGCACAACTCTGAATCAGTAGGGTTCGAGTAATGTCAAGAAGGTGGCGATGCTTTCTTTCTGCCACACCATTCTGATGAGATGTGTAAGCACAAGTGGTTTGGTGAATAATGCCCTTTGACGAAAGAAACTGAGAGAGGGACCGTGTGCAGAATTCTAGAGCATTATCTGTATGAACATATTTGACATTAGAAGAAAACACATTTTGCACCTCATTAATCAAATTCTTAATCACATCGCCTGCTTCAGATTTATTCTTTAAAAGGAAGACCCAAGATACACGAGAAAAATCATCCACTACCACTAGATAAAATCTGTGTCCCTGATGATCGGGTACACGACTTGGACCCCATATATCTATATGAAACAACTCAAACGGGGAGCTACTGCTCCGACTCTGACGACTAGGAAAGCTCGACCGATGATGCTTTCCCAACTGACACGCTTCACAGCGAAAGGAAGAACTGGGAGAGATCTGAGGCAGAAGATGTCGCATTTTCTGGAGCGGGAGATGATCAAAACGGAGATGCCAGATGTACGGAGAAACTGGTCCGGCAGAATGAGAGGAGACGCCAGCATAAGAATTCCGAACCAGCCGATATAGACCATTCTGCTCAGAGCCACAGCCAATCACCCTGCCTGTTAATATGTCCTGAAAAATAAGATAAGATGGGTCAAATATAGCACGACAGTGCAAATTCTTCGTAATCTGATTAATAGACAACAGATTCATCGAGAACTCAGGAGCATGTAGGACATTCTGTAGATGCATAGTAGAAGATAGGAAGACCTCCCCCTGTCCAACCAGGGGGGAATGAGTACCATCTGCGATCTGCACTGAGCGGCCTTGAGGAATGCCCCTGTAGGACTCAAGTCTATCTCGATCTCGGCAGAGATGATGTGTGGCACCCGAATCTATAATCCAATCAAAGATATCATGAGAAGATGTAAATGCAGTAGCTCTACCTGAGGTACTAGCAGTAGCAGAGGAACTGGCAGATGCTGTAGCAGCAACATCTGAAGGTCCACCAGAAGAATCACCAAATGATTGTGGCATAATATCACGTAGACGTGCCACAAGTTCCTCGAAACGATTGTCTACAGTAGATGCAAACTGGGGCTGAGAGTGCTCTGCTACACGTGCCGATGCTGGGAACCCATGCTTAGAGTAGCATGTCTCCTCCGAGTGGCCTGTGCGGTGACAGTATGAACACGACTGACTAAAGCGACCACCCCTACCCTGAGGTCCACGTCCACGGCCAGAAGACTGACCACCTCTCCCACGCGATACTGCCATCGCCAATGGGGGTGGAGTAGATGAGCTGGAAGAAACTGATATGCGATTGAGTCTCCTGTAAACATCCTCCACTGGAGGAATAACTGCATCGGCCAAAATATGAGAACGGGCGGCGTCATATTCAGGATCTAGGGCCGCAAGTAGAACGCCTACCATGGTGGCATTCCGAAATGTCTTCTGCTGTTCAGGAGTCGCTGTGAGTGGAATAGTACTGTATAACTTCTCAAACATCCCCCTCAGGGATGTGTACAAGGAGTGAAGAGGTCTGCCGTTCTGCTTCATCGTGAATATATCATGCTGAAGCTATAACATCTTGGTCTCATTTCGCACCTACGAATATGTAGCAGCCAAAATATCCCACATCGCCTTGGCAGTGGGCTGATGGAGGGCATCATTGGCAATCTCCATCGACAATGTACCTGACAACCAGACCTTTGCATACGAGTCATCAGCCTCCCACGAAGCATATATCTCTGTCTTCTCTGTTGGTTCATCCTCGGTAAGAATGTGCTTCTTACTGTTCGACTTCATGAGACTCATGAACTGCATCGCCCAGAGCTCATAATTCGACCTGTCCATCTTCACTATTGGCACAGGACCTTTGAATGCGCCTATGGAGGGAATATCAACCTTCGATTCTGACATATCGCCGCTGTAGAAGAACTAGAGTTTGTAGACAAAGTGACAGAAGTCTACACAAACTGCATAGGATTTGAGTGCGTATGTAGACGTTACGCACCCAAATCCATACACCTTGAGGAAAAGACGGTTAGACTCAAGGCGCCAGGAGGAACCGGCCTAGCGGTGCCGTTAGAGCAGAAAAGGGCGATGGGCTAGAACACGCCGGGGCTGGAGACCGACGGAATGGGAGCCGGCAGCGCTGGGTGCCGGCTGGGCTGGGGGCCGGCGGCGATGGGGGCCGGCGGCGATGGGGGCCGGCGGCGCTGGGGTCCGTCGGCGGCGGCGGTGGGGGGCCCGGTGAGGTGGCGGCGGAGAGAGACGAGGAGGTGGGGGTGGGCGGTGGGTGGGGGTGGGCGGCGGGTGGGGAGCCTTAGGTCTTGGGCTCTGATACCATGTTGGGAAAAGTCTGTGATCAATTATTCAAGGGAACCCTAGGCTTTCTTATATAGGGAGAGACCTTAAGGGTAAAATACATAGTAGTCCAGAGAGAACATAAAAATAACAAACAGGTACATAGCATATAATAATTTCTATCTCTACAAATACCGAAGTTTAAAGCCTGTCTTCTTGATCTCCCTTGCTTTCTCTCCAACCCATTTAGTCTCTTGAAGACATAGTATATGAATCTTTTTTTTACCGTATCCACTATCTCCATCAATTTTCCAGTTAAAGTGCCAACATTCCAACTACCAATTCGCAACTTCCTTTGCAATCTCTTTTGGACTAACTTTTTTACTCGCATGCGTCCATTATGCAAGAACCCTTGTAAAATTTGGACTGCATTCGGGCGGTGATGCAACAGAACTAGCTTATTTACCCGCATGCGTTTTTTTGCGAGAAGCCTTGCAAAATTTGAACTATATCCAAGCTGCGATGTAGCGGTCCTTGCCAATTTTTCATTGCATTCGGGCGATGCAACGCGCCGCAAGTAGGGAACACCCCAACGAAATCTGTATGTTTGCTTAAATCCATGTTGAAAAGATCTGACTGTCTAGAGTCAACTTCCTAAATAGTATTTTTTTTTAAAAATAATATTTATGAAGTTGTCTCTGACTGTTTTACGCTGGCTGTCAGCTACCTAACACAACCCTCCTCATTTACTCAGGCTTGGGATCAACCATGGCTGAGTTAAGCATAATTATATGTATATTTATAAAACCACAAATTTAGATATTCCCAATATATACACCATATATGCTATGAGCATGAGGATATATAATATTCTTTGCATGATTTACTTTGAATCTAATTCGTATTGTCATCCATATAAAAGCAAAGCTTATTATGACCTCCATTAATGTTGGTGGGTGAAGTTCTTGTTGATATATGACACTTCCCTTTATATGCATGGGTGAAGCAAACTTATGTGACTAACATATATTATTAACATATATAGTATATAATACGTCTATGTTGTTTTATATGTATTACATGACTAGCATATATATATATATATTAATATGTCTTGAATCCTAACCATCCGATTTGCTAAGATCAATTGAAGAATCGTTGTATGCCCCCCCATCGCACCACATACCCTACCAGCACGGGGGTCTCGCTGCCCAGTCAGCGAGCCTGAGGGGGGGGAGGGGCTAGGGGGCAGCAAGTGCGCTCCCCCCTTGCGGGGGTTACAGGGGGCAGCGCCCCCGTCCCGAAAAATATTTTATATGATAATGTATAATTTTTAAATGTAGAATAAATATATATAACTATTTAACAAATTAAATTGTTAACAATTAATATTAAGATATCATAAAAATCAATATAAAACTATAAAATATAGGGTACCAAGCCTTTGCAGCCCGAGGCGGCGCCTCAAGACTGCCTCAGCGCCTCGACGCCCACCTCATCACCTTGAGGCGCACGCCTCACATGGGCTACTTGAAGTGGGCGCCTCAAGGCACGTTTTTTAAAACTATGGTAGATATAAAGCAACATGATAGATGAATGACCATCCTTCATTTGGTTGTAGTACAGCAACAACAAAAAAGCATTTTCCCACAATTAAGTAGGGCCGGCTACATGTATTCTTCGCCTCCATTCAGATCTATCTTGGGTCAATCTCGAGCTTATATCCAAAAAAACTAATATCCCTTTGTATAGTCTCTTTCCAATGCTTCTTGGGCCGTCCCCGCCCTCTCTTAGCTGGCTCAACATCCCAACACTCACATCTCCTAACTGGTGCATCCATTGATCTTCTTTGCAATTGACCAAACCATCTTAAGCGGTTTTCTCGCATCTTATCCTCGATCAGAGCTACACCAACTTTCTTTCTGATTGCATCATTTTGAATTCGATCTTTACGTGTGTGTCCACACATCCACCTTAGCATTTTCATTTCTGCTATAGCCATTCTCTGCACATGTCTGTGGTTCACAAGCCAATATTCAGATCCATAGAGCATAACAGGTCTCATGGCCGCTTTGTAAAACTTTCCTTTAATTTTTAAAGGAATTTTCTTATCATAGAGAACAACAGAGACTCCTCTCCACTTTAGCCAGCCTGCATTTATTCTAGTAGTACCATCTCCACCAATTTCCCCATCTTGTTGCAAAATAGATCCCAAATATCTAAAAGAATATCTCTTCCGAATGTTATTGTCACCAATCTTCACTTCAATTCCTTCACCATTGCTTCCATCAAAGGTGCACTCCATATATTTCGTCTTATCCCTACTTATACGAAATCTTTTAGTCTCCAATGCATGTCTCCAGACCTCAAGCTTCTCATTTACTCCATCTCTAGTCTCGTCAATCAACACAATATTATCAGCAAATAACATACACCAAGGTAACTCATCCTGAATGTGACTTGTCAACTCGTCCATAATCAAAGTAAAAAGAAATGGACTCAAAGCTGAACCTTGATGTAAACCAATATTGATGTCAAAATAGTCAGTCTTCCCAGACAGGGTCCTTACACAAGATAAAGCCCCATCATACATGTCCTTTATGAGGTTGATATATAGGACATGTACTTGTCTCTTCTTCAAAACTCTCCACAATATCTCTCGTGTGACAGAATCATAAGCCTTCCCCAAATCAATAAAGATCATATGGAGGTTCTTCCTTTTAGCTCTATAAATCTCCATTGTTCTCCTCAGCAAATGGACGGCTTCAATAGTTGAGTGACCTGGCATGAATCCGAATTGATTTTCTTTTACGTTGGAAACTTTCCTCAGCCTTCTTTCAATCACACGTTCCCAAATTTTCATAGTGTGACTCATCAGCTTGATACCTCTGTAATTTGATTAATTTTGATTGTCTCCTTTATTCTTATAAAGAGGCGCCACGATACTCCTCCAATCTTCAGGTATTTTCTTGCTTCGCCAAATAACATTGAATAGATTGTAAACCAAGTCAAACCACACTCACCTAAAACTCTCCATACTTCTACAGGGATATCATCCGGTCCTACACCTTTCCCAGGTCTCATAACCTTCAAAGCCTCCTCTACTTCCTTTCTTTATATCCGTCTATAGCTTGCACGATTCAAGTAACTTTCACTACTAGTTAGATCACCCAAAGTGATCTCTCTATTTCCTATTTGGTTGTAGTAAAGTGAACAATTATATGGGCTCTTGCAGAACCCAAGATCAACTATGAAACTGTCAAATTATTACTTGGAGGAATACTCAAGTCTATACAAGGACTTCTTCAATTTGCATACATGGTCTTCCTTTCCTCGAAATGAGAATCCATCTGGTTGACTCATCATGACGTCTCCTTTGGGTTTGCCATGCAAAAAACTGTTGTCATATCTAACTGCATCACCTCCGAGTCTCAATGAGCTATAATAGTTAGTAGCACTCTGGTGGATGTGCCCTCACAACGAAAGAGAATATCTCGTTGTAGTGCACGTCTTCTCTTTGATTTTAGCCTTTTAGAACTAAGCATGCTTTTGATAGCAACGATAACAACTCATTTGTACTTGGTACACGAAGAGTTGGACATCAAAGAGTTTGAAGCAAGAAAGAGAAGAGGTGGTTTGAGAACACGCTCAATCGCCTCTCAACACAAGAACTACTTTGTTCATGGTTTGGAGGTTTCTTTATTTCACACTTCTCTTTTTTCAAGACCATGTTGGCCAAAGCCATTGCATTTTAGTTCTCTTTTCGTGGCCCTTAGACCATATCATAGTTTAACTTTTCTTTTTTACAATACAGTGTTAGCCACTCTACACTTGTAAATGCTAAGTGCCTCCCATTTTGAGTTTTATGTACTTATCTTTTGAATGAATGAAAGCGATAACCCGAGCTGTACAAAATCAGGCTTGGATAAGAAAGTTGGGAATGGATAACTTGTTTATTCCATAGGTGTAGGGCTTCTTATAGAGTGAAACCCTATGTAGCAAAAATAAAGGGAAACACATAGATATCTCAAAGGGTTACAAAGCTCAATCAAATAAAAGACATGTGTTGAAAATATAATAACTCTAAATAAATCTAACACTCCCTCTCAAGTTGGAGCATATCCGTTCATACCCAACTTGGAGATAAGCCAATAAACACATCTCTTAGGTATTGCCTTTGTGAGTGTATCTGCAAGCTGAAAGTCGGTAGATACATGTAGAGTGCAGATTTTCCCTTCTCATACATCATCACGTATGAAATACCAGTCAACTTTGATATGTTAGGTTCTTTCATTGGTGACAATATATGTGGCAGATTTGTTGTCACAATACAATAGAACATGAGCAGTCACATGAAGGCCAATTTTTGCCAAGAAAGATACTAGCCAGGTAATCTCATACGTGCCCTGGGCCATTGACCTTGTAGAAAAGTCCATACCATTGAGATCCCTTCAGATAACAAAGTATTAGGAGAACCTCCTGCCAATGATTGTTAATATGGTCTTTCCATATGTTGGCTTGCCCTACTGATAGCATATGATATATCATGCATTGTGGCAATAAGATAAAGTAGTTTACCTACTAGTTTTCTGTATCGAGTAGGATCCTCAAACTCAAGATCTAGAGAGGTAGTATGCTTTCGTGCCTCCGCTTTTGATGGTTTGCTTCCAAGCAAACCTACCTCTGTAAAAATGTCCATGCAATATTTCCGCCATGACAACTGCAACTCCTCTATAGTGCGTATCGCCTATATGTCCAAAACATAGCGTGTCTGACTGAGGCATGGTTTTTAAATCTCGATTTCGATTTCGTTTCGAAATGGTGAAAAAACGAAACAATTTCGAAATTTCAATGAAATTTTGCTAATTTCGGCCTAGATCTGTGAAGGAAGAGTATATATCAAGATTTCGATTTCGGTAGAGTATCGAAACCGAAATTTCATCGAAATTTCACCGAAATTTTGCAAAATTTGAAACACTGGACAGAGGTCCTTGGTGACAAACACCTTTTGGAGAAAGGCCTTGGTCTCTGCAATTCCTACTTAATCATCACCGATCACCGTATCTTCAACATAGACAGCCAATATCACAACCTCAGTAGGACGTTTTTGACAAAAACAGAGTAGTCATATGTCTTTCTCTGGAAACCAAGAGAGTCAATCTCAACGGTGAGCCTGCCAAACCAAGTTCGTAGACTCTGCTTCAAATCGTAGATAGCCTTGCAAAGTTGACATGCATACTCCCTCTCAAATTAGTACTCGAGGACTACATCATATAAACCTCTTCCTTAAGATCGTCGTATAGAAAGGAATTCTTCACAATAAATTGGAATATAGGCCAGTTATTGTTGAATGCAATGGAGAAAACAATGCGAACGAAGCCTAATAGGGTCATCGAGGAGAATGTCTCGAAATAATCCATGTTATATGTCCGAATGAAGCCATTGGCCACTGGCCAGGTTTTCAATCTGTCTATCATCACATCGATACTGCTTGGTCGTGAAGATCCATCTGCATGCAAAGGGCTTCACACCATGTGGGCAAGGCACAAGATCTCATGTCCCTCTAGATGTAAGAGCATTCCTCTCCTCGTCCAGGGCCCTTTTCCTACCATGATCTTACAATGCACCATGATGATTACGAGAAATAGTAATCGCCATCATGGCATCTGTAAAACGTCTGTCACCACTAGAAAGACTGTTAGTGGAAGTAAAGAGGAGATAAGATGAATGATGAATGATGAATTGCCTCTTTAGACACTGTAGAGCTATAGGGAGTTTGGTGGAGCATTCAGACGAGCAATGATGGTGGGAACACTTGAAGAAGAACTTCTTCATGTAAACATAGAACTTGTAGTGGAATAGAATCGGAGTGACTGGTACACTTTCTTTGATAAACAATGGGAGGTGGCAATAATTCCAAGGGGATGCCATTAACTGACTGTGTGAAGTAGCTAGTTTGAAAAAGTTGACATCAACGAAGACATTAGTAACTGTGGCCCACTGTATCATAGCACCTTTACATCTTTTGGGTACTTGAGTACCCAAGAAAAACACATTTAATTGCTCATGCGGATAGTTTATTTGCCATATGGAATTATGAACGAATGCAGTGCAACAAAAAATATGCAAAAGTAAAGGAAATAGTGTCTCATTGGAATTCGGTAGTGAGACAGGTGATGGGGTGGTGTTGGAGGCCAGTATGGTCCATTTAGAGGAGGGGTCGGTTGACGAGTCGCCTGTATTGACAGAAGGGAGTCAGGAAGAGAGGTCATTTGAACTTGGGGTTGCGCAGAGAGTGGAAGTTCATGGGAGGCGCCCCTGCGATGTCTCCATGAAGTGCCTGACATGGAATGTGCGAGGGTTGGGACGACTAGAGAAGAGGATGGCGGTTGATGCCTTGCTTGTTGCATTGAAGGTGGATGTGGTGTGTTTGCAAGAAACGAAGATTGAATTTTGAGATTATGTGAGAGGAAGCTCCGTTTCTAGACCTCATCTCAGCGAGTTCAAAGCAGTGTTGGCGAATGGTAGTTCTAGTGGGATTGTTGTTGCATGGAATGGATTGCTGTTTAATATCGTAGATGAGGTGATATTTGTTCACTCGATCTTTGTTGTGTTGATCAACAAGAAGGACCCGTCTTGTTTTGTGGTGACTTCAATTTATGGCATTTCGGGGGCTTCTCTGAATGCGCTTTTGTGGGCTGAGTTGCGATAATTTAGGACCACATTCCCAGTTGGCTTAGATCATGGGCAGTGACTTCAACGCCACGCTATGTGCGGAGGATATGCTTGGCGGGAGAGGTGCTCATGATCCTGGATCTAATTACTTTGCTGAGGTGGAGGAGGAGCTTGCTTTGGAGGTCCTCAATGCGGTAAACTACAGATATACATGGAGAAGCTCTTCCTCTCGTTCGTGTATCAATTGTTTCCTCTTGTCCATTGAGGCAATGGAGATGTTTAGTTTGGCTTGCGTTAATTCTCTCCCTCGGTCAAGATTGGATCCTACACCTCTGTGTTTGGACAAGTACATTGGTATATGGTCTTCGTCCTTCTTCAGGTTTGAGCGTTGCTGGATGTTGAGGACGGTTTTAGAGGTCCGATTATCTCTTTCTGGATTAACTTGGAGATGGAGGGATCTTCTAATGTGAGGTTCTCTCTGAATCTGGCTGCGTTGCGACATAGACTTTTTGCTTTTAGGAAGGATTCTCATGTGCCCTGTGAGCAGAGGAGGTGTAAGGCACAAGATGAGATGGTGAGACTGGGCTCATTGGAGGACAACATGAAGCCGGATGAGGAGGAGATCGTGAGCCGTGGGTTGGTGCTACTTGAGGAGGATATGAAGCGTGAATTTTAGTGGAGATAGAGGTCACACCAGAAGTGGTTGAGGGAGGCGAATGCAAACACCAGATTATTTTATGCGGTGGCAAACGACAGAAGGATGAGAAATTTGATTCCCTCGATTGAGGTTGGGGGCGAGGAGTTTAATGGTGAGGAGGTTGCGAGGACAGTAACGAGTTATTTTAGGAGCATGAGCAGGCACATGCCACATTATGGGTTCAGGTGGTTGGGGTTGGGGGTGTTTAATCGAAAAGCCAGTCTACTAGGCTAACAAGCTAGCCTAGCAATGGCTGCGGCGATCAACTATCAATTAAGCAACAATTAACCCATAATATGATGAATATATCAATAAATACTAATGTGAGTTAAAATTTATTATAAATCTACAATGTATGTGTATATGTGTAAGTATATGTCGAGGTCAAAAACAGGGAGCAAACGTGATAGATTGAGAAATTAATGATTAATCATTGCTAATTAATATTAATTTCTTGTTTATTTTCTTTCTTTTTCCTTTTTTAAATAATTTTTATGGAGTTTTAATGATTTTTAAAATTTGTGGATTTTTAATTATTTTATATTTTTATTTTATATTTTTTGAATTTCCTTTTAATTTTGCAAATATTTAATTTCTTTTTAATTTTAAAATAAAATATATAATTATATATACAATTATAATGATATTATAGATAATATAGGTAATATATAAGGTATTATATTTTTTAAATAAATTTAAATATAGTTAAAATACAAAAAATAATTTGTTTTTATGTTTGTTTTTATATTTTTTTTCCATGTTTTTGATATTTTTATAGAATGTTTGAATTTTTAGGTATTTTTAAAGTAATAAATATATAAAACAACGAACAGATTAATTATCAGAGATTGTTTTAAGTTTAATATGTATAAATAAGTTTAATTTTTGGATTTTTCTTTAACTTTTGCTGATTTTTATAAGGTTTTTAGGGTTTTGTAATTTTTAGGTTTTATATTTTGTATTTTTAGGAACTTTTGGATATATGGTAGTATATATAATAATATAGTTAGTATATTTTTTTGGGATTTTTGACGAAGTTATTCTATTGTTTATGGGTTTTTCATATCTAAAAAAAGGTGAAAATGCATATTTTTGTATTTTTAATAAATAGAAAAATTATCTAAAATGCCATGCGAAAAATATATGTGATCAAGCAGTGTTACATGCACTTATATTAATTTTCCTACAATTTTTTGAGCAATAAAAATATTTATAAAGCACAAAATAGAATAAAATAAATTGCCACAATTACAAGGACTAATTTGCAACTAAAAAAACTTAAATGCATTTAGAAATCAGTCCAGAAACTATAAGGGCATAAACACAAATATCACAACGCCTCACGTACGACAACACGTGAGGCGGAAGGACCTTTTTGCAATAATATGAAAGTATATGGTCTGATTGTAAAATAACCTAAGACTGTTACACTTAATTAAATATTTATAGGACTATTTTAAAATGCAAAAATATGCGAGGAGGGAGACACAAATTACCTAGGGGTCCACGTGCTGGGCACACGTGATCTGATCGGAGGGCTTGTGCGTGTGCCATGCATCGCCACATAAAATCTGACTTCCAAGAGGGGACGATGCTTCGCTTAACTCCAAAGGCCCATATTAGATCTGGGCCTGATCTTCAATTGGACGGTGAAGGAGCCCTCTCCAAGAACATGAAAAAACATTTCCCTATTCTCGATTGATCCTTGATTAATCCCTGCTATGTCGTCCCCCGACCCTCTTGATCGGCTTACCTGGTCAATGGAAGCTCCCCGCAGCTGCGGGGTGGCTCAATCAAGTCTAGGCCTCGTCGGAAGGGGCCTGACAACTCGTTCTTTCTCTGACCAATTTGGAGTGTTGTTCTTCGTCAAATCTCGGCTCCAGATGGCTTATCTGGCCTCTTTTCCTGCACAAAGGATTATTGGAATTGAGAGCTATGCCCTCGACCCAAAATCGAAGCTGATAGCATAAAGGGTGAGGTGGTCGGGGTATCTCCGATGACATGGCTAATGGGAGATCTGATGCCTTAGAAGATGAAGGGATCTGGTGGAGAAATGGATGAGGAAGTTGATGAGGCGGTTTGTGGGTCGAAATAAGAGGTAACCCGGCTAAGATGAAACTACTGGAATTAAATGTGCAGTTATACTACGGAATGAAAATGCAGAAGAAAAAATGCTACCTAGCGGCTTGACTCAACCTAGTTCAAGGAGCAGCAAAACCATCGAGCTGATCTCCGACGATAGCTGGATCAGCTTCTCAGCCACTTTATCCTTGCCGCGGAACATGGCGCGTCTTGCTGTCACCAAGAGCTCAATTCTCGAGTGATTCTTTGGGGTTACAATGGGCTAAGAAGGATCAAAAGGGCAAAAATGATAGAGAAGGTTTATCTAAAGACATGAGGTCAGAAGCTTTGGGAAAGGAGATGGCGTGTGTGAGAAGGGTTGGTGGAAGCTAGGAGATGGGCGTGCTTGATGGAGATGGTGGCTACAGGAGGGTGAAGGTCTCTAGAAGAATGAATGAGCAGAATTTTGGAGAAGAAAGGGTCTCGTGACTCTGATAGAGTCAAAGGGGGTGACGGATATAGTTTACTAGGCGATTAACAAAAGTCGGCTTCCATTGATCCACGTAGGACCTAATGTGACAAAACAGAAAATCAAAATGCTTATTAATCCTATAATAAATAATAAATGATTTTATTAATTAAAACCTAAAACAGGAAAATTATTTCTTATTTTTAAACTATTTTATGGTTATTTTTTTTATTTTTACAACCTTATTTGTAGGATGTTAATATTTACATGTATAATTATAGGCATATTCACTTGTATTTTGGGTATTTAATTTTTATTTTGTATTTTTAATTTTTATTATCATATATACATATTTTATATATTTATAATATAATTAAATGTATATTTACATATTTTTATTTTATTTTTCTGATTTTATTTACATACATTAATAAATACATGTATGCCCGTTATACTTATAGTAATTTTTTGAAAGAAAAAGGCCTACACCGTATAGGTGTGTGCCTAAAAACTTCACCATTTATCAACAAAAAGGAAATTTACAGGTTTTACAAGTCACACGGTGCCAGAAAACAAGCTACATATCCCAACCCTCCGCTAACACCTTAGCATGGCTACAACATTTTCCCCATACCACTTGTCCACACAAAACAACTCGCCATTTCTAGCCATCTAAATTGCCTAGATGAGTGCTATGTGTCTAGATTGCTCCTTTTCTGGACCTCTCCAGCCTTTAATAATGTCCTCCCAAAAACTATTCATCCCATCGCAGTTGATTGCCAGATTGCCAAACAGAGGTCAAATTTCGACAGATGACTTGTATTTGAAAAAGAGGTGATCCATGTCTTCAATTTCCTCATGACACCTGAAGTAGGTTGGAACAAAACCAATAAAGAGACGCGTTAGTTTTTTGCTTGTCAACACTCTGCCCCTTATGCAGAACTACATGAATATCTTCACTGAGTCAGGATTTTCCATTTACATATCCGTTTGCAGTTCGCCTCATACCGTCTCGGGTCGTAAGTCACAGGACCCCTCAGAGTTTTGTAGGCCTTCTCTACAGTGAAGAGACCATCTCTCCAGCACCAGCAATCTCTACCTTCTGAGGGTCCCAACATATTTCCCATATTATCTAGCATCGACACCAACTCTCCAACACGCTGGTCCGAAAGCTCCGATTTGAACGTAGGGAAAAAGCATGTTCGTCCCAGATCTCAGCAACCGACACGCGGGTCAGTAGGGAGCAACATCAGACGCGAGTATCTCACTCCTAGAGCAACTCCCTCGCTCCATTCGTCTAACCAGAATTTGTATCCCCTACCGTCGCCAACCACTGGTCTCAGGAACCAGTTGATCTCCAGAGCATCCCCATAAATGCCACGCCAGAAGTAGGACGGTGAAGGCCCGATCTTCCCAATGTTGGGGAGTGAGGTACAATCATATAGATCCTCCGAACAATAGTGCAGACCAGGCTGCCATAAACTCCCCAAATACAAGTCACCCATCTGCTGAGGAAAGCCTTGTTCATCTCCTCCAGGCTGCGGACCCCTAGACCCCCTCCATCCATTGGTCTGGTGATCGTCTTCCAGTCAACAAGCGAGATCCCACCTGAATTCCCCTCCGACACCCAGCAGAATCTGTGCATGATGCCCTCCATTCTTTTTCGTACACCGAATGGGAGTTGGCTAGCGGAAAGGAAAAAGATGAACATCATCGGGAGGACGGTTTTCAGGAGCACCACTCTACTGCCTTTGGAGAGGCAGACAAATTTCCATCCAGCTAATCTTTGCTCCATCCTCTCAATCACTGGTAACCAATCCATCATTCTCATTCTACATGCCAACAATGGTACCCCAAGATAGCGTATCGGAGCTGATTCCTAATAAGGAGTGGAGCTCCTTAATTTCCATATTGATGAGATTCTCAAATCTCACCACAAATTTTCGCATGTTTGCAACACCTTTTGTTGCTTAAAATTCTCACCAAAATAATTCCAAATATTTTATGACAATTTCAATAATGCCATTGACAATCATGAATTATATTCAACCACCCAATATAAAATGTAAATTACATATACTACAATGTGAATCCGATTCACATTAACATTTAAATTGCAAATCCTATTTACAATTAAATCTCTTCATAATATTATAAATCATATTTATAATATTTATGATTTTTGTGGATAGTGATGTCCACATTAACCATACCTTTGATAATTAAATCTTCATTTAATTATCTTAGACGATTCTTCTCTTGTGTCCAAGTAATATGAATCACATTCATATTATCATGACAATTAAATCGTATTTAATCATTAAATTTCCAATGCTAAGATATATTGTCAATAAAAGAATTATTCTTGAACTCTTTCAAAAACAATGTGGCTTTTTTGTTGATTCTTGGAGATAAGGACATAGCGATTGTACATTCCATGTATAGTGACTTTGATATTGAGATCTTATCTAATATCCATGTCCAGGTGACCCTCTCAGAGATGTTTGAATAAATCAAACCATAAATCGAATCTTCTCATTGCATCCGAATCGTATTCAGATTAATGTCCAATATTTGGACTAAGATCATATTACTAATCTTATGATAGGAGTCACTAAAATTCAAACATTTTTCATCACTCTCTTGGAATGGAAGTGTCATGGTTATACAATTGTTTACGGATCACATCACCATCGAATATTCCTAATACCCGTAAATCATACATACTGGAAGACCTAAAATAACCCGAAGTTTGAGATCATATTTGAACTGTCTTCTTCAGGGGTTTATCATTAAGTTTCTCATTTGGTCATTGGGAGTTGGTAATTGATCATATGCTTTCCAAAAACATATATCATACCTACAAATTTTTGTCATGCTTCCAAAGCACGATGACCATGCATGGAATTTGGTTGATCCCAATACCTCATAAGTGAGCTCATGTCTTCCGATTTGTAGTGAAACCTGTATGATTCCTTTGAGAGATCGTATTTTACTCATATGCATTGTATGTACACCAGCTCGCCGGTGTATATACTTTGATTAGGTCATCAACCTAATGGTCCGCCTAATGTACATACTTAGTCATATAGTAATACATCTGTCTCCGGTTAAAGAATGTATGCCTATGTCGTGACGACATACGATATAGATCTTGGTTATCTCGATCTCGTTAAGTCAACTCTTTGACCTAACTTATCTGACACCTCTTGAATCTCTATTCCTATACAGAAGACCTGCATCAAGAGATCGATCATATTATCATCTTTTAGATTATGATTGCCATCTCCTTCTCAGGCTGGAGATCCTTTCTTAACAATCATTTGACGGTGCTTGATGAGTCCTCAATCTAACTCTTTAGATCTCTTCCAAGCACTAGTCTTTATGATTCAACCATTGAATCAACAGTTGTATGATTATTAAGGTGACCATGGTACATAACCCTCATTGTACTAAGAGACCTTATAAGTGTATTCATTCATTTAATCTCAGACAATGAGTGAATAAATCAATAACTTTTATTGATATATCAAAAGATTACAATAACATTTATTGTAGAAATGTTCATCCGAGGCTCACATGTCTAACGGACATGTCATGTTTGTTCTACTTACGACCAAGAGCTCAGAGCTTCATACAATTTTCTCATATGTTTATGGGCCCTATGATTTGAGGGGTCGTCACTAGCTTTGGGTGGATCTGCGAACCTCTATGCTCTTCTACCCTTCTGAGGCGTGGCTTGTTGGGGTGATTTTAACGTCACAATTTCGCTGCAGATCGCCGGCTTTGCGTGGTTGCCATGATGCTGGATCTCAGGAGTTTGCAAAGGTAGCGAGTGACCTCTTGTTGGATATTCTGGATGTTGTCGACTGCCAATACATGTGGCGTAGCTCCCAGTCCAGATCCATAATTGATTGATTCCTCGGTTCTTTGGATATCATGTTTGTTTTCCCTTTGGTTGGTGTCTCCGCCTTACCTTGCTCGAGATCGGACCACACCCCGATCGTGTGGACTTTGGGGGGAGTTTTGTCCCTCGTGCGTTATTCAGGTTTGAGAAGTCCTGGCTTCTTGAGGATGGTTTCAGGGATTTGGTGGAGAACTTCTAGGGTCCTGTGTGGTGGATGGGTCAACTATCGTATGTTTATTCTGTAAGATGGTGGAGTTGTGGAAGAGTTATGTAGTTATAAGAAGGATGTACGTGAGAGCCATCTGGTGCGGCGGTCAGAGGCCCATAGGGTGGTTTTAGAGATGGATTGTGTGGAGGATGCGAGGGACCTTTCTGCATTAGAGTTGGTGGAGGGGGAGGCTGGTTACCGCCTTACCGGGTTCTTCTTGAGAAAGATATAAAGCAGGTGGTGGATGAAGAGAGAGATCTAGGTAGAAGTGAAGCAAGGAGGGGGATGCTAATACGAGGTTCTTCTATACGGTGGCTAGTTGCAGGCATCACCGAAATTTAATTCTGAACCTCTCTGTTGGGGGGGATACAGGTGGTTGGTGATCGTGATGGGGGCAAGGCGACAGTGGGATACTTTTGACGTATGTCACGTAATGTTTGCTGGGTAGGGGCACCTCGCCTCTCTCGCCTGGCCAGCAGGATGCCATTGTTAAGGATTTTCATTTGGACGAGCTGAAGGTAGCAGTACGAGAGCTCAATGCGGGTGGAGCACCAGGACCCGATGGCTTTGCGGTACCGTTCTTTAAGGAGTTTTGGAATGTACTACAGTTGGACCTGTTGGCATTGTTGCATGAGTTTGCTTTGGGGAATCACGGATTTGACAAGTTGAACAAGGTTCTTCTCTTTTTTCTTCCTAAGAAGGAGGAGGCTAGCGGAATAGAGGGCTTTCATCCTATTGCGATTTTAAATGCAGTATCTAATTGTGGCTAAGGTGTTGGCAAATTGTCTTGGCCACGTCTCGAAGGACGTGATCACTCCTACTCAGACAACTTTCATTCCTGATCGATTGATGATGGACAATGTGGTTATGGCTTTGAAGATGGTAGGGGATTGGAATAACAGAGGTGTGAAGGGTCTTCTATGGAAGGTGGACTTCTCTAAGGCATACGACAACGTTGATTAGGCTTTTCTTTGGTCCAACGTTGGTGAAACGCTGCTTTCCGGAGAGTTGGATCTCTTGGGTGAAGAGTCGTGTCACTACGTCTTCTATCACTATCCTGCAATGGGGGTCCATAGGGGGGTTTTTTTTCCGGGCCTTAGAGGGGAGTACAACAAGAGTGCCCGTTAGTGCCGTTATTTGTTATTGCGGTAGATGTCCTTGCCATTATGATAGGTCAGGTGGGAGGACGACTGGGTACTCGGGGGGGGGGGGGGGTAATTTATCTATTCTTGCTTTAGTACGCGGATGATACCCTTTTCTTCATTGAGGGTGGTGGTGTCGAGGCTAGGGTCATGACATGAGTACAATGCTTGACGTCTTCGGTGATCAATCTAAGTTGGAGGTGAACAGAACAAAGTCTGTTTTCGTGCCTTTTGGCATGCCGGTCTCAGAGATTGAGGAGTGCTCGAGGATCTTAGAGACTTTGCGTGGGTCTTTACCTTACCTTGGTCTGTCATTGATTTGCATGCAATTGAAGCAACATGACTGGCTGCCGATGGTGGAGAAGTTGGCTGGGTGGAAGGCTTCTTGTCTATCGCTCAGGGGGAGACTTGTGCTCATGAAGTCGATCAGGTGGCAATCCCAATCTTCTTCACTTCGCCAAGGATTCTACCGGATTGGGATCCAAACCGTTTAGAGTCGTGTATGCGGCGCTTCTTTTGGATTCCTTCCAATGGGCAATCGAAAGGTCTGCACCTGGTGAATTAGGAGACCGTTACCTTGCCTAAGGAGCAACGTCGGTTAGGCGTACTCAGGTTAGAGAACATGATTAAAGCGCTACTGCTAAAATGGATGGCGATGCTTTGGTGTCGTGGTGAAGGACCTCACCTGTAGGCTTCTTGGGACATTTACGACATTTAAGCACAATCACAATTGGAGGCTTCATCTCAACGCTGCCACTCCGCCTTTTAGAAGGGGATTTTTTCGATTTTGCATGAGCTACTGATGCAGATGCATCTGGTCGTTTTGTGACGATAAATCCTTTCTGTTCTGGAAGGATGGCTGGTATGGAGACGAGTCTCTTCTAGAGTGCTTCTCACATCTTTTTTTCTCTGGCGAGGAATCAAGAGATGTGCATGAAAGATGCATGGATAGATAGGCAATGGATGCCGTGTTTCTCCTCTCCACTCTCGGAGTAGCAACTCGGTGAGTTGATGGAGATGTTGGAGCAGATGACGACTACACCGAGGCCTACTGAGGGGCGTGACCACTGGATTTGGCAGGTTGGCTTCTTCTCCATGAAAAAGTCCTACATGGCGATCATGAGTGGTTAATGAGGGGACCATGGGGGATCAGAACATGAACTGCTGTTTGATTTGGACGTTGATGACACCATTGAAGATAAAGGTCTTCCTTTGGCTCCACAAGACTGGGTCGGGTGCTGTCTAAGGCAATGAGATCCTCCTTCATCTAGGGGGTGAAACCATAGCACCATGTGTATTGCTGAGGAAGATCTGGACTATCTTTTCTATTCTTGTGTGCGGGTTTGAGGGGACCATGGGGGATCAGAACATGAACTGCTGTTTGATTTGGACGTTGATGACACCATTGAAGATAAAGGTCTTCCTTTGGCTCCACAGACTGGGTCGGGTGCTGTCTAAGGCAACGAGATCCTCCTTCATCTAGGGGGTGAAACCATAGCACCATGTGTATTGCTGAAGAAGATCTGGACTATCTTTTCTATTCTTGTGTGCGGGTTTGAGATATTTGGGCGGTGATGAGAATTTCATGGGTGGACCTTTCTTCCCATGAAAACTTTTGGGGCTTCCCGATTGCCAACCAGTTTAGAGCAATGGCAGAGCGGTTGTGCCCAATCTCGATGATCTGGATGATTTGGCTCTCTCACAACGGGTTGATTTTTAGTTCACATAGATTTTATGTTGAGAATGCTGCAAGTTTAGTTAGATCATTCTTCCACACCTCGTTTCTGTAAGTTTTCTATAACACTTCCCTCTTAATAAAAGCTTGGGGTGGGTACAAAGCTTGGGCTGGGTACCTTCGGAGTATTTCCCTCTTTTTTGACTCAAAAAATTATAACAAAAGAGAAATAAAAGATGTGAGAATTAGCTAATCATAGGTTTTATTGTCATGAAATTGATGTATGACATTTAACATAATAAACACAAAGTAACCTTATATAAGCTAACCAAAATGCAAATCAACAAGAATATCAAGTTTTTACTCCTAAAAAAACCCTAACAAGCTTCTTCATTATGTTAGAGCAAGTGATCAACCTATAAAAAAATTAAGCTTCCTCATTTTGGTAGAACATGCTTTTTCATTATGGTAGAGCAAGTGAGCACATATAAGACGAGGTAGAGCATATAAGATATATGTTGGTGGTGCATTCAACCAAGGTAGAACAACATATAAAAATTCTGGAAGCAACAAAAATTCCCAACATGGAGGACTGATGTCAAGAGGAGTGGCCACAACATCATCAGTGACGCGGAGGAGGGGATGCTGCCCTCGTTTTCCAGGAGGTGGAAGGGGGTATCGGGGTACTGGAGCGATGGGTTTGGAGGAGTAAGGGTTACTGTACGACAGTAACCCCAAATCCTCCCTTAATCGGGCTCTCAGGTCGGGGTTGCAGGTAGCGAGTTCAAAAAACTCTATGTAAAAAAATGGGTGCCTAGTCGATCAACTTGGTCGATTAGTCGACCAACTATTCAGGTCTCCCTGACCAAGGTTTAAAAAAGCGCGAGGCGGTCCGAGGCGTTTTCTCTGAAATTGAGGCGAGGCGTAAGCCTCGAGGCGGTCGAGGCGTAAGCCTCAATTTTTTTGAAAAAAAATTAAAATTAAATCAAAATACATTTAAAAAGTATATAATACTATTAAATTTTGCCAAAAACACATTCAAGAATAATTTAAAACTAGTAGAAGATACAATACATAAGCAATGAAGACATTGAAGTTCAAAAAAACTAATACTAAGCCACTAATATATAGAATATCAAGTTCCAATCCAACTTCAATGACTCTATATGAGTATTAAACTAAAGTCTATACTTAATAGTAAAGTACAATAGAAACCATAATCTTTAGTGCGAACTAAAAAAATATTTAATACGCCTTGAATCCCAATCATTTGTCTTGTTGGACGTAGTTGGAGAACTGTCATATGCATCCCCTCCTGCCATATCATACCCCAACAAGACGGGGGTCTCGCTGCCCGGTCAGCGAGCCTGTGGGGGGGTCTAGGGGGGAGCAGGTGCGCTCCCCCCTGCGGGGGTGTGGGGACAGCGCCCCCGGCGATTTTTTTTACTAATGATATTATTTGTATTCAGCTACTCACAATAAAACGTAATAATTATTTTACTTCAGTCTTCACGTGTTTATTATTCAATATTACTTCATATATCATATATGTGATAACTATTCTAAGTTCACAACTTATACAACCAAACAACAACATCAACTTGCAAACTTGCAACTAATATAAAATTCTATTACAATTCAAACAAAAATATGTATAATAAAACTAGTATGTGTAGATGTATACAAGATCATGTAATTTAGCTTATTTCAAGCTATCTCTTCTCTTTGCATGGAGCTATATATAGAAATATGCAAGGTTTAACATGGAAACAAAAATACAAAAATAAAAAGTATAATGCTAACAAAAAAATAGGATCATGTGCAACAAAAAATGTAAAAAAAAAGCCTCATGACTCGAGGCTTACGCCTCCGCCTCGCCTCGAACGCCTCGCGCCTCGAGCGCCTCACGCCAAGTCAAGGCGCACGCCCCACCTGGAGAACCCAAGGCGTACGCCTCAGGGCGAATTTGGTGCGCCTCGCCTCGAGGCGTACGCCTTTGCGCCTCGAGGCGGCGCTTTTTAAAACCATGTCCCTGACTAATGGTCGATTTGACCTAATCGAGTTAGCTATCCCCCGACTCGACTAGTTGGGCCGACTAGTCGTTCTAGTCGGTCGACTTTTACAATAGTGGTGGATTGATGTAGAATATCATTGGCTATCTCCGCTGTAAACGTGCCGGTGAGTCAAACATGTGCCCGTGCTTTGTTATGCTTTTATGAAGTGTTCTCTCTAGTCTTCCCGGTGGCCACGAGTTGTGTCGGGATGTACTCTTTGTAGTTGCCCTCCATAATGCTCATGAACTTCATTGACCATAGTTCATAATTGGTCCCATACATCTTGACGATGGGGCCGGGCCTTTGAATTCCCAAAAGCTGGAGATGAATGCATATTAACCTTGTCTTCTGCCATGACGAAGGAAGAGACCGGGAAAACACGGCCATGTGATAGAACGATCTGATTTTTGTCTATAAAATCATGTAGAGAATATATTGTGTGTGAGGACTTGGAGTACAACCTTTCCCATTAACCTCGTTGACACTACAGGGCAAACGGATTGGATTAGATGCTAGAAACTGATCCCGACTGCCCAAAGTCAGTGCTTGAAGGATGAAACTGCAACGTACATGCTGCACGAGAACACGAGACCCTGCGCGGGGGTGCCTGTGTGCAGCCCACGACTACTACGCGCAACAAGGAGAGCCTGCAGGACCATTGCTGAGGGCGGTGAAGTCCCATTAGCAGCAGTAGCAGCCACTGGGCGACATTAGTTGGCTTGGGAGACTAACCACGGGGGCTATCTGGAACCAACTGGGCAGCAGTTGGTGTCACAGGTGGTGGCTGACCACCGTGGGAAGCCAAGTGGTGGATAGAGGCACACTCAAGAGGGAGAGAGAGAAGGGGAGGCCAGTTTTAGGGCTTTGGGTATCAAGGAGATACCTGAGCGTTGGTCTAGAACCACCACTCTGATACCATAAATAGGAGAAACCCTGGTGAAAATAACACAAGGAAAAATTACATAAAAAAGAAATAACATATTGTGACATTATTATTATTTCTTATAACATTAGCCCATGAAAGAATATGCCTAATAGCTATATTTGTAGATCGATTCTTTTCATCACGTAGTATGAAGCATTATATACAGGCCCACTCACATCCAACTCACACATTTGTATTAGACATAAATTATAGGATGCTCTCTTAATATGGTGTTGAACTAGATATATTCGTGTGGACATCTATTTGAATAATCTCCGTGCTATTTCAATTTCTTTCTAATTGAGAAATTAACTAGCTCAACTGTTACATAGTATTGGCAGTTAGTAACTTTCAAAAGGCAATCAGTAATTCCTGTCTTTTATCCCCTTTCCATTTGTTTTCAAATTACAATGCCATAGTAGAGTTCTGTTGCATTGAAGGAAGTTTATCCCACAAAAATGGTTATCCAGATTTTGTTAAAACACAGTATTAGACAAGAAAACATGATGATCTCTTTTCCTGATGTTGATCTATATCTATTCCTGTCGACATCTACTTGAATAATCTCTGTGATTTTTCAATTGTTTTGAATAGAGATATTATTTAGATAGACAGATGCATGTAGTGGATATCATCTTTACTGGCCTACAATTTATCTTCCAGGAGTTGTCAGCTGAGGTATGGCAATTCAAGGGGAAGGGATTTGGCTGTGTCACGAACTCTGGCCATTTGTCACGAGACTATAAAACAATCAAAGTAATCTCTTCTGTTTGCAATATTCCCTGCCTGAGTAACCCTGCCATCCTAAGCAACATGAATATACTTTGCTAACTCACCAATGCTAAAAGTCTGCAGCCGGAAGGAAACTGCAAGCTTCTACTTTCTGATACTTATCAAGGAGATGGCCCAAGATTGCTATTTTTGTACAATAGATGGATCCCGTGCATCTTCATTGTCACTGGTAAGCAGTAGGGTACATTTATTGACGTGATTAATGTGAGCAACAGCATATGATAAACTATATAAGAACGTTGATACAGGTATGGTTGATTGTATACAGAACAGAACCGCACAATTAAACTATAGAAAAGTGGTCTTACCTATTTCGATGTTAAGTTGAAAAGCATAATGATACAATTATTATGCACAATGTTTACAAGTGACCATTGTGCTCAACTCATGATCTTATTACGTAGTTGGAGAAGATAGATCAAGTTGTTAGTTGCAACAGCACCATGTGAGATTCTTCGACTAAGTCATTTGGTACGTCATGCAAAGTTGTATATGGATAGTTCATTTTTGTGTGGAAACATGATGCGAAAAAAGAATAGATAGTCCAAATAATAAGAAACGATATAGAACATAGGAAATTTACGTGGAACCCTCCTCCATAAGGAGCGGGATGAAACCATGGGAGAAGATCTCTAGGTCCGGATCTTCTATTGTAATCTCTCAATAAGTATAGGGGGCGTGTAGCTTCTTATATAACCTCACAGATAGATCACAATCCCACTTATAGAAGATGCGAGACTAAATATAAGAGCGGGGTAGTTGGATCTTGGAGAGATCCAATGAACCATCTTATTGCATATTCTAACACTCCTCAAGCTAGAGCTGGAGCTTGCAACAAAAAAAATATACGCAACACATATTCACTCGATACATCTGAGAGAGATGAGAGAAGATCTGCTCAGAGTAGTCGTTGCTGGCCTGCGGCAATCAGGACGTGCATGTAGTAGAGTTGCTTAAGGAGAAGACCATCGAGAGAGTAGTTGCATAATAGAATGTATGGAGTAGGCGTTGCTAGTTTGCGGTGATTAGGATGTGCATGTAGTAGAGTCGTCCAAGAGAAGACCCGCACAGAGGGTAGTCGATGCTTGGTGAAGACGTCTGTTATGCAATAGTAGTATGGTGTGTCAATCTTCATATTGTGGGTGAGCAGTAGAATCCGAGATGATCTCGGGTAGAGAAGAATGTGCCTTGCTCTCTCTCCCCCTTTCTCCTATACTCGTCAGAATAAACATATAGATAATCAAGTTGGGAGAAATATAGAACATACATTGTTTCTTTGGCTTTTCATTTTTTATAAACCATCTCTTTTTTTATGAGCCATGCTTACTTCCTTTTTTCTCAGCTTTTCCTCCTTTTTCCTTCAATTGGCCCTCTTTTTTCCTCTCTCGGCCTCTTTTTTTTCTTTTGATCCTTTGTTTTGTAGAACAATGGCCCACTTGGGCCTGGATAAGAATATGCTGCTCCTTTTTTTCTTGGGCTTGCTGGGATAAGTACCAGATAGAAGTACCTAGGAATAACACCCTTTGAAGGTCTAGTCCCTTGCTTTTTTAAAATAGGAGAGAATCATGCCCCCTTTTTCTTCATTGCAAGTCATGTACAGAGTGAGTGATTTGCAGTTGATCTCGTGAGGCCTGCTACTGTATAAAGTCTGAGAGTTTCTGGACTATATATGCCCATGTGAGTATGCATATCTTCTAACACTCTCCCTTAACAACAAACCCATGTGACTTGCATATAGAACTCCTCTTGCATGTACCATATAGAAAAGCATTCTTGACATCCAGTTGGAAAAGATGCCAGTTTCGTACCACATCGATTGAGAGGAAATCTGAAGGGTGGAATGATGAGCTACGCAGGAAAATGTAATCCAATAGTCCATCCCATATGTTTAAGGAACCCACGTGCCACAAGCCTAGCTTTGTAGCGATCAACATGGCCATCTGCTCACAGCTTTACTGTAAAGACCCATTTACAACCAATCACAAATTGCCCTTGGGGGGCATCAACTAAGCTCCATGTGCTGTAGGACTGAAGTGTAAACATTTCCTCGTCCATAGCAAGACACCACTAACTGTCTCGTTTAGCTTCCTGATATGTGTGTGAGATCACAACCGCATGCAGTCCCGCCACAAACTTCATGAAATCATCTAAAAGATGTCCAAGCAAAACATGTACAACAAGAGGGTATGTAACACACATACACTTCCTCTTCCGAAGAGTAATAGGCTGATCCTTTGGACTATCCATCTTTTGTACAGTACTTTCCTGAGGTGCTACATGCTCAACCTGTAAAGCATCCTGCTGTACATACAAATCAAAATGCCATCTTTAGAAACCAAATGCCCAGAATTTATTTTGGTGTATTGAATGATGAGGAAGGCACATGAGCATGGGATACAATAGTCGACTTGCGAATGTAGTAACGAGGCAAAGTCTGATCCACAAAAGGAGGTGTGGTAGGAGGTGGAGGCAAATGAGGAGGTGGAATATAATTTCCTCACCAGACTCAAACGAAGTCATCCTATCACATGTAGGAGAAAAATACATAATAGACTTAAAGAAGGTAATGCCATCAATGATATAGTATTTCTAACTGACATAATCAAAGCATTGGTACCCTTTCTAGGTTTGAGTGTAGCCAACAAAGATGCACTTGACATCTTTGGGTGAGAACCTGTCATGGCTAGGAGTCAGGTGATGAAACAAAAGTCACAGAGCTAAAGACACATAGTGTTAAAGAAAAGGTTCCTTATCGGCAAATCTAATCGAAGAAAATCTTTTCTCCAAATACAAAGGACGACATACTGTTGACTAGGTAGCAGGAAGTGGGGATCGTATCACCCCAGAAAGAGCAGGCAATACGACTCTGGATAAGAAGAATCCTAGTAACAACAAGAAGGTGATGGTGGTTGCTCTTAACAACACCGTTCTAATGAGAAATATATGCACATGAAGTTTGATATGTGATGCCAAGGGACCTAGAGTAGTGAGAGAGTTGAATGGTACAAAACTCCAAGGCATTGCCAGATAGAACATACTTAATAGTAGCAGAAAAAAATTCTTTATTTTAATAATAAAAGTTTAAATTACAAAACCAACCTTGGATCTTTTTTAAAAGGAAAACTTAAGAAAGTCTAGAATAATAATCCATAGCAACTAGATAAAACTTGTGCCCCTGATGATCTGCAACACGACTGAGACCCCAAATATCAAAATGTAATAACTCAAACAAAGAACTAGTGCTACGACTCTGACGAATAGGAAAATTGGTACAGTGATGTTTCCCAAGCTGGCAAACCTCACATCAGAAAGTAGACTGAGAAGGAATTTGCGGAGGACTCTACACTGCTTCTGTAGAGGAAGATGATCGAACCGAAGATGCCACACATATGGAGAAACTAATCTAATGGGAATGGAGTATCTAATTGCATAAGGACACTGGAGTAGTTTGTAGGGACCCCCTTGCTCACAGCCACATCCAATCACCCCCCTTGTGAGCATAGCCTGAAAAACGAGAAGATGGGTCAAATATGACACCACAATTCAGGTATATGGTAATTTGAATAAATAAATAACAAGTTCATAGAAAGTCAGGTGCATGAAGCTCATTCTGCAGATGCATATACAATGTCAACTGAATCTCATGCTGTCTTGTAATCGAGAATGTGTCCCATTTCCAAAGACTACATATCAGCCATGATGTACTGATCTGTAGTAAGTGGGCCGTGAGATGATGAGATGTTTCAGAGTCCATAATCCACTCTGAAATGTCTACCCCGTGGCAACTAATAAGTGCATATGATATACCTGATACCTTGCGGATGCTGCAATATCAAAAAGGCTAGAAGGAGCACTAGTAGGGCCTGGAGAAGGAGTCATGATCTCCCTTAGACGGGAGACAAGATCATCGGATTTCTGATCAACAGAAGTGACACTAGGCTCAACCTGATCGGCAACACGAGCATAAGCCATGTGACTATGCTTCTGGCAGCAGGTGTCCTCAGAGTGACCAAAACAGTGACGATATGTGTACTGTTGACAGGAGCGTCTATTCCCTCCTCTGGCACGCGTAAGACATCTTCTGAACTGTGCTGAACCTCTGCAATGAGATGTGGCATTGCAAAGGATGTTTAAGTAGTGGCTGCAAGAGGCACCGTGATCCTGCTTCGTTGGCTGTAGACATCCTCCATGGGAGGCATAGAAGCATCTGTGAGAAGTTGCATGCATGCTACATCATATTGTGTGTTGGAGTATTTGGTTGTGCGTCGATTGAGTTGTAGATGGGTAAATGGATACCACCAGGATCCATTTACCCCATCCATATGTTTAGTCCCATATCTACCAGTAGTGGGACTTGGAGGCTCTGTGGAGGCTATATAAGGAGCCCCAGACCTCCTGTATCCATTGAGAAAAATGAATGCACTATCCGCCCCTTTGAGGGCTTCTCCTGTGGTTTCATCCCGCTCCTTAGGGAGTAGGGTTCCACGTAAAAATCTTTCGTTCCATGTTTATATTTCTTGATTTATGCTCTGTTTATCATTCTGCTTCCGCATTTCTATTTCTAACATGGTATCATAGCGGGTTCGATTCTCGAGAAGTTGTTTTAAGATTTATTTTTTATTCGAGATTCAATTATTGTTCGTGCTTGAAGACCAGTTTATAGAGATCAATATTCTGCATTGTTCAAGTTCGTGATTTGGGTTCAGTTCTAGGTTTTTTTAAACCCTAGATCATCCAAGAGCAGCGACGCATGCTCCCGTTCTCCCTCAGGCAGTTCTCCAGATCACCTCGTAGCGGTGCACGGTGCAACCTCCTGGCAAAAGACGAGGCGATACTCCGCGCAGATCTCTCCCTCGGTTCCAGCATCCCAAGGTGGCACCCTTCTCGAAGAAAAGCCGCAGGCGACTCCACTCCAGGTTGTGCTCCAGGAGACACCCCCGCGCTCTCTCTCCAATCCCAGCCCCTCCCCCTTCTCTCTGGCGGCATCACCATCCTCCATCCGCATATGGCGGCGCAACACCCTACAGGTGGAGGCGGGCTCCCCCATCTCGCGCAACTCTTCCACGTGCACAGGCAAGCTCCGGCGAATCCCTCCTCCCCAGGCAGGTAGGCTGCGTGCGCGACTCCAGATCTCTACTCCCGATCACGCGCGGGCGGTGCGAGATCCCTCCAACCGCAACTCCATCGCCGTTGTATCGCCTAGGCGGAGGCCCTCCGCATCTTTCCAGCAACCCCTCACGATAATAGCCGCCTGCCATCTTCAGCAACAGGCGCGCGTAGGCGGTGACCCTCGCTCGCGCACATCCACGGCGGCAGCAACAACAAAAGTTGCCCTTCGAGGGGCAGCAGAGGCAGATCCTTGTCGAAGGGGGCTTCGTGTTTGTAATAATTGTTCCCGTAAGGGGAGCCCTAAACAGGGTGTGGCTGTATTAAAAAAACAAAAAAATAAGAGAGGAGAAAGCATGCCCTGGGCTACTTATAAAAAAGGAAAGTAGCAGTTTGTTTGGAAAAAAAAGTGGGGGCGAAGGTTAAAAAAAGGAGAGATTGGGCCCCTGTTTGGGCAAAGTCCAGGTTCAAAAAAATGTTTTTCGAAAAAAAGGCACGTACAAATAAAAAGCCATACGCAAATTGCAAAAAAGGAAAAACCGTAAAAAGAGGATGAAATGATTTAGAAAAATGTTTAAAAAAATGATGATGATTTGTAAAACTGATAAAAAATGAGAATGGTTATTTAAAAAAAAGGAAAGAAAAAGAAGAAAAAAGAATAACCAGAGAAAAAAATTTGATGATTATCGGCTTATGCATGTTTTATTTACCCTCATCTTTGTTGTCTTCTCCCAACTTTGTCGATGTTGATTTTCCGACAAGTATGGTAGAAAGGGGGAGTATTATGTAGAGTCACAGATCTTCTCCAGATTTCAGATTCGTCAGACCAGTCGGATTGTTCAGACTCTACGGTTGTCAGTTGATTAGACTTGACGTTCAGATGTTTCCGAGTCTTCAGTTTTGTGGTCCCATCATTCCATCATTTTTCTTGTTTTGTTGGCCAGAGTTTTTATGTGAGCCATAGGGACTCCAGAGCAGAGGACCATTCCCTATGCCATGTGGGCAAGGGTTTTCATGTGGTATCATGGGGACTCCAGAGTAGAGTACCATTCTCTCTGTCAGATGGGAGAGACCCAGTTCTCCGATGAGGAGACTTCTTTTAGACTCCATTCTCCAGCGACCGTGGACTCCAACGAAGTTTGCACTCCACAACCCTTTCAGTTCGGCCCTTTTCAGAGATGGAGCAGTTGTCCACATGTTGTGGCGGGCCTGAGTACTCCAACGAGGAGACTCATTTTCAGTTGCAGTGGCTCTGACAGGCACAGTTCAGAGCACATGCTCTCCGACGAGGAGATTCAGTTGACTCACACTCCAGTCCGTTCGTCTTCCTCACCTGCACGGCATGAGAAGCAACGTCCTCGACAACAGTCGACAGTTGTGCGCGCTGAGTTGATATTGTCCGTAGTGTCATGTATTGTGAGTTGAGTTTCCTTCTGTTTGTCCAAGCTGAGCATTGCATGCTCCAGCTTGAGGGGGAGTGTTAGAGTATTTGGTTGTGTGCCAGTTGAGTTGTAGATGGGTAAATGGATACCACCAGGATCCATTTACCCAATCCATATGTTTAGTCCCACATCTACCAATGGCGGGACTTGGAGACTCTATGGAGGCTATATAAGGTGCCCCAGACCTCCTGTATCCATTGAGAAAAAGGAATGCAATATCCTCCCCTTTGAGGGCTTCTCTCATGGTTTCATCCCGCTCCTTAGGGAGTAGGGTTCCACGTAAAACTCTTTTGTTCATGTTTATATTTCTTGATTTATGCCCTGTTTATCATTCCGCTGCCGCATTTCTATTTTCTAACACTGTCAGTTAAATGCCGTCAGAAATACTCCGACCATAGTGGCATTTTTATACGCCTTTTGCTGCTGTATGGAAGCATTTAAAGGCTTGAAATTGTGTAACTTCTCAAACATGCCCCAAGCCACGAGTAGAAAGCATGAAGCGGGTGGCCATTCTGCTTGGCTGCGAAAATGTCGTAATTAAGCTGCAGGATCTTTGTCTCATTCCTCGCATGTGAATATGCGGCAGATGTCCCACATTGCCTTGATAGGTGATGATGGAGAATATCGTTGGCTATCTCTGTTATAAGTGTACCGGATAGCGAGGCACTCGCGTACTCAGCATCTTGATTCCAAGAAGCATTCACCTGTCTTGTTGACTGATTCATGTTATGTCAGATTGTACCCCTTGTTGTTGCACTCCATAATGATCATGAATTGCATGGACGATTACTCATAATAGTTCCATCTGTTTTAACGATGGGCGCTGGGCCTTTGAAGACATTAGAGGAGGATAAATCAACCTTACTCTTTGACATTATGAAAAAGGAGTCCGGGAAGGGTGCGACTAGGGCTGTAGAACAATATGGAAATGTCTACAATCATAGGAGGAACTACTTGTTTGTGTAGACTCAAAGTATGTTGGAGAAAATAAGAGCGCTTGTTATTTCTGAGAACCCTAGGCTCTCTTATATAGTAGAGAGGCCTATGGGTAAATTACATAAAGTAGAAAACAGAAAAAGATAATAAGAAAGAAACACATATGAAATATGAAAATACAAATATCTTCACACTCCCCCTCAAGCTGGAGCATAGATATCAATCATGCTCAGCTTGGTTGAACACTTCTGAAATGATCCTCTGGGTAGTGGCTTGGTGAAGATGTCCGCGGTTTGCTCTCCAGAGCTGACATGGGAAGTAGAGATCAGACCCTTCTGAATCATGTCTCTAGTGTAATGGCAATCTACCTCAATATGTTTTGTTCTCTCATGGAACGCAGGATTGTTTGCAATGAATAGGGCAGCCTGGTTATCACAATGTAACTCCATGGGTAGAGGAACCTCTACATGTAGATCGCATAGCACTGCTCGGACCCACATCATTTCTGTACTTGCTTGGGCCATAGCCTTGTATTCGGACTCGGCACTTGATCTTGCTACAACAATTTGTTTCTTGCTTTTCCAAGAAACGAGAGAAGTGCCAACAAATATTGCAAATCCCGAAGTCGATTTCCTATCCTTAGGACAACCTGCATAATCCGCGTCAGCATATGCGGATACAGAGAGTGTGCCTCCTTTCTTGAATAATAATCCTGAGCCTGGAGACGATTTTAGATATCTCAATTATATATGTATTGCATCCATATGTACCTGTCGAGGTTGCTCCATGAATTGACTCACTCGACTCACTACAAATGCAATATCCGGTCTGGTAGTTGTAACATAAATGAGTTTTCCAACCATTTCTCTGTATCTCCTTTTATCGACTTCATCTGTATCATCATCGTATAGCTTCATACTAGGATCCATAGGAGTCGTGGAAGGTTGACATCCAATCATGCCTGTCTCTGCAAGCATATCTGTAACATACTTTCTTTGGGTCATCACAAGACCCTCTGCATTCCTAGCAAATTCCAACCCCAAGAACTACCTTAGGGTGCCCAGCAAGGCCTTAAATATCGGTTTCAGTCACCATTTCGGTGATGAACAAAACAGAATTTCGATGGAATTTCGGTCAAATTTCGATCAAAATTTCGATCATTTCGGTCATTTTTTGTACTAGGAGTCAGGACCCCCATATTTCGGTCATTTCGGTCGAATTTCGATTTCGACTGGATATCGATATTCGACAGAAATTCGACCGAATTTCGCTGAAATCTGAGGCCATGGTGCCCAGATCCTTAATCACAAATTTACTGCCCAGAAAGTCTTTCGCCATCTTGATTCCCTGCTCATCATCTCCTGTAACAACAATACCATCAACATACACCATGATAGCAACAGTACCTCTAGACATCTTCTGCACAAATAAGGAATGGTCTGCATTTGACCTCTTGAATCCCTGTCGTTCAATCAGGTTTGAAAGCTTTTGGAACCACGCTCTTGGACTCTGTTTAAGGCCATATATTGCCTTATGGAGTCTACAAACTTGGTGACACTCCCCCTCAGCAACAAACCCTGGAGGCTGCTGCATATAGACCTCCTCTTGTAGATCTCCATATAAAAATGCATTTTTCACGTCAAGCTGGAATAACGGCCAATCACGCGCTACAGCTATTGAAAGGACACGTAAAGTAGAATGTCGAGCAACTGGAGAAAACGTGTCCAAGTAATCAACTCCATAGGTCTGAGTAAAACCACGTGCCACGAGCCTTGCCTTGTACCGATCAAGGCTTCCATCTGCATGGTATTTAACAGTAAACACCCATTTGCAGCTAACAATAGACGCTCCAGAAGGAGGGGGAACAAGTGTCCAAGTTCCACGGGACTGCAACGCGGCCATTTCTTCTTCCATGGCGTTGCGTGGAATTTCTACTGCAGATAGAGTTGCTGCAAATCTCTGGAAATCGCCTGTAAGTCGATGAAAAGAGACCTGGGAAGAAAGTGGGTAGGAAGCACAAGTACGCCTCTCCTTTCTAATAGCGATAGGCACGCCCAAATCTCCATGATCTTCATCCTGTTGTGTTCCCTGTATCAATAGATCCTCAGACTCATCGTTAGAAATCAAGTTATTAGAACCAACCTGAGGGCTGCTGGATGACGGGCCATGACCTTGAGTAGAGGAGGACCGACGAGTATAGTGCTTTGGTAACTGGGGGACAATGGTTACTGGAGGTGGTAAAGGTGGAGGTGAAGGTATAACAGGAGGGGGTGGTGGAGATGGCATAGAAGGTAACTGGCTCATAGGAGGCGGTGGCATGAATACCTCGGTATCATAATGGGAAGTAGTCATTCTGTCACCTGTAGGAGAGAAAAACATCACAGATTCAAAGAATGTGACATCTGCGCTAACAAAATATTTTCGACGCAGCGGATCGAAGCAACGATACCCCTTCCGTGTCCTGGAGTATCCTACAAACACACATTTGATAGCCCTGGGAGAGAGCTTGTCAAGACCTGGCCCCAACTGATGGACAAAACCAACACAACCAAAGACACGGGGTGGAAGTGAGAACAACTCCTTCTCAGGAAAGGCTATAGAGAGAGGAGATTTCTCACCCAAGACAGACGAGGGCATGCGATTTACTAAGTAGCAAGCAGTGAGGACCGCATCACCTCAGAACGAGCGCGGAGCATGACTCTGAATAAGTAGGGTTCCAGTGATATCCAATAGATGCTGATGTTTCCGCTCTGCAACACCATTTTGTTGTGACGTGTAAGCACATGAGGTTTGATGAATTATACCACGAGATGAAAAGAACAAGGACAGAGCTCTAGTACAAAACTCCAATGCATTGTCAGAACGCACAATTTTCACAGAAGAAGAGAAAACAATTTTAACTTCATTGATAAATATTTGAATCACATCTCCTGCTTTAGATTTATTCTTCAATAAAAACACCCAAGGCAAGCGAGAAAAATCATCTACTGCAACCAGATAGAATCTGTGTCCCTGTGGTCAGGAACACGACTTGGACCCCAAATATCAATATGGACTAACTCGAACAAGGAGCCACTGCTCCGACTCTGACGACTCGAGAAAGTAGACCGATGATGCTTTCCCAACTGACACGCTTCACATTGGAAGGACGACTTCGAAGAAATCTGGGGCAAAACACGACACATCTTCTGAAGAGGGAAGTGACCAAAACGGAGATGCCAGATATATGGAGAGTCTGATCCTGTAGAATGGAGAGATGCACCGATATAAGGAGTGTGGATCAGACGATAGAGACCATTCCGCTCACAGCCATAGCCAATCACGTTGCCCGAGGGTATGCCCTGAAAAACAAGAGATGATGAGTCAAAAATAGCTCGACAGTTTAAATCCTTTGTAATCTGGCTAATGGACAATAAATTCATAGAGAAATCAGGAACATATAACACATTCTGCAATCTTAAGGAAGGTGTCAAGTTAATTTCCCCCTGTCCTGTGATCGGGGAATGTGTCCCATTGTCTATCACCACAGTTCGTCCTGAAGAGACCGGTCTATATGAAGTGGGCTGTTCTTTGTCCCCACAGAGATGATGCGTCGCTCCAGAATCCATAATCCAGTTTGTAATCATAGTTCCATCACACGAGGTGAGAGCATGAGAACTACCTGAAGTACTGGCCGTGGCAGGTGAACTGGCAGAGGCAGAGACGACCACATCTGACTGACCTTCAGGAGTTGTATCAGGAGGCATGATATTCCTCAATCTGGCAACAAGATCATCGAATCGCTGGTCCAATGAGGAAGGTGCAGGAGACTCAACTTGTTCTGCTACCCGAGCTGATGCAGGAAAGCTATGCTTTGAGTAGCATGTGTCCTCGAAGTGACTAGGTCGACGACAATAACTGCATGATTGACGAATCCGACCCCCACGACCCCGGAGGCCACAACCACAAAAGGTAAAGGAGCCACCTCTACCCCTGGAGGCTGCCATCGCTGAAGGTGTCTGGCTGGCAGTCGAGCTTGGGACTGTAATTTGACTCAGTCGGCGAAAAGCTTCCTCCATTGGAGGAATAGTAGCGTCAGCTAGAATCTGAGATCGGGCAGCATCGTACTCTGGATCAAGGGCAACCAGGAATACACCTACCATGGTAGCATTCCTGTACGTCTTCTGCTGTTCTGGAGTGGCCGTCAACGGCATAAATCTATGGAGCTTCTCAAACATCCCTCGTAGGGATGTGTATAGTGAGTGAAGATGGCGCCCATTCTGCTAGACTGTAAAAATATCATGTTGTAGCTGAAGTATCTTGGTCTCGTTCCGCGCCTGTGAATATGTCGCCGCTAGAATATCCCACGTAGCGTTAGCTGTGGGCTGATGTAGTATATCGTTGGCGATTTCTATCGTCAACGTCCCAGATAGCCAGACTTTGGCATACGCATCATCTGCCTC
The DNA here is from genome assembly GCA_037367405.1 of Ottelia alismoides. Taxonomy (NCBI): domain Eukaryota; kingdom Viridiplantae; phylum Streptophyta; class Magnoliopsida; order Alismatales; family Hydrocharitaceae; genus Ottelia; species Ottelia alismoides. The sequence goes on along the minus strand of JAZKJV010006541.1, from coordinate 142,240 downwards.
CCACGAGGCATGCACCCCAGTCTTCTCCACCAGCTCCTCTTCGGTAAGAATATGTTTCTTACCATTTGACTTCATCAGGCTCATGAACTGCATAGCCCAGAGCTCATAATTTGTCCTGTCCATTTTCACAATAGGCGTTGGACCTCTGAATACGCCAGTGGCGGATACATCAACCTTGTTCTCAGACATATTGCTGAAAGGAGACTCATCGGGTGCGAGAAATCAAAGTTTGTGTGTCTACACAAACATATATGGGTTTGGGTGCACGTGTAGACTCATGCACACCAACCCATCAACCAACTGACGAAGCTAAGGCGGCGCGCGAGCGCGAGACAGGACGCGAGGCGCGCGGTGCGCGCGAGACGAGCGCGCGGTGCACGCGGGACGAGCGCGCGGTGGGTGCGAAGGCGGGCGCGCTGTGCGCGCGAAGGCGGGCGCGCTGTGCGCGTGGTGCGAGCGCGCTGTGCGCGCGGTGCGAGTGCGCTGTGTGCGCGAGACGTGCGCGGTGGCCTTGCTGGGGAGACCCGCAAGGCTGTGGCGTCGGAGAGGAGGCGAGGGCGCGCGCGCGAGTCGAGGAGGCGGCACCGGAGAAAAGGCGGCGGCGGCGCGCAAGGAGAGGGCTGGAGGTGGGGTTAGGGTTTCTTGGGAATCGAGAGCTCCGGTCTAAGACCGCCGCTCTGATACCATGTTGGAGAAAATAAGAGCGCTTGTTATTTCTGAGAACCCTAGACTCTCTTATATAGTAGAGAGGCCTATGGGTAAATTACATAAAGTAGAAAACATAAAAAGATAATAAGAAAGAAACACATATGAAATATGAAAATACAAATATCTTCACAAAGTACACCCATTTCCATCAACACCAGAGACGCTCTAGGACCGACAGAGTGGATTTAACGGTCTGAAATCACCCTAGACCTGTAAAATCAGATCGCACACGACCTTATGTATGCGAGGATCGTCGAGGAGCCGTGGGAGGGGGTGTGACTACACGTAGGTAGGTTGCAGAATAATTCACCCCTACCAGCAGAGCGCGCAAGGTTGTTGCAACCTTGATGTTGCAGTCGAAGCCCTCGGCGGTGGCGAGGTGTCACGTGATGTGCCTAGGCTATCGATCGAGAGGGGTATGACAGTGGGAGAGACTGCATGAGGGCCTCGTTGCGTGGAGGTGAGAGAAGGCAACGACGATGTGCTGGACGGTGGGGGTAGGGCACGAGAGGCCTGTGCTCCGGTCTAGGATTGTCTCTTTGATGCCTGTTGGGAAAAATCGAAGAGTTTATTTTTGGGAACCCTAGGCTCTCTTATACAGAGGAGAAACCTACGGGTAAATTACAAAAGATGAACATAAAGAAATAAAATAATGAAAAGGTACATAGTAACATGGAAATATCTCTACACTCCCCCTCAAGACGGAGCATAGATGTCAATCATGCTCAGTTTGGAAGAACACTTCTAAAATGGCCCTATGAGCAATGCTTTGGTAAAGATATCTGATGTTTGCTCTCTTGAACTGACATGGGAGGTAGAGATCATACCCTTCTGAATCATATCTCTAGTACAATGGCAGTCTACCTCAATATGCTTCGTTCTTTCATGGAATGCATGATTATTTGCAATGAATAAGGCAGCCTGATTATCACATTATAACTGCTTGGGTAGAGGTACATTTATATGTAAATCTGCTAGCACTGCTCGAACCCACATCATTTATGCGCTTGCTTGTACCATAGCCCTATACTCAGATTCAACACTTGATCTAGCCGCAATTGCTTGTTTCTTGCTTTTCCAAGAAACAAAAGAACTACTAATAAACACTGCGAAGCCCGAAGTAGATTTCCTGTCCTTAGGATACCTTGCATAGCCTACATCAGCACGTGCGGAAATAGAAAGAGTTGCTCCTTTCCTGAATAATAATCCTGCACATGGAGAAGATTTTAGATATCTCAAAATCATATATATGGCATCCAGATGTACCTGTCAGGACCGCTCCATGAACTGACTCACCTGACTCACTGCAAAAGAGATATCATATCTCGTGATAGTAACATAGACAAGCTTTCCCACCATCTCTCTATATCTCCTCCTGTCGACCTCATATTTATCATCATCATACAACTTCATGCTAGGATCCATAGGAGTAGTAGAGGGTCGACACCCAATCATGCTCGTCTCAACAAGCATGTCATAACATACTTCCTTTGGGTCATCACGAGACCCTGCGCATTCCTAGCAAACTCTAACCCTATATCTTAGGGTGCCAAGATCCTTAGTATCAAACCGACAACCCATAAATTCTTTTGCTATCCTTATCCCCTGCACATCATCTCTTGTAACGAGTATATCAACATAAACCATGACAACAACAATACCTATGGGTGTTCTCTGTACAAATAGTGAATGGTCTGCATTTGACCTCTTGAACCCCTGCCTTTCAATCAGATCCGAGAGCTTTTGAAACCATGCCCTTCGACTTTGCTTAAGGTTATATATTGCTTTATGAAGTCTACAAACCTGCTGACACTCCCCCTTAACAGCAACCCTCGGAGGTTGTTGCATGTAGACTTCCTCATGTAGATCACCATATAAAAATACATTCTTGACATCTAGCTGAAACAAAGGCCAATCACGTATCACAACAATTGAAAGGACATGTAGAGTTGAGTGACGAGCAACTGGAGAGAACGCATCCATATAATCCACTTCACAAGTCTGCGTTTCCCCATACCTCCAATCTCGCCTTGTACCGATCAAGGTTCCCATCTGCATGATGTTTAACAGTAAACACCCATTTGCAACTGACAACAGATGCCCCATGTGGAGGAGATACATAACTTCAGGTACCAAGTGATTGCAGAGAAACCATCTCTTCCTCCATAGCTAAACGTCATCGACTATCCTTCAAGGCCTCCTGATAATTCCATGGAATGTCCACGGTAGATAGAGCAACTGCAAATATCTGGAATTCCCCTGTCAGACGATGAAAGGAGTCGTGGGAAGCAAGCAGATATGAAGCACATGTACGCTTTTGTTTCCAAACTACAATGGGTCTATCCAGGTCATTGGGAACCTCCTCCATCCGTGAGCTAGTCTCCTGTACTGCATAGATACATCTTCAGACCCATCGTTAGAAACATTGTTTTCAGAACAAACATGAGGCATGCTGGATGATGGGGATGACCATGAGCAGAAGCAAGCCGACAAGTATAGAATTTTGGTAATGGTGGAACAATGGGCACATGCACCTGTGTAGAAGGAGGTGGAGGTGGTGGTAGTGGAACAACATGCATAGGTAGAAGAGATGACAGACTCGTAGGAGGAGGTGGCATGTAAACCTCATCATCAGAGTCTGATGAAGCCAACCTGTCACCTGTAGGGGAAAAATACATCACAAACTCAAAAAATGTGACATCATCACTGATATAATATTTTCCTGTGCAATGGATCATAGCACCAGTATCCATTCTGAGTCCTGGAGTACCCAACAAACACACATTCGACAACCCTAGGATAGAGCTTGTCAAGACCCAAAGCCAACTGGTAGACGAATACAACAGAGCCAAAAACATGAGGGGTAAGTGAGAACAACTCCTCAGGGAAAGCTATGGAGAAAGGAATTTTCTCACCCAAGACAGATGAGGGCATGCGATTCACCAGATAACATGCCGTAAGAACGACATCACCCCAAAATGAATGTGGAGCACGACTCTGAATGAGAAGAGTTCGGGTGACATCAAGTAAGTGGCGATGCTTTCTCTCTGCAACACCATTCTGTTGAGAAGTATAAGCACATGTTCTTTGATAAATAATATTACGAGAAGAAAAGAAATGTGATAGAGCACGGGTACAAAATTCCAAAGCATTATCAGTTCGTACAAATTTCACTGAGGAAGAGAAAACATTCTGCACTTCATTGATAAAGGTTTTTCTCACGTCCCCTGCTTCAGATTTATTCTTCAATATAAAGACCCATGACAAGCGAGAAAGATCATCAACAACAACAAGGTAAAACCTGTGTCCCTGGTGATTAGGAACACGACTCGGACCCCAAATATCAATATGAAATAACTCAAAAAGAGAGCTACTGCTCCGAATCTGACGACCAAGGAAAGTAGACCGATGATGCTTTCCCAACTGACATGCCTCGCAGTGGAAGGATGAACCTGGTGAAATCCGCGGCAAAATATGACGCATCTTCTGGAGAGGGAAGTGGCTGAAATGTAGGTGCCAAGTGAAGGGAGAGATTGGTCCTGTTGAATGAGAGGATAGGTCTGCATAAGGAGTTCAGACCAGGCAATAAAGACCACCCCGCTCACAGCCACACCCAATCACCCTGCCCGTAAGAATGTCCTGAAAAACAAGAGACGATGTGTCAAAAATAGCCTGACAATGCAAATCCTTCATAATCTGACCAATGGATAACAAATTCGTAGAAAATCAGGAGCATGCAGCACATTACTGCAGACACATCGAAGGCGTCAAACTGATCTCCCCTTATCTTGTTATCAGGGAATGAGTCCCATCGGCTATCACGACAGTTCCCCTTGGAGGAACCTATCTCTATGCTGTAGGTTGATCTCTATCTCCGCGTAAGTGATGGGTTGCCCCAGAGTCCATAATCCACTCTGTAATTCAAGATCCATGATAAGATGTAAAAGCGTAAGTACTACCTGAGGTGCTAGCCGTAGCAGAAGTACTGGCAGAGGCTGAAGCTGCTACATCTGAGTGGCCTCTTAGAGATGGTGAAGAAGCATGAGGCATGATATCCCGCAGTCTGGCAACAAAGTCATCAAACCTCTGATTTGAGGTAGGAACATCTAAAGACTCAAACTGCTCCGCTACGTGGGCTGATGCCGGAAAATCATGCCTGGAGTAGCATGTATCCTCTGTATGACCTCGACGATGACAATACGTGCAGGTCTGACGAATGCGACCTCCTCTACCATGAGGTCCGCGCCCACGAAAAGGAGAAGAGCCTCCTTTGCCTTGGGAGGCTGCCATTGCCGAAGAAGTCTGGCTAGCAGCAGTGGACGGAACAATGATCCTGCTAAGTCTGTGGAAAGCTACCTCCATGGGAGAAATAGTAACATCTACGAGAATCTGGAGCGAATAACATCATATTCATGATCAAGGGCTGCTTGGAATACACCAACCATTGTAGCATTCCGATATGTCTTTTGTTGCTCTGGAGTAGCCATGAGAGGCATGAAGGTGTGGAGCTTCTCAAACATCCCACGCAAGGATGTATACAACGAATGAAGAGGCCGCTCATTATGCTTGATAGTAAATATATCATGTTGGAGTCGGAGGATCTTGGTCTTATTCCTCGCCTGAGAATAAGTTACTGCGATGATGTCCCACGTCTCCTTAGCAGTAGGTTGATGTAACACATCATTGGCATTCTCGATCGTCAATGTACCTGAAAGTTAAACTTTGGCCTATGCATCATCCATCTCCCACGAGGCGTTAACCCCAGTTTTCTCCACCAGCTCCTCCTCGGTAAGAATATGCTTCTTATCGTTAGACTTCATAAGACTCATGAACTGCATAGCCCAGAGCTCATAGTTTATCCCCTCCATCTTGCCAATAGGCATTGGACCTCTGAATGCGCCTGTGGCGGGTACGTCGACTTTGTTTTCTGATATATTGCCGGATGGAGATTACTAGGGTTTTGTAGACCAAAGAATGAATGCCTACAAAGACGTGTGGATTTGAATGCATATGTAGACTTATGCACCCAAATCCATCAACCCAAAAGGATCTCGATACAAGCGAAGTGGACCGTAGGCCGAAGACAGTAGGGGGCCGACAGGCAAGGGAAGAGACTCTGGCGACCGGTGTCGGCGGCCCGGGCGGCTGGTGTCAGCAGCGGCGGGGCCGGCTTTGCTGCTCGGCGGCGACGTAATGGGTAGGCGAGAGCGGCAACCGAGAAGGCGAAAGCGACGACCGGGGGCGACGACGGCGGCAACAAGAGGAAGGGGGGTGTGGGTTGGGCTTTAGGGTTAGAGTATGGAGCTTCGGTTTAGGGTCGCGGCTCTGATACCATGTTAACAGTTGTTTATTCCAAGGAACCCTAGGCTATCTTATATAGAGGAGAGACCTATGAGTAAACTATATAAGATGAACATAAAGAAATAAAATAATGAAAAGGTACATAGTAACATAGAAATATCTCTACAATACCATATGAACGGAGCTGGATGAATTGCTTATTCAGAGGGCCATAAAGTTCTCTAATATAGATAGTAGAGACCCTAGAGGGAAAATTACATTAGATAAATATAAGAAATATGAGAATACAAAATAACTCTCAATAACAATGATGAACACTAAGATCAAAACATTAAGTGGTTTAGGAAGATTATGGTGATCATCCTATTCCATAGGAGAAGGGATCCTATGGGTGTCAGAACTTCGTAATATTCTTCTCAAGAGTTACAAAAGGTGGGAATTACTGCTAAATTACGTTTTTTTTTAATTTCCATTTTGTCCAATTTGAGTACATAATTTTATCTCTATTTAAATAAATTGAGACTAATTGAATTTTCGAAACATTGTAGAGTTGGTTTAGTTATTTACGTTGAGTTTGTTTAGAAGGGTTAGGGTTGTTACTTTTTTATTTATTTAAATTAATTATTTTGTAAAGCTATTCCCTTTATATAAAGGGGCTAAAGGCGTCTTGAAAAAATAAGATTGATGGATTTTCTCCTTGTGCATTATTCCTCTCATCCTCTCGTTTCTTCTCTTGTGATTTCCCTTTTGCATCAATTTATATAAGGGCATGGCATCCAAAGATTGGCATGTGTAATTTGCACTGCACTCTGGTACATGTAGGGGTTTTTTGCAATCAACCAAAATACAACATGATAAAAATAATTTTCACCGATACAGATAATTTTTTCTATATGTATATAGATATGCATAATATGGCATGCCGACAATTTTTATGTGGATACATATAATATAGAGGTCTTCAACCAAAATGTCGACGTGTCTGCTCTTGTATGCCATCTCCAATTGCAAAAAACTGATCGGAGATGCTTATATCCATGCTTTGGTTGAAGATATATTTGTTTATTTGTATATGCAAAAAAATATTTGTATGCGTATCTTTTTCGGAGGAAAATATACAACCATGTATAACTGTATCTTTAAGAAAATGAAAACGGCGATCATATCCACATCTATAATTACTAAAAGTGGAAATGCATATTTGTATTGATATCCGTATTTGTAAAAAAGCTAAAACCTAATATCCTTATATAGATATTGTTGAGATATTTTTTGTATTATATTTTTTTATGTATTCTCTTTTCTCCCTGTCTTTTTTATGTAGTTTGTCCAACAAGGTTCTCCTTTATATAAGAGAACCCTTGAGGCTATGAATACGCAGCTCATCATTTTCTCTCAACATGGTATCAAAGCAACGGTCCTAGATTGGAGTTCTCGTACCCCACCATGCCCTAGACCCTACTCGCCAATCTCCCACGCGTCGCGTACCGCCACCAACAGAGGTCGGCCTGGGGAGGATGATGAGGGGGAGGGAGGAGGAGGCCGGCCTGGAGAGGAGGACGAGGGAAGGGAGAGGGTGAGGGTAAGGAGGGTCAACAAAGACCATTTGGTCCCTTTTTTTCTAATTTATTTTTGCTCGTGTCCCCTAAGTTAACATCCGTTTGCATTGGGGATGGACGACAACTAACTCGAGGGGCACAAGTGATAGAACGACAGGAAGGGCATAACTGATATTGCAATATCTCGAAGGGTCACAACTGTTAAAATCCTATTAATTACTAACAATTTAGTTTGTTATATACTCACATATATTCTATATTTAAAAAATTGTGTTAGTCATATAAAAAATTCGTTTCGAGTATATAACAAATAGATGCTCCCCCTAGCCTTCCCCCTCAGGCTTGCTGACCGGGTAGCGAGATTCCCGTGCTGGTAGGGTATGGTGCGACATGGGGTGCATATAACGGTTCTTCAACTGGGTTTAGAAAATTAGATGATAAGGATCCAAAACATATCAATATATATATATATATGTTAGTCATATAACACATAAAACAACATAAACATATTGTATACTGTGTATGTTAATGATATATGTTAGTCACATAATTTTGCTTCACCCATGCACATAAAAAAGTGTTGTATATCGACGAGAACTTCATCCCAGCAACATTAATGGAGGTCATAATAAGCTTTGCATTGCATATGGATGACAATACGAATTAGGATTCAAAGTAAATCATGCAAAGAATATTATATGTTATCATGTTCATAGCATATATGATGAATATGTTGGGGAATATCTAAATTTATGATTTATAAATAAATATATAATTATGCTTAATTATATTTTATGTATATTTTCCTATATAAATCGAGGCTTACGCCTCGACCGCCTCGAGGCTTACGTCTCACCTCATCAAGGGAAAGCCGCCTCGATCCGTCTCACGATTTTTAAAACCATGGGTGGGTACTACATTGTGCCTACGACTCAAAAGACAATGGTATACATCCCTCCTTATGGGGGTTGTGTTAGGTAGTCAACAACCAACGTAAAAAATGGTCGGATTTTCAACATGGATTTGACCAAGAATCCATGTTGCCGATCCTACTTACAGTGGGAGAAGGTTTTACCATTTTTTAGCCGACCCTACTTAACGTGGGAAAATGCTTTGTTGTTATGTTGTGAATTGGCTCCCTTGTTGTTGGATTCAAACAAAAAATAATTAAAAAACTAATGGAAAAGTCTTGACCGGATCCCATTGACGTCAGTGCTTGTATGAGAGCATTAGCCCTTCTCACTCTTCGACTATGTTTTCCTTCTTAGGGTCTAAAGGATTCTATGCATGTTACCTTCAATTTTCTTCCTTTACATTTCCAATTTGCGGCAGAAGTTTGAGGTCAGCATCACATTATTGTTTCTTCTGCCACTGTGTAACCAAGTCATGCAATTGCAAAACAAAAGATCAAAAAATGAGCAATTAATTAATTCAGTTCTCTCAATGTGCAGAAGGCGATGGTTCAGGCTCGTTTACTTTGAAGATGAGCAGCAGCAGCAGGAGGTCCTCAGGAGGAACACTGGAAGTACACAGAAGTGCTAAGTATTCCATTGCTCTCCAGTACTTGGTCCTCGAAGGATTCATCGACAAGTAATTGAAGAAAAGCAATGTTTCAAATCTCTGTTCTCCAGATAAGCAGCTGCTGATTGGACGTACAGATTGCTCAGTGAGAAAAGATGAGTATTTAAAGGAATATTCCTCTTTGAACTGTAGGAGGTAGTTGCCCCATCATACAGCTTACCAACTTCACTTGCCTCTAAGGGGGGCTCGCACCTGTTGTCTAGATGTAAACCTCGAATATCTTATTCAATAAGTTAAGGTTATTGTCCCAAGTTTTAAAACCTTAAGCATGATCCACAAGAAGAGGAGAAAGGGCAGTCCAATTATCACTATATATTTGCTGGCATTCCGGAATGGAGTAGCTATCTGCATTGCATTGAATCCAGTGTTTAGGTGAGATCACTTTCTTCACTTTTTTAATAATTAATTAGTAGGTAATAACTCGTAAACAGGTTCTGTGTACAAGGTCCCTTTAAACAAAACGTTAGAATTTCAGAGTTTTCCCAATGAAATTATACATTACGAGGACCATACCCTACTATTTGGGCCTTCTTAGTCATCTCTTTCCACTTTACCCTCCCTTTCTCTGTGAACAAATCTTTAACTTCAAATTTAGATATTAGTTCATATTCCAATTATCTGGCTTTAATATATTACACAGAATTGCATATGTCAAAATTAACATAAAATAGATAAAATGATGGTCCGGATTACTGGATATATCAGTATCTGGTTACTTTTCTATCTTCAATCCAATTTTTTTGCATACTTTTGACTATAATTCATTGTCTACTTTTCTAGTCAGATACATCTCAAAGTTTTTCGTTCTTTCTTATCTACGCATTTGAATACGTGGTTTCTTGGCATCGAATCTGATAAAATCAAGATGCTTGATGAGAAGGTGATGGTTGTTTCAAAAGTTTGTCATGTTCCAAACTTGATAAAGAAACTATTATCCCTTAAAATCCTGGACTCTAAAGTGTATACATACAACGCTGCAAGAGCATTATAGCAAGTGATCAAAAAAAGCGGAATATTCTTTATGTTTTGCATGGATATATAATAACCGATATTGGTGTAATTGTGTTCCATCCAATTAGAACTCAATTATCATGGCCATCGCTTTGAGGCATACAATTAGAAATTTAAAGTTTAGCAGTAAATAAATAAGTTGAAGTAACAAATACAACTCATAATTCATAACGTATACAAAAAATAATTAGTTAAAGTTACCATGTAATTCAAAAAACCAAGAGTGTCTGGCTGGATTCATTTGTCATGTGCGTTTTCCTCCTCCGTATATTCGCTCGATTCAGTCTCGATAGCCCGTGTAGTTATCTCATGTCATATAGTGATACAAGACTTTGTAGTTCATGAGATGTTGCCTATATTCATGGTCTGTGACATTGCAAGGAAACCAATCCTAAGATAACCTTTTTGTGGAGGAAGAAGTATCGTGAGGAGGTCGACACGAAGACGATGCAACTTTAGAACCATGCGACGAAATTGCTGGAGGATGAGTTGGTGGTAGCACATGGTAAAAATATGAAAGTGCTCCATATTCTGTGCCTACACCACTCTGTGAGGAGGTATCAACATAACCACTAAAAGCCCACTATTGTAATCATAATTGGGAAGAAGATGGAAGAAATTGTATGAATCATTCTTTGATTGTCCATGTGATCCATAATCATATCCATGACTATAAGGGCTTGATGTAGATCAATAGCCTCCATCATTCAACATTGAATCTCCTCTAACTTCCATGAACCCCACTGAAGATATCAAATCTTTCAATACAGTGTCATCTTGGTGATGTTGTTGATATGGTTGCAGTATGGGTATAGATACGAAAGATATGGATTGTATTCCATCAGCTCTACAGTATCTGGGCATTGGGGAAGAGTCAAACATAGTCATCAAGTATGTCAGTGTATTGACCCATAAATTCATGTCATGTCTATAGTTCTTTCAATCTATACCCTCATCCACTAGTATTCTCTTCGTTGGAACATGCCATTCCATCAGAAGTCTCTTACACTGCATCACCGTCATCATCATCATCATTTTTATCTCCTTCACATGATTTTGATTTGGATTTCGAACTGGTGGAACGCTTATCATCTCCATTTTCCAATCCTCTAGCAAGATCTAGATTTCGACATGATTTGGCTTTGTAATAGACAATATCTAGGTCCATCTCCGAGGTAATTTATGTGTTTGGCATGCCTCCTCTCTTACCAAGCATAGGAGCACCATTATCATCCATCTATTTTTGCACAATGTATGCATCTTCATCATATGAATCTTGAAAACGTAGGGAAGAACAATGAGCTATGTTACAGTGCGTTTAGATGAATAATTGGATCTCTCTAGGATCTGCTTCAACTGCTCTCATGTTTAGTTTTATATCTTCTATTGATACTTTGGTGTGTTGGTGATGCTTTCTAAAGAGCCCCACACCGATTGTAATCCTTGAGAAATTCGATAGTGGTTTCATCTTGCTCCTTAGAAAGAAGAGTTCCACGTAAAAAGAAATGGTTTTTTCTTCTTGCCTACATGAATTCATTTTTAGAAACGATATTAGCGGACATCGATTATGCATTCATTGATTTTTAGGTTCTATTATTATATAGGTTAGATGGGGCTGCCTCCACATTAATTTCCCGTATTTTTTTTATTTTTTTGAAAAATATCAATTATGTGTATATATATATCCCTCCAATATGTCATTCGAATTTCATAAGAAATAGAAACTCCTATGTCCTCTATATAGAAAAGATTGATTACAACAATGTTTAGATCATTAAAATTACATGTTCTAGATGGAGGGCATATGAGCCTCCATTTCTGATGAAATTCGAATGACATATATGAGAGATATAAAGATGAATATACATGATGATATTTTACAAAAATTAAAAAAAATTACATTTTCTCTTATTTATTATACTTTGATTTATTCCTCAAAGTTTGACTGGTTTGTGGAGATGCTCCGTGAAAAGAAGCCACGGTATTAACTGCAGCCACATGGGTTTAAAAAATAGAGAGGCACTGATGATGACAACCGAGACGAAGCAAAGGTATCGGTTTCATTATCAGAGCAGTCTCCAGAAAGGTTTTTTTTGTTCTGGAATCCTAATGGCATTGAGTGAGCACACATGGAGGGAATCTCCAGAAACGTTAGCAAAGGCAAGCCCATAAACGCCACATCTTTGTTCGTTTCAGTGATCAAAGGATGACGCTCCTCCTCCAATCTCCAGTTGCATCCCTCCTCCACCCTCCAGTACTGTAGTAGTATTGTAGCACCTTCATTGTGGGTTCACATCTGGCAGCACAGCAGCGCCGCAACGTTATGGGTTCCCCACCTAAGAGGAGTCTTTAGCCCTTGACTGCTGCTTAATGGCCTTTCAATTTCATTTCTTTATCCTCTTCTTATGGGTTCCCACGGGGAACCAGTTAAGAGAAAATGGGGGCGATGGGCTCCTTGCGTGCAGAAAAAAGAAGAAGATGGGTGCGATAGGTCCATACATTCATACAAAAAAGGATGGGCTCAATACCCCCTTTGTTGTCCTTGATGGGCTTTGGACCCATTTTAAAATTTTTAGATTTATTTGTAAACCCAACCATGAGGGTTGTTGTTGCCTTTAGGAAGAGAAAAAAGTAACAATAATTTTTAAGCTACACTTGATTTTTCATAATGAAAATACTCCATGAAAAGGACGAGTTGTGATCGTTATATATATATATATATATAAAGAAGGTAAATGATGAGAATAAAATATGATTGCAAAAAAAAGGACGACGATTGCAAAAAAAGGGAGGACGATTACAAAAACAGGAGAGATGTTTCTTGTTTGACCCTCGTGTTTATATGTTCTCTCAACGTGGTCGATTATCCTAATGTTTCTGGCATTCCAATGAGTTTCCGTCCTGGAGTAATTTGGATACAACATGTCTCCTCAATGGAAGACAACTCCATCTCTCTCTCAAATGTCTTAAAAATGTTATAGGAATATCTATATGCAGATTTCAAAACCGATCTCTCTCACGGGGACCTTGAATTAGGTTCTCTCTCAAAGAAACCTCGAAAGGATATTGTAATGGAGTTCACGATCAATAGAAGATGAAATCTACAATGAGTCTTTCTATGAAGATCACTGAAGATAGACATTCCTATACGAAATCGTTATATGGTCCCTTGTAGGACTACCTTAAAGAAGATAAAGCCCAAAAACTCTACTTAACACTCCCACTTTCTCTCTTTTCTATTTATTTCATATTTCCTGTTTTATTACGTGCATGCTCAATTATGAATCGATAAAAACACATTACAAATTGATCCAATTGTATCCAACTGTATTTAGTGCAATTGAAATGAATTTGCTATGTATGCTTGGATTGTTGCAGTGGTCACTTAATTAGTGCCTTACTTGGTAAGGAATTTCTCCCACTGAACTCACTGAACTCTCTTATGACTTGGCCAAATTTATTTTGAGATAAACTAATATGAGCAGGTTAAGTTGTGCTCTTACAAAAATTGGAAAAAAATGTGTATTTGTGCATGTGCATGATAAATGTTGCAAGTCCTAAAAAGGACATAACTCCCCATATTTATCAAGCAATTATTTTGTTGAATAATCATATGGATTTATATTGATTTAATAATATTAAATTAACACAATCAATGATCTTTTAACTACAGTTATGAACCGGATTTCCCTTGTCATAAATCAAGAAAATATGATTTGAAATGATTAATATTCAATTAAAATGACATATGAACCATCATATGATGACATCCATTGTCTCTTGTCAATGTGGAGGGTATCATCACCGAAGTCATAGATCCAATTTACAAGCGCGCATAGATCGTATCACTTTGTTTCTCGAACGAGATGCACTGTATACATAGCGAACCTAAATTTTTTTCTCATATAATCAAGGTGATATTGTATTAGGCATAGCGTAGAATATTATGCTTATTTAAAATTGGTTTATTTAACAACATGTCAACATTGCCATATGTATAATGGGCATAGGTATTAAAGAGGGACTTGCAACATGTCAACATGTCAACATTGGGAACAAGGTGTATTTGGACTTGCAATGAGGAAAGAGGTCTCGTTACGTCACCATAGTTGCATGTTCTCATATAATTCGGGTGTGACGGAAGTGGAAATGAGATCCCAAATCTTGCTTGAGATATTTATTAACATATCCCATACTTTGAAAGTTCGGAAGAGAATAACTTTCAAAGTAACAAAATGCAAGAAAACTTTAACTTCAATTAATGTCACCTTAATTAAATACGTATTTTTTGTTTAAGATTGCCTTTACTAAACCCATTAAATATTTAAAACCAATTTCATGGATGGATTCCATTATTTTGACATAGTACATGCAATTGAACACATAGTGTATGTGCTTAGAATATGCAAGATTCCTTAAAGTGATGAGAATAGACAATATAACATGAAGTAGAATGATGACTAGGGGTTTATGTTTTACTACAATTATAATTACTTATTAAGTGTGCTTTAGAAGCAACATGTTGATATGGATTGTAGTTTTCAAAATCCTTTTAGATCCGAAGGATATGTTTTGGCAATTATATGTGCACTCAACATTTAAAATCGTAAAGAAATGGTTCACTGCATTATGCAGATTGATGGCTCCTTGGGAGATAGTACTCAAAATATTTGAATACATACAGGAACCGAAACATTTTTTGAGTAGAGACAGATGTAGATATAATGATCATCATTATTAAATTATCTCTATCCAAGTGATTCATGAACTTCATAATTTCATATTGTATGATAAAGATGAAGTTAATACACATGTTGAAATACTCTTAAATGGAAGTCCTTTAAGGACATGTTCAATTAGAGGGATCATTTATCTTAAGCAATAATTTCTTAAGGATTCAAGGAGGTGCAATGGAAACATGGATCTAACCAAGCAAAAGAAGGAAGGTCAAAGAGTTTACCACACTTCTATAACTTTCATACACATGACATGCAAATAGTTGGATGATTGCCACTATCGCAACAAGTTGGAGTACTAGAATTATTACTATCTAGATACCAATGATCCTCAGAAGACATAGGTAGTTTGTCTACTTATCCTACATCTACAATTCATCATTAATATTAGCTCACTTATAGGATGAATGAAAGTTAATTGTTATATCTGGTGCTTTTATTAGCACACGCAATTGGTTACACTTGTTCAAGAATATTAGTATACTTGATATAAAGGTTGATAGCCATCCACATGAGATTCGATGCAATAGTTGCAACAATCATCATTGGATTGAGAGACATATAACATTCCAGTGGGAAAGCCATTTGTCTTAGATCATGACTACGACCTGAACGTCAGAAAAAATTGATATATATATATATATATAAACATGTTAGACATAAATATACATTCTAGAAAAACATATTATAAAGAGTTATGATAGATATATATTTCAAAAGGAATTTTAACATCTGCAAGGCTCCATGAAATTGTAACAACGATGAATGTCTAGTAATAATTTCTAATATTAGAATAGAAACTTTTAAGATCAAAGGTGGATGAAGATCATTTGATAATGTTCTAGCATCAAGAGCTTGATATGTGTCTTTTTATATGATTTAAATACTGGTAAGAGATGGACCTTTACAATTGTTTAAAAGTCCATAATTTACCTACTTATGAATATTGTATTAAAAGCAGAACATCCATGAACCCTTCTTCGAAAAAAGGTGTAATATTCAGAGGTATGCCAAATCTCATATATACCAATGTATATGGACCCTATATACCACAATGAACATTAATATATTATGTTTATTGATGATCATTCGTGATATGGATTTGTCTTTCTAACATGTGAGAATCTTTTGAAATGTTCAACGGGTTCCTGTTTTCTGGTTGAAAAGCAAATATTACAAAAAAGATGAGATTTTGATCTGACCGAGCTAGTGAATACCTCTCAGATAAATTCAAGGAATAACTTAGAGAGATGGGAATAGTTCTGAATCTCACTCCTTAAGAAACTCATCAACTTAATAGAGTTGTATATCTATACAACATGATCATGTTGGACACGGCCATATAAATGATGATTTAAGTATGATTATCTTTAACGATACGTAGTAGACACAATGACATATATATTAAACATGATTCCATGAAAGTAAGCTAGAATCTCACACTTTGTGCTACTTCATTGGGTATATAGAGGATGGCGTTGTATACAAACTTTATGACCCTGAGACTCTGTAGGTCTTCATCTTTAGGGATTTGATTCCTAGATAATGATTTCCTAAATAGTTAAGATAAGAATGAAATAAAGGAACTCATCGAGTCTACTGAGAATGATGGGATTTTCGAACCAGAAACTGGAGAGATAATTAAAAATGACACACATAAATCTTTGAAAGAGCTCAAGGGTGGTAAAACCACCTGAAAAGTATAGATTCCATGTATAAGAAGAGCTTGAACATAATCCAACTTCATTTAATGAAGCTCTTTCAGATCATGACATGGATAGATGGATGCTATAAATAAAGTTTAAAGCAGACTCCATGCACAAGTATGGTGTACTGACATTCGAAGATCCACCTAAAGGGGTCAAACCCACTAGATGTAAATGGAGTTCAAGAGAAAGAGGGGACTTGATGAGAAGGTAGAGATCTCTCGTATGACCATCCTTAAGTCCATCAGGATATTGTTAGTTACAGATGCACATTGTGACTATGGCATTTAGCATATCAAAGTCAAGATTGCATTTCTCAATGGAAACCTCAATGTGGTTATCTACTGAAGCGACTCTAGAGATTCATAGTTGAGGAAGGCGAGGTATGTAAGCTAAATAAATCTGTCCATGTTCTCAAACAAGTTTCTTGTATGCATGAAGCTAGTGGGAGTGCCATTGCGCTTATCGTGCTAAGTGTAGATGAAATACTAATAATTTGGAATGATGTAAGTGTTTTGTAATATGGTTGTTCGATAATATTGAGATAAAATTTCTCAAGGATGTCTTTTAAATCTTGTATTTGAATTTGTTAAGTTAAAAGGAAAAGAGAACGTTGGATCACCACATCTAGGATACATCTTGAAGGATTACACATGGAAAATCCCAAGAATGGATTCTTTCCCCAAGGATATCGTATTGACCTATCTAATGGGATGGCACCTCAAAGTGTTGAGGAAGTAAATATTATAGTTGTATGCCCTTGCACATGAACTGAAGCCTAATATATGCCATGATGTGTACAATGCTAGATATCTATCATGCAATAGGGGCAGTAAGACATTACCAATTTTGCAATGGATACAAACACTTGATTGTAGTTATAGTCAGAACCTCGATAATAGAATCTCTATGAAGAGATCGAGACTAAATTAACCTAAATAAAAGGATCGAACACAAGGACACGAGCGTATTAATATATCTAATTAAAATCTAAATACCTAAGTTAAGTTCTTTCAAGTGTATATAGGTCACGATTGCAACACAATATGTATGCATGAATTTTTAAGGCTTTTATGCAAGTTAAATTAGTGATACAAAATGCTAACACTATTTTACACTCCTGAATTAAATGAATGATCAAGTTATCTAATTAAATGATTAATTTATCTAAGTTAATAATTAAGACTCAACTCCAATAGTTGAAACTCAAACAAAATAAATAATAGATTTATCTAAATTTTAGTCTATAACTCACGCACCATTTCAGATAAATAAATAAACTATATTAAAGAGCTTGATACAAGCTTTAAAATAAGATCAAATTTAAATTAATTGGATGTCAGGTGTTCAAAATATTCATTAGATAATCCAGGGGCATAAATGTAAAGAAAACATGAACTAAATATAGAAATTTTCATAAATAAGTTACACAGGGACTAAAATACAAATATAAGGAACTAACAACTTATCTTGCAATTTACCCATTATGCTTGGTTTTTTTGTAATTATTTGAAGCCGGTAAGACATCTGCGTAATTTTCCAAGGTGTGCATGTGCAAGACGCATGCAACTCAAGGCTTAGGACGGGTTGTGCCTTCTGGCTCTTCGGCACTAGCTCAGATCTACCCAAACTTGCAAATATGAATCGGTGGCTTGGATCTTCTCTAGGCCATTGACGAGTCCGATTTGCCCTTGGTTAATTTGCATTAATTAAGCATTTAAACAAATTGTGTCATTTCGTTGTAGGGGGGTAATCGGAATCAATCAAGAAATATTCACTTAAATATTTAATTCAATCAATTCGAGTGATTTTATGTTTGTTTTACTTGGGCAAGTCCCAAGGTCGAACTCGAGGAGGCAGGAAAAACCTAGAAATATGTCTATCGAATTTCGTGCGTGACTTTTGAGCCAGAAAATTTTTGGTATTTTTTATGCAATTTGTGAAATGCAAATGAAATGCAGGCCAATTTTAAGGACTAGAAAATAAATGTCAATCAAACGATGTCCAAAAATTACAAAACTTGGTTAAGAAATAAATGCATTGTATTTTTTTTAGAATTTTTTGATGAAGTGTGAATATTTTATGAATTAATTAATACATACAGTGAGTTTTTCAATAATTAATTATAATAAATATTAAATATTTTTATTTTCAGGAAATAAAATTATATACGATCTATAACTAGGTGATCTATCCTAGAAAAATCCTAAACCTAAAAATGTTAAATTTAATACTTATTAAAAATTGATTAGTAAAATACACAAAATGATTTTTATAGAGCAAAATATGAATGCAAATGCAATAATTTTTAGGATAATATAAATCACAATTAATTATATTATCCTTGAATTTTAGGTAATTTTTAGAGCAATGTTATTTATCTATGATTTTTTAATCACGGATTGGGTAAAACATGTAATTATTCACACAAATATTATTAATTAATAAACCACAGATAATGAAAATATGACAAGAATGGCACAATGTAAAGAATTAATTGAGGAACAATATGCCTATTTTTAATTACTAAAATAATGCAATAAAATTGTTCAATATAAAGCGAGAACACAAGGTTCTGTTTGCAATATTACAAAATAGAAAATAAAATGAAAATGTAGAAGAAGGGTTAAAACGTAATTACCTAAACCCTAGAGGGTTCTACTACAAAAACTCCAAGGGGCACGTGCCTTGGGTGGCGGGGGCGCTCTTGGTGAATGGAGGGTCTTTGTGGGTGCCCTTGCAATTGTCCCAGGAAGCACGTGAGAAGCACGTGGCCTCTTAGGGTCTTGTGCTGCTCCCTTTGACTTGGTGCCCCCGCGACGGTGGTGGGGCTCGTCTAAGGCATAGGCGGGGCAGACAACGCTCCAGAGAGCAGCCCGGGAAGTGAAGAAAGGCTGAGTGTGCTCCATTGGAGGAGGGTGGCTAGCATGGCAGAGGAGCAAGGCCCCACAGCCTCAGGCGTCGAAGGTGGAGGCCGTGCAGGTCTTCGGCCAGATCTAGAGAGATTGCACTTACTGCAGGAGTCAACATAGAAGGCAGTGCTTGTTCTCCTGTTCAATGTCGAGGGTGAAGTCGATAGCGATCAGTACGTCATCAATGTCGATGAAGAGGTCGGAGAGTCGACAACGTGGAAATGAAGCGGTGGAGTGGATGGGTCGAAGGTGCTCAACAACTGATGGAGAGAAGGGTGATGAAGATGGTGGTTTGGCTCAAGCCACGAAGGCGAGCGAGGAGAAGCTTCTACGGGCGAAGCTGCAGCAAGGCAACAACCTTGGATCTCGTTGGGTTGAAGGGGGAGGAAGCGTCACTGTCACCACCGCTTCTCCAACTTGTAGGTCTATCGGCGGATCAGTTCTCATTGGGGAGGTGGCCACTTTTAAATAGGAGAGGAGGCAGCATTTTATCGGAAGGGGGTACTGGTGATTGGGAGCGGATTTGCCGAGAATGGGAGGAGGATTAGAGATGGAGATTTGGATGGATTTGATGGGGATGTTGTCGCTCAATTAGGAAGAGGATTGAGTGAGAGATGGAGGCAACGACTAATTGAGAGAAACTACATCGTCGGTCGTAGATGGAAGGTGGGAGGCGGTGGCGTTGCAAAAGAGGAAGGTGGTCGGACGGCGTAGCTCCCTGATCTGGAAAGCAGGAAGCGGACAACACGTGTCAGGCACATGCAGTGGAAGCACGCGAGCAGCACATGCATGATTCCTTTTTTATTTTTTATTTTTTATTTTTTATTTTTTATTTTTTATTATATTTAAAATAAAATAAACAAAAAATAAATGACAAATTTGAGTGACACGTGGCAACTCCTAGAGATGTCACGTGTCAACTCCAGAAAATTCAAAAATAAAAAGAAAAGAAAAATAAAAAAGAAACAGCAAACGTCCTCAGATTGCAAAACTTTCTTCACAAAAGTTGCTCGTCTCGACGAGTCCTACGGCTTTCATGGAAAGACCAAAATCAAAATCGGTCAATTGCACAAAGTGATATTTTTTTGGAGTACTCTATGTACATAGAATACCTTGATTTTGGGGTTTTGTAATTTTTTATTATTTCATATAAGATAAAAATCCAGAAAAATATGACAAAATCAAAGATACATATTCACATATTAATCTGTTTTTTGGATTTTTATTAACTAAGAAAATGAAGAAATAAAATAAAGTACGAAAAAGAGGACTTTCGCACAGATTGTTAGTGAACACTCAGCCTCAGTTAATTTCTTTGATTTTAAACTCATTTTGGATTTAGATTTTTGTGCAATTTAATAAAACTTTTATCAAAGAAAATAAATAAATAAGAAATAAAATAAAAAGAGTTAAATAAATACATAAAATAATAGATTGAAATCGGGTAAAATACAAAATGTACAAAAGAGGTCCAAAACCCAACTTTCACATACAAGTTCCGATTCACTTGTACTTGATCTTGTTTTTAAGGTATTTTAATGTACACTAGTTAAAAAGTGAGTAGGATCAAATCGGACATTGTATGAGAAAGATATCAATATTTTAGTACGACAGATCTGAATTAGGGTTTGAGTTTTTGGACCACTTGTTTATGTTATTAATTATTTGTATTTTTTATTTATTCTTGTTAATAATATGTACACAATAGAGGTGGTTTCCGGTGATTTGGAGTTATCATGAATTAGTTAAAAATTGAGGAAGTTAGTTTATTTACAGGTCAAAGGGGCTGGAATTTTCGGCTTCTTATTTTATGCAGTCATGCATGCTAAAATGTAATTATTATTTACATAAGAATGAATGCTAATTATGCAATATAAATGAAGAAATGCAGGTGAATTTTGGGGATCTAAGCTTAATTAATGTCTTTTAGAGTGATGAATATGAGATTCATCAACCCCCTATACTTAAACAATGCTTGTCCCCAAGCATCTAAAGAAATGCATTGAGGTGAAATGATATTGGGTTTTATACCAAGATCATGATTAGAAGATGAAAATGGAGCTAGACTCGGCCTTTGGATTATTAGTTTGACGGAACTTCTGTGAGACTTAGGGTTTTAATATCAACAGTCTCCAAGTTCTACACATCATTGTTACAGTTTCGACTCAGAAGTCATCTTAGATCAATCCTCTTCCCAAAGCATACCCCATGAACATTGAACAATTGACTCATGTGAGTGAAAAATTTTAGCTCTTTCCATCCAGAATGTCGGGACTACCATGCAAACCTCTCCTCCAATAACTCATCCTCGGGGAGTCAAGTATTTCCTTCTAAGGTCTGTCACGTTGTATTCACAATCAAAAAGAGGGAGAAATTAGAAGAAGGGAAAAAGAACTGGAGGGTGATCAGTGTAATCACCTCTCTTTATGAAGACGACCAGTTTAGCCAAGTCTCCACCAAGATCTGCAGGTTTTCTTGAAGCTTGGACATTTTTGGTCAAATATTTGTTTGGTAGTTGGCTTCTTTTTTTTGATTTTTTTGTAGCTTTGCATGGATCTTGTTGTGCCCCTACGGATATGGAATCTTTTTTCCGTACAAGTTTTGGGGTCTTAGAAAAAATTGTGCCCAGCTGTCCATCCCTTTTCTGAAGATTTATTTCAACTCATACTCCGGTCTTTGGATCCCCATGCTACCAGAAAAGAAACTCACACAGTCTTCCAACACCCCGTCTGAGTTGAGCTAAGTGTGTAGTACAAGAGTACAAATTAATTCTCTATTCCAGAGTTGTACCCATAATGAGGCGACCAGGTTAGACACTATGAGCCAAACTTTGTACATCATCATGTGGAACTCGAAGAATTAAGTCAAAGACCTGAAGCTTCTAAAATTCTATTCCTCGGTGAAGTTCCTCTGAAAATTAGGTGGATTAACGTCAAGTCCAGATCACTCTCGGTTTCTGCTCATAACTCGGTTCAGAACCCAAGGGCTTTTTACAAGTGCATATGCATGTAATGCTGGATGAAGTGCAGGTGCGGGAAATGCACGCACACACTTTTTAATTTTGAGACTTTTTTTATTTTTCTTTTTTTTCGCAAAAATGAATAAGAAGCCATTTCAAAAAAAAAGGTTGCACACAATTGGACACAGTCAATGTTAGTCACAAAACTCATTTTTTTGGTTTTTTATTAGGTTTTACAAGTTAGTTACCCATCCCGTAAATATATATAGACTTATGCGAAAGTACGAGCTATGGGTAAAATATATATAGTATACACACACACATACCCCGTATACTTAATGAGTGTTATGTCCTCATATCACAAGAAGCGCAGAGAAGACATAGCTCGGGCTAAGTGTAAGAGAGTGAAAAAGAAAAAATAGAATATAAAACGGTCTGCCCCTTATACTTAGGTTGTGAACAGTCTAAGTACAGAAGAAAAACGAAGATGAGGTAGAAGTGGATGAAGAGAGTATATACAGTGGGCAGCATATCCCCCTATACTTAGGCTCTAATCAGTCTACGTACGGAAGGAGGGTGGAAATGGGGCGATCGAGAGAAGGAGTGGATGAGGAGAGTGGTATATACAGATGGCATCGACCCCCCCTATACTTAGGCCTTGGCCTAAGTAGAGGAAGAAGATGTACAAGGGGACCGATGGGTCGGGAGGGAGGGTTGCCGATGATTAAGGAGGTTTTCGGTAGACCTTTTTGTGAGCATGTGGTGTGAGGTCATAATGATTGAAAGAAAGTGAAGTAGATGAGTCCCATCTACCATCACTTTCATCCTCAGAAGAATCATGCTGGTGAGTGTTTTGATAGGAAGAAAATGAAGCATACGAGTCAAATGATTCCCAGTCGTCGTTGGAGTTATCCTCATAAGAATAATACTTGAATGTAGAGGTACTCCAAATATTTTTGTTCTTAAGTTGTTTTACATATCCCATGGTTAATTACAGAAGGGCACTTGAGCATTGATTCTTGAGCATACGGTACTTCACAATACATCAAGCAAGACCATTCTGGCAAGTGGATCATGGACAACAAATACTCATGACACGTGACTAGAGACAAGAGTCTCTTCCTCAACCTCAAAGTCGAAGCTAGTGGGACTGCTACTTTTGGCAAAAACCACAATGGTGTGGTAATTGGCGAAGGTATGATCGGAAATCTTTTAACTTTTATTAGTTGGGTTAGCCTTGTTGACGGTCTGAAACACATTCTCTTAAGCGTGTCTCAGATCTACGATAAGGGTTTTAAAATAGTGTTTTCTTCTTCCAGTTTTAAAGTTATTAAGAAAGACACACTAGACTTGTTGCTTAAGGGAGATAGAACAAAAGCATACACACACTTAGATTCAATGAGTGTTCATCTCTATATCGCCTTCTGATATCACAAGAAGAACCATTACTCTGGAATAAAAGATAAGGTCACATGCATATAAACTTAATCCGTAGGATTAGCAAACTTGACCTAGTTCAAGACCTACCTAAACTATCCTATAAGAAGATAAGCATGTGTTCAACATGTGAACTAGGAAAACTCCGTAGCAAACCTCTGAAGTACAAAAATAACATTAACTCAACCCGACCTTTAGAGCTTTTACACTTAGATTTATTTAGACCCACGAAATCAAGAAATTTAAGTGGTTGTCATTACTATTTAGTTATAATAGATGACTATTCACATTATATTTTGATTTTGTTCATTTTTTTCCAAGGACTTAGCTTTTTTCGAGTTTGAGAAGCTAGCCAAACGTATTTAAGAATGAACAAAGATACACCATCACTGAGTTAAGAAGTGATCATGGTGGGGAGTTCGAGAATGAGAATTTTTCTGACTATTATGCTATTGTTTGGATCAAGTATGAATTTTCTACACCAAAAAAACAACTTAGAACACCGTGGTAGACCGGAAAAATCACACTCTTTAGGAATGCGCCCGTACAATTCTATGTGAATCCAATCTACCTAGATAATTTTTGGGAAGAGGTCGTAATCACAACCTGTTATATCTCAAACAGGACTTTGATCAACCATGATTAAAGGAGACACCATTTGAGCTCTATTTTGAATACTTACCAAGGATAGGCTATTTCCGTGTTTTTGGAAATAAATGAATGTTCTTAATACTAAGGATAACCTTGACAAGTTTGATTTGAAAAGTGAAGAATGAACCTTCTTAGGCTACTCTTCATGAAGTAAAGCTTACTTGTTATTCATTAAGAAAACAATGAATGTTGTGGAAGTAGTTAATGTTTTATTTGATGAGAACTTTAGCAAGACTCCTCAGCTAGAGGAATTAGAATTTGAGGAAGATGCTCAGGTAGTCCTTCTAGTGTCCCTGAGAATAGTAATTCTTACGGGTTACCCAAGGATTTTAGCTTTGTCAGAGATCACCTAACGGAATTGGTGATTGGGGACATCTCTAAATGAATCAAAACAAGATCACACTTAAATTCATTTGCACTATCTATGTTTGCATCCTCAATAGAGCCAAATACCAATGACGAGGCTTGTAACATAGAAACTTGGTTAAAATGAAGATGAACTTGTTAAATTTTTTAGAAACCATGTATGGGAGTTTGTGCCCAGACTTGAAAGCCACACTATTATCGAACCAAGTGGATTTTTAAGAACAAACTAGACGAGTCAGGGACAATTGTCCTGAACAAGGAAAGACTTGTTGCTTAGGAATATACTCAACAAGAAGGCATTGATTTCAACAAAACATATGCACCTGGTGCAAGGATTAAGTCAATCAGAATGATATTAGAATTTGCTTCAAGGGAATCAAAATCTATCAAATGGATGCCAAAGAGCCTTCTTAATAAACATTAAAGTGTTGAACACCATAAAATTTTTGGTTTTACAATTTGACAAAGCAAAATGTGCAAACTTGTGCTCAAAGGCAAATGTCTAGAATGCAGGACAGAAATAATAAAAATCAAATAACAAAACTAAGGGCACTTGGGGAAAAGCTTAGAACAGATGAGACATGGCAATATTTTGGTCAGTGGTGGGCATGTGTGGTTTGGAGCGGTCAGAATGAGTCGTCCATACTTGATCCTTTGGCTACGTGTTGTCCACATCTACGGAAAAGATGAATTTGACGTAGCAAATATGATGGATTAGAATTCTCCTCGTATGAACGGGGATCTAATCATACATCGTGATGATAATCTACATTTCATCGTTTGCTATGTGGTTTACTTGGATGGAAGGGAAAGAACTATTCGAAGGCAACTGCTATACGTCGAAGAACTCTACTCTATGTGTGTGATCTCAGGCCACGGCTGAAGTGGGAGATGGTGAATCTTCTTCTCCAGTGAGGGGTGTGGCCGAGAATGCTCTGGTGGATGGTTTGTTTCCTTAAACTGGAAAAGGGAAAAGACGAATGAGGTTTTCCTTCAGCATGAAGACGCGAAAGAGCATTGTTCTATTGCTTTATGGTCAGCCACCCAAATTCGATGAAGCTTGAGATCAAAGACATCTCCTTCCCAGATGTTGATGCAATTGTTTGAATCGGTAAGTGACCTTAAGTGGTCAACAACCGTACCCCGACCGTTTCGTTGCCGGCGGTTGCAGGATGACCGGATCCGGCAGAGCTACAACGTGCAGATGAGGGAAAATGGGGGCGGACAGCTCGAGGGGCTCGCGCCCTATAAATAGACCTCCCAATGGAGGAGAAGATATACACAAGCAAGTCCTCGAGTTCAGGAGCCCCTTCCCATCCCTCTCTCCATCCCTCTCTTTTTCTCTTACGTTCTCTCTGAAGGATTAAGCGGCGTACCTCGATTCGCATCTGGTATCAGATCTCCTCCATCATCAAGCTCCTCCATCATCGATGTTTTTGGGCTCCTCTGGATAACTCCATTCACTGGTATCATGAAAGTTGTAGCCGTCGCTGCTATCTCTTGACGAAACCCTAAAGTTGAATTCAAAATGACAAGCAAGACAATTGCCACTGAGGTGGGAAAAATTGAGTACCTTAACGGTACTAATTATAAGTTGTGGAGTAGAAAGATCTATTATGGCCTGTTGCACGATAGCATACACTTCATCATAGACAAACCTATCCCAACCTTATCTGAAAATCCAATTATGAAGGAAATTAGGTCCCGCGAATAGTGGGAGAAAACAGATAATAGGGCTAGGAGCTTCATGTTGATCCACATGGATTTGAACTTGATTTGGGTCTTTGAGACCTGCGAATCAGCTTACGAGCTCTGGACCGCGGTAAAAGAAGAATATCACTCCAAGTCGGAAGTGAGTGTCCATCTTCTTCTACACAAGTACAACTTGTGTAGAATGAAGGAATCTGAAAGCGTCCTCGAGCACGTGAACAAGATGGTCATGATGGCCAAGGATCTAGAGGCTGCTGATTGCGTCATTCTGGAGAGGATGCAGATCACAACCATATTAGGAAGTCTCCCATTGTCATTCGACATGGTTGCCACATCTCTGAGAATGAATGGCAACATTAAGTCTGTGACGAATCTACCCGCACAGGTGGCAATTGAGCAGGACCTCTCTAAGCAAAGATCGAAAGCTGGGATCTTTGAGGTTGAGGAAGAAGAAGAAGCAAATGTCGTGCACATGAAGAAAAGGTTGGGTCCCTCCCAGGCAAATTTCAAGGGAAAGTGTGGGAAATACCCACGTGGCTCTTGCTACAATTGCGGCAAATATGGTCATTTCAAGGTCAATTGTCCCAACAAGAAGAATCCAGGAAATTCTAAAGTGCCTGAAAATAAAGGTAAGATGAAAATGGAATTCGCAGCTGTCGTGGAATGCAACTCCGTCATCACGGACAATGATGGACGGTGGATCGACTCTGGAGCAACCAGACACATCGCCAAGACGAAGGAAGGCCTGATGGACTTCAAGGAGCTGAGCAAA
This sequence comes from Ottelia alismoides, assembly GCA_037367405.1. Taxonomy (NCBI): domain Eukaryota; kingdom Viridiplantae; phylum Streptophyta; class Magnoliopsida; order Alismatales; family Hydrocharitaceae; genus Ottelia; species Ottelia alismoides. The sequence continues at coordinate 114,831 of JAZKJV010006541.1, read as the reverse complement.
GGAGAACAGAGAATCTTCATGGGAAACAACACCTACCTGGACGTAGAAGGTGTTGGGACATACAGACTTGACATGGGGGATAGCATTATGGTACTGAATGATGTATTATATGCCCTAGGGATATGTCGGAACCTGATCTTCATCCTAGTGCTTCTCAAAAAGGATTTCAAAGTCTGTTTTTATAATAAGCGTGTGTCAATAGGCAAGAATAAGAAGGTCTATGCGATGGGAAAGTTTGTGCCCGAGCATGACCTATTTTATCTTCCTGTAATAAACTCTAGTGAATCATCGAATATCTCTTCTGAGTATTTCATGTGTTGTCTGTCTGACTATGACTTGTGGCACATGAGACTGGGTCATCTAGGAAATTCTAAGATGGAACAATTGATTAAGGCAAATTTGTTGCTTAAGATCATGGGTGCAAGGACATTGCCCTATGAACACTGTTTGACCGGTAAAATGACGAGAAGACCATTCTCAACAGGAATTCGGTCAACAAAGTTACTAGGTTTAATCCATTCGGACATATGTGGACCACTGAGCGTCAGCATACATAGAAGTAAGGAATACTTTATAACATTCATTGATGATTACTCAAAGTTCTCCTATGTCGGTCTCTTATCGGAAGAACTTGAAATATTTAAGAGATATAAGACGGAAGTAGAGACAAGATTGGGAAAATCAATCAAGACTCTTAGGACAAATAGAGGTGGGTGATAGGGAAAAATTAAGGGTCGTATTAATCCACAAGGCGGATCAATAGTCGATGCAGTGACCGCTCAATAAATCCCAATCAATCAACAATTAACCCACAATCAGAATAAAGCAATTAAATCTAAAAAATGTGGAGTTAAAATTTATTATAACTCTAGATGTATATGTGTATAGGTGTAAGCACAAGTAGAGGTCAAACACTGGGAGGCGAAAGGTTGTGTGGTGAAATTGATTGTGCAATTATTCAATTCGTGGTTCATGTCCAATTCTTATTATTTTTGTGGGTTTTTGATTTTATATTTTTTTTATTTTATTTTTATTTTTATAATTTTTATTTTGTTTATATATATATATATATTTATATTTTCTTTTTATATTTTTAATTATATAATAATGATATATATATAAAGATATATATATATATAAAGAGATATATAAGAGAAGAGAGAGGAGTAATATAAGGATATATATTATATGAAAAATATATATATATATATATATATTAGATATAATATTTTTTTGGCTTTTTATATTTTTCTAATTTTTTGTTATTTTTCTGGAATTTTACTAATTTTTATGTATTTAATCCCAAAAATGTCCCTAATATGGGACTAATTAAATAGGCCAAAAATAATTTGGGTTTTAAAAATATAAAATAAGTCTAAAAATTACCCAAATTAATTTTAATGTGTAAATAATAATATATAGGTAATTATAAAAGAAAAATATATTTTTGGTATTTTTCTAGGGTTTTTATCTTTTTTTGTTGGATTTTAGAGCTTTCTGATTTTTATATTTTTCTTTTTCTTATTTTTAGGGTTTTTCATTTTCTGGACTGAATATATATAAATATACCATATATAATATTTTTGGTTTTTTTCAAAAACATTTTATATTTTTTGGTATTTTATAAATTAAATAGTGATTATTTAGGCTCCATTTGAATTTTACAAATTAGATAAAATGCAAAAAATGTATGTTAAAAATGTGGGCGTGAAAGTACACTACATGAAGCATCTAACCTAATTTTTGTGGATTTTTAGGAGCAGCATAGGTATTTTTAATAAATACATAAATGACATATAAATAAAACAGCCTAGTAAGGGCATTTTTTCAAATAAAATAAATGACAGGGTATTCTGTGCAAAAATACCAACAAAATAAATATTTATTTAATGTTTCAGAACTATTTTACAATATATAAAAGTCACCAGGGGTTACATGCAAATTTCACGCGCCTCACGTGGGACTGCACGTGAGGTGCGAAAGGACCCAAGTGTAATTTCAATAAATGGCAGGGGCCCTTTCGCAAAATTTACAACTTTATTTACACATGCTATTTTATTTACAATATTAAAAATTAAATACAAAAATATGGGGGGTATATGTGAAAATTACCCCAAAAGTCGCGCGGGCGGACGGTCAGATCTTGGTCACTTAAACACGTGGCGTCCATCCCGCAGCCGATACCGGTTCGCCGATGAACGCACGAGATTAGATCTTGCGGGTGAGATCTACAGTGATGGCTTCGCTCCATCGGACGGCGGGTGCTCGATCTGGGACTCCCTCTTCATCCGAAGGCAGGGAGATCTTCAGGAAGAACAGGGAGGAAGGTTCGCCTGGGCGAACTTCCTCCGGCGATATCTCCCTCCCTCGCCGGTCTCTGCTGCTTCTGAGAGTCCCAAATCGTCGCAGGCGCTTCCCTCTACCCGTAGGAGGCTTCAGATCGGCCAGGAGACCACCGGAGCGCCGCCACCAGGTCGATGTCGAGGTGGCGCTCCAGGTACCTCCGACGAGCGTTGAAAATAGCCTCCAGGTGCCTCAATGCACCTTGTACCTGCATAGGATGAAAAAGGGACGAGGGCAAACTGCCTCATCCCGTTAGAACAACGAATGGATGAAGGGTGGAACGGGGCAGAGATCTCTGGCGAACGGCGGAGATGGGAGATCTGATCTCCGGATCCAGTAGGGATCGGGTTGAAATGAAGGGCTTGGGGTGTAGGGAAATGGAAGGGTAGGAAGATGGTGGTGGAAGCGAGGGCGGAACAGGTCGGGGTCACCGTGAATGAGTTCGCCGGAGCGGAGCTCCGGCGAACTACGGGTGACCGTTTTACGCTACATATAATAGCCTAAAGTATAATTAAACGACAGAAATAACATGCTAATACAAAATCCTAACTAAAATGAGTAAAGGCGCAGCTCGTACCTGGTGTTTGGCCAAGGAGCAGAGGCCTCGCCGGAGCGGCGGCCTTGGGTGCAACCTCTGCGATCTCCGACCGATTCAAGGTACCCGGGGACTCCTCCTGTCATGAGGACTCTACCTAGATCGAATTCGAAGAAGGGAGACGGGTAAAGGCTGACCAAAATCGAAGAGAAGGCGAAGGTTCTTTATTTATGAACAGGTGGCGCACCCTTATTGACCGGGCCAATGGCGGAGCAGCACGCTATGTACAAGGGGATAAATACAAGGGCGTGGATGTACAATGATCGGGGAACATTTCGTCTGAAGATGGCGATGGCAGAAGATGGACGAGACGAGCGGGAATAAAGGGAGAAGACGGGTCGAAATGACAGGCCACGTCTAATCAGTCGCCTGGGGGAGCAGTTGACTAGGCAGTCAACGTTCGCAGGAATCCTATTGGTCCAAGTCAGCTCGATATTGACTTATTAATTAAATCTAATAAATAATTTTATTAAATTTTTCTTATAAAATAGAAAATGTTTATTAAATATTGTAGTATTTATTTACGATTTTTATTTATTTTTTTATGTATTTTATTATGAATTTATTTAAATGATGTATTTATAAGTGTATATACATGTATTTTGTATAATTTATTTTTATTTTGTATATTTTATGTTATTATTTTATTTTCTTATAAATTTATAACTTATTTTTGTGAGCGTAATATATTTTTATTTGATTTTTATGAGTTTATTTGCATATTTAAATAAATAGATAGATATATATACTATGTAGGTATACTTATAGGTATTTTACCTATATTTTATATATATTATTTATTTAATGAATTTTAGGGTTTTATTTTGGATTTATATTTTAACAGAATGTAGATAATATTTACAATTTAATAAAAACATAAATTAATAAAGAATAAAATAATGAAATCCTCTTTTATTTATATACATATATAACATAGGTATTTTGCCTATGTATTCCATAGACTTATTTTATTTTATATGTTCTTTTTGGTTTTATTCTAATTTAAATATGTACATGTATTTTGTATATTATTTACAAATTCTAAAAATATAAATTTATGAAAATAATGAATAATGAATATAAAGAATATTTTAATCGGGTAGACTGTACAATGAAGGCCAAAAACCTAACTTTCACATATGAAATCCGTAAATTACGAAACCATTTTTATTAAATAGCTCTTGAAAAGTTATATACAATTAAAGGTGATTTTGGTGGTTTTTGAGTTTTTATTTGCAAGATATGGGTCTGTGAAGTTGAGATTCTGGCTTTTTATTCTGTGTATAAAATGTACACTGTATATTATTTTTGCACAAACTCAATTTTGTATTTTTCTTTACATTATTATCTACAACTTTCATGTACAAAATATTTCTATTTGATGAATAAATAATTATATACAAAATAGGTGTCAAAAATGCATAAATGAATAAATGAGGAATTTATTGTATTATTGGCCCTTATCTCCCCCTACTTTATTCCTTGTCGACCAATTCCATTCTGGCCTTGGTCTCGGGGTTCAGGTCATAAAATATTTTCAATATTTTATTCTTTTTTCTTTTCTTCTCTTTATTCTATAATTTTGGCATTTAAAAACCTTATTTTATGCACAATAAATACAATAAATAATAGATGCTATTATGGACAAATTGATGCTATTTACATGCATTTGTTGGGGTTTTTAAGGCCAAAATGATAGAATAAAGATGATGAAATGGGGATTCATCACCCCTCTATACTTGCCTTTGCTAGTCCCTAGCAAATACTTATGCAATAAGTACAAAAAGAATAAAGAATAAGAAGAAAAGAAAAAGCAAGAATAAAGAATTTAAAGAATACATTGAATTGATCATGATTATTAAACTCATCTGTACAAAATCAAAGTTTGGAGCTCATGTTAGACCTTGGTGTGAAAATGTGTGTGGAACCTGGTCGGAAACCAAATTTAAAACACAAACCCTTATGACTATGAAGCTGACTTGTATGGTGTAAGTGATTGTGGCTCTCCCCAACTGAAATGACAAAGGAACTGACTTCTCCAGAATGACAACCCAATGATTCCCCAATCCAGCCCTCTACCATCGAGGAGCGGGATATTCCCTTCTAAGTTCAAGTGGCATCCAACTCAAGAGGAGGAGGAGGAGAAAAGAATGGACGGTAGACAGTGTAGCTACCTATCCTGGGATGCAAGACCAGTGTAGTCAAGTCATCCAGCTGCAGGCTCACATGGTATAACTTTGATGCTCAAGCTTGCTTATTTTCTATACAACATATACATACTCTGGCAGGCACTTTTATTTTTATTTTCAAGACTGTCCACTTTTTTTGGAGTTTTTTTTCAACATACTATTTACAACAGCATTTACATAAGGACTTTTTCCTCTTGAGCCAGAAGACTATTCCTCTTTTGAGGCTTTATTGCAACCCACACTCTCCTGTCATTCGACTTCATTGAAACTGGACCAGGTTGGGGTGCACTTCCCTCCCTAGACGAGGACGAATGTTTCCACCTGTGTGCTTCTCAGACTGGCAAATCCAACCCCCTCACCACTCCAACTGAGTTGAGCCAAGTGAAAGGTGCAAGTGTCCAAGTTAGGTCACGGCCGACAAGAGTCATGCGTGTGTCTCGAAAAGTTCTAGTTAGTCAGTTGAGGTGACTTGAACCTAGCCCTGATTTCTCAAAGAATTATGTCTGAATAGACCTGAAGTACCTTAAACCTAGTTCCCATAAGGTTCCAGTGCAGTTAGGTGCGGTAAGGTCCAACCAAGCTCCAATCTTCGACATTATTGGACTAGTTCAATTATCAAGCTCAATCAAACAATATGAATGCTATGCAAATGCCATTTACAAATACGCAAAGAATAATGTAATTTTGCAAATAATTTTGAAATCAAAGAGATGAATTTTTAAACAAAGAATTTACAAATAAAAGAATTTTGGCACTCAAAGTATAAAATATATACATCTATTTACACGGGCGTGCCGCTTTATTTACAAAGAATGAAGGATTTATAGTTTAGTTTGTATTTATAGGTATATATGTACAATTTTTTAAAGAATTTTGTGTTATTTTCTTATTATTTTTATTATTATTTTGATGTATACTTTCCTCAAACTTATTTGAAAATCATTTTACAAACAATTTGAAAAACTATAGTCCAAAATAATTTTTACAAGCACTTTACAAATTTGTACACATATTTGAAAATCATTTTGCAAAGGTTTTCCAAACAGATATATAGATTTTTCACATATTTTTGCAACCATTTTTCAAACCGTTTGTAAATGATTTTCAAACATTTTATTTCACACAAAGAAAATAAACTTTACAAACCAAAATGTTTTTACAAAGGTTGAAAACATGTAACAAAACGTTTTCAAAATAGTTTTCAAAAGATTTTCACAAAGATTTTCAAACTATTTTTCAAACATTTTGCAAAAAAATATTTTCACCTGATTTATTAATCAGTACATCTAAAAAGAGTTTGAGGAATTGTAACATCTTTTTATTAGGGTATTTTAATAAATGTTAAAAGAATTATTAGCCATATTATTAAGAGAATACGAAAGTACGAGTTATGGCTAAAGTATATACATAGTATATACGACCCCCTATACTTAGCATGAGCTATGTCCTCATAGATTGAAGAGAAAAGAGAAGACATAACGCATATTGAGTATAGACAAGTCTAAAGAATATACGAATAAGAGATGAACGAATAAGAAGTTGACCGTCCCCCCTATATTTAGGATCAATTAATCCTAAGTATAGCAGACTATACACAAAGCAGGGAGGGTTAAGGGTGGGAATAAACAGATCGTACTCAGATTGTCTCCCCCTATACTTAGGGTAATATATCTCTAAGTATAAGAAGAGGAGACAATGGAGAGGATCGAAAAGAATGAAAGAAACTTGGGGTGCACCCCCCATACTTAGGATAAAGTACATCCTAAGTATAGAAGACTGTCTACAAGGGGCGACACCTTTTATTTAGATAAAGAAATATGAAAAAGAAAAGAAGAAAAGAAGAAAAGATAGATATATACAAATAAATGAAAAGATCGTGGAGAATATACGCATCACTCCCCCTATACTTATGGTGAGATACCCCTAAGTATAGGCAACAACAGGAGTGACGAAACTGAACGAGGAAAGAACAACGCAGTGTGTACCCTCCTATGCTTTGGACAAAGTACGTCCTAGGTATAGACACAAAGATATGGCGATAGATTTGAGGCACACAAAACATGCGGGAGAAAAAGGAACAGAATATACAACACATATATACAAGCGGTGAAGAACCGTTGAAGTACAGGACGGTATCTGACAAGCGAATACCGTACTCATGTCATCGTCTCCCTGTGAGACAGTGACGCAATCAAACAGTGTAAGACACCCGGATATGCAGTCAGGTGGATGTCGGCTACCGGGGACAAACAGATCAGAAAGTAAAGATATCGGGTGCGGTAGCATGAAACAGTCAATCGGCTCATAGGGTCAGCATGAGGGAACAGATCTGATACAGTAAGACTGGGAGGCAGAAGGAACAGTACAGATTCCTCTGGTCAATCAGAGTCTCAATAAGATATGGAAAGGTAAAGAACAAGAGACATCGTGGCATTCCGTGGGCATGAGGTCGGAAGATCACAGGAGACACACCGAATACCGCCAGTCATGGCTCAACCCTGCGAGGATTGTCAAGGTGAGCAGAATCAGAGAATATTTAGAAGACTCGGCTCCGTGCTCCAACAGAGAGGAGACACAACCAGGGAGGAGACCGAGTGGACAAATCAGAAGACCCGGCTTCGTGCTCCAACAGAGAGGAGACACCAACAGTGAAGCCGAGTACCTAAAATATGATGTACTCTCCTGCAGATAATCCTCGGAGAGTAGTACATGCTAGTCGTCTAATAATCAGACAAAAACTCAACCTTGCAAGGGCCGTCAAGGTGAGTGGACGCAAAGGCGTCAGTGATCCATCAGACGGATCATTAGGTACGGTCTCGGTAGGCGGCAGATCATCTACCCAGCAGAAGAGACCGGAGAATCAAGAGAATGTGGCAACGTCCCGCAGATAACCCGTGGGGAACGCGCTACCAGCTAGGCATGAAAATAGCAGATATCAAGAGCTCAGCCTTGCGAGGACCGTCAAGGCGAGCAGACTCAAAGAAGTCTAATCAGTTGGGTCCCATGATCCGCAGATCGGATAGGCAACTCAGGATGAGACCAAAATCATATATATCCAACGACTCGGTTCCGTGCTCCGCAGATCGGAGACACAGTCAGCAGGGGGAACCGAGCGTAAAGAGAGTGTCGCATGCTCCCACAGATAGTCCTGGGGAGTAATGCAATCTAGGCAAAGAATAATCAAATTGTGTCTCTACCTTGCGATGGTCGTCAAGGTGAGAGACGGGCTCGAAGGAGTCGGATCCATCAGACGGATCCACAGAGAATATGGTCTTGGTAGACGGCAAACAACCTACCAACAGAAGAGACCAAGAGAATGAAAATGTGTCATAGCATCTCGCAGATAACCCTCGGAGAGCTATGAACTAGGCGGTGAATAATTGTAATATCAAGGCTCATCCTTGTGAGGACCGTCAAGGAGAGAAATCCGTCTATTGGCCTCGGGTACTAACATGTCGGGTACACAATCACAGGGGGAGGCCAATCAAGCATATCATCTGACTTGATTCCGGGTCCCATCAAAATGGCGACCCAAGCAGTGGATGAAAACGCGATCCTAGAAATTGTCGATGTAGGCCATGCGAATGCTGGCATAAGATCTCAGGTCCTCAAAAGCAGTCAATCATTCAATCATCCAGAGGGCATAAGATCATGTGAGGGAGCAAATAATCAGGTCAATCACAATACCGTCCCTCAAGTTACTCTAATCAGCTAAGATGGCACAATCTTATCGGGAATCCTTTACGCGCCCTGGGTGGATCAAAGAGTCAGGAGATCAAGGATGGGTCAATCAGGAAGACGAGGAGGTTCATGGGGGTATGGGACACCGTCATCCTGAAGCATATATCAAGATAGTCAATCCGAAATCCGAATCCAGACGGGTCGAACCGAATGGGTAGATCAATCAATCAAGTCACATGAATTCCTCATCGAAGCATCAAAATACATCACACCCTCAATCTGGTGTGCGAGACCAAAAATTCCTCAATAATGCATCACACCTATGCTTGTGCCCAAAATCAAATAACCTCAAAAACATGCACGTATCTGATCACAATCCAATGACACACTCATCCCAGCATCCTCAATCATTGGCCCAGCTTACACCAATAATCAAGGTAATCATAAAATCCTCGATGCGGGCCTAATCGATGTGCACATCATTCTCGGGTAATAGAAAAGTGATACAGAGGGGACGAGGAGGGCGGGCGAGAAGACCGGGACATAGACAAAATTGGGTGTTCCACACAAGGCGGGAACACCGTCAAAATGGTGGTCCGAAGAGCATGCTCTCCTCGAACCTGAGAAGATGGGGATGGTACGGTGGATACGAGGAAGGTGGTGAAGAAGAGGGAAACGAAGGACTTGGCGAAGAATGATTGAGCTCAAGCGCCAATATCACGACACGATGCAGATGAGGAGATATATGTATAAGAGAGGTAGCGAGACTCAAAGATGAAAAAGATGACTCACACGATGGGACCGGCTACTCTTATAATGAATGAAAACGCAACGGACTCCAAGTCACAATCAATACACAAGGCAAACCCTAATTCACCTACTCAACATAGTGAAGACCGTCAGGTGACGGTCATTTATCTTTTCGGTTTTAGAGTTAGGTGAGAACCACAAAATTTGTACAAACACTTAGGAGGCTTGATGGGATATGGGATCTACTCCTTAGTGTGTATGTGAGCAATTAAAATGCATACAATGAGGGGGTTGCTCTCCCCAAGATAAGGAAATCTATTACGTTTTATTTTGAGTCCAAGTGGAGTTAACAGTCCATGTTTTATTTTTGATATCACTTTTTTGGGTATTTTCAATGCACGTGCCTATCAAGGTTTCAATTTCCATTAAGCATCCTAGGTTGGCAAAAACAGAGGGAGAAGGTCGGAAAAGCCATGCAAGTCGGAAATCGATGATGCATGCTAAGTAAGAAAACTCACAGTGCCTCCAGCTCTCTCCTGTTGGACATGCGAGCCCACGGCGAGCCATTATGCAATAAATGTTATTGCAATTCACTCCTTAATCTGAAATAAAGAGTACATAATTTGCATAATAGGTCCCTTAGTACAATTAGGGTTATGTACCATGGCCATCTTAATGATCATACAGCTGTTGATTCAATTATTGAATCATAGAGGCTGGTGCTTAGATGAATATCTAATGAGTTAGATTGAGGACTCATCAAGCACCGTCAAATGATTATTAAGAGATGATCTCCAGCCTGAGTAGGAGATGGCAATCCTTTCTCAGTTAGGCTGATATCTGACCGACCTCTTGATGCAGGTCCTCTGCATAGGAATAGAGATTCGGAGGTGTCGGATGAGTTAGGTCAAAGAGTTGACTTAACGAGATCGAGATAACCAAAGTCCTATATCATATGCTGTCATGATATAGGCACACATCCTCTGACCGGAGACAGATGTGTTACTATATGTCTGAGTATGTACATTTGGCAGACCAATAGGTTGATGGCCTAATCAAGGTCTATACACCAGCGCGCTGGTGTGCATATAAGGGCATATGAGTAATACGATCTCTCAAAGGGATCATACAGGTTCACTACTGAACCGGAAGACATGAGCTCACTCATGAGATATTGGGAAGAATCAAATTCCGTGCGCATGGTCGTCTCGCTTTGGAAACTTGACTGAATTTGTTGGTTTGATATATACTTTTGGAAAGTATATGATCAAGACCTAGGTATGATATATGCTTTTGGAAAGTATATGATCAATACCGACTCCCAATGATCAAATGAGAAACTTACTGATAAAACCCTGAAGTAGACAGTATAAAGTTTATCTAATACTCCGGGTTTTTAATCTAAGTCTTCCAGTATGCAGGATGTACAGGTATTAGGAATACCTGAGGGTGATGTGATCATAAACGATTGTATAACCATGACGCTTCCATTCCTAGGGAGTGATGAAACGTGTCTGGATTTTAGTGACTCCTCTCGGTAGAGAAGAAATCTCATCTTAGTCCAAATGTTGGACATTGATCTGAATGTGATTCAGATTCAATGAGAAGATTAGATTTATGGTCTTGATTTAATCAAGCATCTATGGGAGGCCCGAGATCTGGATTTGAGATATGATCTCAATATCCATGTCACTATACGTGGAACAATACAATCGCCCTGTCCTTATCTCCAAGTATTCGCGGAGAAAGTGCATTATCCTTGAAAGAGTTCATGGATAATTCTATTGTTGATATATGTATCCGAGCATTGAGAAAATGGATAATTAAATGTGATTTAATTATCATGAATAATATGAATTTGATTCATATTATAAGGAGAGTTGTCTTAGATAATTAAATGTGATTTGATTATCAAAGATGTAAATAATATGAATGTGATTCATATTATTTGAGCACATGAGAATAAGTTATCCAATATAATTAAATGTGATTTAATTATTATGGATAAGAATAATGTGGATAGTAATATCCAATTATTCATAATATATTATAAATGTGATTTATAATGTATTGGAGAGAGTTAAATATAATTTATATTAGTAGATTAATTATTAATGTGTATTGGATACACATTGTCTAATTAATTGAAAATATAAATTACATTTTGTTTTGGGTTGTGAATGTGATTCACAAATTTCCAATGGCATGATTGCAATGTTCACAAAATAAATTGGATTTATTTTTGTGAAATAATATTCAACAAAAGTTGTTGAGAGATATTAGAGAGAATTATGAGATAATACAATCTCATATAGAAGGAGAGACATCCACCTTCCATATAGGAAGAGTGGACGGCCACAATTCCCACAAGGAATGTGGTGGCCGTCCACCCCTCTTATGGAAGGAGGCTTGCCTCCTTTCCTATTTCTCTAATTGAGATTGATTTAATATAAATCAAATTATATTCTACATATATTTGATTTTTATTAAATTAATTGTTGTTGGTTTTTACCAACATAAATCTTAGCCATTGAAAGAAACACAATCAATGAGAACCATTGGATTTGTGTTGTCCCATGGATTGAGATCCATGGATCCCAAAACCCTATAAATAGAGAGGCATACCCATGCTCTCTCTTTACACATAATGCTTGAGAAGCATCTCTCTCTCCCTCTCTCTTTCTCTCTAGAGGTCAGCCCTCTCTCTCTCTCTCATGGCCGTCCACCATGGATACCATGGAGAGGTTCTCCATCGCCGCGGCATCGTCGTTATGCTGCCCGTTCTTATGCTCGTGGATCTCCGTCTTCTTCGGTGCACCTCGCCCGTGAAGAAGAAGTTGGATCTCGTGTGTCGAGATCAGGAGACCCGCCGCTTGGATCATCAACATGGATTGCGAGAAGCACGCGGTTCATCCCCGCGCTCGCAAGCGTCTCCTCCGTCGGATCGGACTTGAGACAGGAGGTCTCTTCGTTTAGAGACTTGATCGCAACCACGCTTCAAGAGGTAATCCTAATTACTTGTTTGTGGTTTAGACGAAACGATCCGAGAAGTGTTCTTCGATCATGTGGTTTCGTCGTATAAAAATTTTTTAAATTCCGCTGCATCGAGCAACTAGTGCGACTAGTCGCTCTTCGTCGTATTCGATACGACGCTCACGCTTCCGTGATGCGCTTGAGGATCTAACCATATCCTTCAAGTGGTATCGGAGCCTTAGGTCGACGGTTTCGAATAGTATTTCGTTAACCAAGGACGACTTGGGTTCGTTGAGGTCGCGAAAGTTTTTTATCGCATTTGATTTCGCAGATCTGTTTAGTGTAATTTTTCGGCCAAGTTTAAATTGTTTAAAAACGAAAATAGCACTTGGATTTTGTTCCCCATTAAATAAGGAAACCATAGAATCTGAGTTTGCGTAAATCGGATTTCGTATGCTCGAGATATGGTCGTTTTAATGAACATGTATGCACTGTTGCGGGAACTGTGAATCTGAACGTGATTAAAATGGTAATTACTGTTTAGACTTGCCTCGAAATACGTGAAACATCACTTAAGTTCTGTCCTAAATCAAATTAGCAAACTTTAAAAATTGACTTTGCTTAATTTGGATTTAATATGATTGAGATATGCCAATTTTAGTAAGTAGGGGTCATTGCTGAAATTGCTTTCCTAATCTAGAACCAAGTGATTGTCAATTAGTGAAATTAATTGTTAATTTCGTGAAATAATCTTGAAAAATATTTGTGAAATATTGAAACATGATTATTTGCCTAATTGACTTGGCCCCAACCAATTAGTTGATTAGATTTGATCTAAACCTTAATTGGAATTACAATCATCAAACTTCTTGCTTGAATAGGACTTGGGAATTTGCCTAGCAAATTTCCTTAAAATCAAAATTGTTTTGATTACTATATGGTATAATTTCGGTTGAAGAACCGATGATCATCTCAAGTACAAAATAATCAATTTGGCATTATCCTTTCCCGAGGTGGATATGGTGTCTAGTCGGGGATCGCTGGTCAGCGGGTTGCAACGTATGTGGTCCGCCCCACTCCCGTCGGTACTGGCCATGACAGCGGGTAGGGCAGGGATAATGTCCGAAGGATTATGATGTATTTTTCTAATTATTAAAATTCGAATTAATACGTACTTTGAGAATAATATCATATATGTATATTCAAGCATAAAATTAAGTTTGATTGATTAAATTGGATTGATAATTAATTTAATATGATTAAGTTAATTTTATCCAATTGAGAATACTCTAATATGATTAGAGTTAATAATTCCCTTGGAAGAATTAATTATATGAATGAGATTCATAGTAATTAATTAAATTTGAATAAGAAATGGAGGATCACATAAGTGACATCCATGGTCTCCCGTCAAGGCGAAGGGTTTCGTCGCCAAATATTATATGTGGGAGACGCATGTCCGAAGTGACAGCTCCCACATATGATCCATTTGGATCGGGCTCGTCGCTTCTCGAAAGAGTAAGGACGTATGCGTAGTGACCCCAATATCGGGTCCTCATATTATTGGGGTGATATTGGATTGCGCATAGCGAGTTGTATTCCTATTGACGGTTGGTTCAATTAATGACGGGTCAACATCACCTTAGGGGTGGTGGGCCCGGGTGTTAAAGACCGAATTGGGAGATGCAAGTTGGACTTGCAAGACGGAATGTGTTCCCGCTTCTTTTTATCCGAGTTGTAGGTTCTCATATTATTGGGATGCAACAAAGATAAGGAAGGAGATCCCAGATCTTGCTTGAGATATAATGGTAAGTATATCTCTTACATTGAAAGTGATTAAGGGAATGAACTTTCATTGTTGACATGGCAAGACAACTTTGATATAAAATTCCTAATTCAAAGTAAAATATGTATATATAAATATATACACTCATGCAAATTTCTTATTTCAGATAATCCTTCATTAAACCCACTCAATATTATACTCAATAATAACCAGTAAAATATCGTGGATTGAACCCTATAATCCAGATATTGTACTTGCAATTGGACACACAATGTATGTGGTTGCAATGTGCAAGTTTCCTCACAACAATGAGAAGTGATAATTAAATAGACAATAGGACTAAAACCCTAGGGTTGGTATGTCTCTATAAGTCTTGATCTTATCGAATGTACTTTTGAAGTGACATGTCGATGATGATCGTAATTATCAAAATTAATCCTTATAAAATCAATAAAGATATTCTGGCATACATATGTGCTCTCGACATTTAATCATGAATGATGTGGTTCTCTACATCATGCAGAATGGTAGCTCTATAAGAGATGATGTATTCAAATTATTTGAATACCTACTTGAACCTATGTTTTAAGAGTTTAGATGGATGTAGATGATGAGTGTCATCATTCTACTATCTATACTCTAGTCATTCATGAAGCTTCATAATATTCATATTGTATGAATTGGGTGAAGCTTGTATAAATGTTGAAATACTCTTATATTGAAATTTTTTATTTTAACATAAGAGATCCTTATTCTTAAGCAATGGTTGTTTATAGATAAAGGGAGCGCAGTGGAAGCATGGGTTGGACTCAAGCAAGAAGTATAATCAAATAGTTGACTGTACTTCTGTGACTTCCATATGACATCCAAAGAGTTGGATGAATGCCAATACTGCAATAAGTTGATGTGTTGATAGTATGACTATCAAGTCTGTCTAGAATCCTCAGAAAAGGACTCGGATGGAGCATCAGTATAATCTACATATAATCATTGAAATTGACTTACTTATTTGATAAGGTAAAGTCTAATAATTGTATCTCAATCTTCTAATAACACTTGCAATTGGTTGCATATGTATTAGAATATTAGAAATTTGATCTTGAGGTTTATTGATCATCCATGTTGAAAGTGATGCAAGTGTTGCAACAGTTTCCATGAGATCAATAGACTTCATATTTTCAGTGGGAGCCCTTAGTCTTAGAGAATGTCTCTATGACCTAGATATTAGAATACACTCATTGTTTATTTCTAATTGTTGGATATAAACATGAATTCTGTAATAAATCTATCATAAAGAGTTATGATGGAAATGTTTCAGATAGTAATCTAAAATCTAGTGGACTCTATTAAATTAGAAAATTATTGAATGGTTCATTAAGATTTCTAATACTGAAAATTAAACCTTTAAAAGATCAATAGGAGGATAAAGATCATTTGACAATGATCTGGCATCAAATTTTGGACATATGTCTGTTGATGAAATCAATGGACTGGTAAGACATGAAACTTTAGATTGTCTAAAGATTCAAATCTCGCATACTTGTGAATATTGTATTCAAAGTAAAATGTCTAATACATCCTTCCTTGGGAAAGGTGTAAGATGCCTAGGTATTAAGGATCTCATGCATATTGATGTATGCAAATCATCTATATCATAGTAAACATTATGGATATGTGATATCTGTTAATGATTATGTATGATATGAGATCTCTTCTCTTCACCTAAGAAACCTTTGAAATGTTCAAAGATTTCGCAATTTTGGTTTAGAACCAAAGTTTGAAGGAAGATGAAATGAATTTGATCTAACCAAGGTAGCTCGTACCTATTAGATGAATTCAAGAAATACCTTATGGAGATATGAATATCATTCCTATCTCAATCCTCCTAATGAACCTTAACTCAAAGGAGTTGTAGGGAGATACAATTGATCATGTGTGACATGATTTAATCAATGGTTAATCCTAGCATAATTATCTCTTAAGTTTCCAAGATATATATGTAGTAGAGACTGCATTATATACTTAATAAGGTTCCATGCAAGTAAGTTGGAATCTAGCACTAGAGAGTGCTACTTCATTAGAAAAATAAAGGATGGTATTGGATACCTACTTTATGACCTTGAGATTCTTAAAAAAATCTCATCTTTGAGAATATGATTCTTATAGGATGACTCTCTTGAGAATCAAGATGAAAATGAAGTAAAGGAACTCATTTAATTTTGAAAGGATAATGAGGCTCCTGAAATCGGAAACTAAAATAGATAATTAAAGATGAAACATTAATACCTCTTCAAATAAGTTTGAGGATGGATTCCATGTGTCAGTTAAATCTGAAAATGATCGGACTTCATGTGATGAAGCTCCTGAGGATCATGACATGGAAAGATGGATGTTAGCAATAAAAGTCTAATGTAGACTTCATATACAAGTGTTGTATATGGACCCTCGAGGATCCACCTATATGGGTCAGACCCATTAAGGTGTAAATGGATCTTCAAGTGAAAGAGGGAACCTGATGAGAAGGTATAGACTTTCAAAGCACGGTTCGTAGCCATGAGCTACACACCGAAGAGAAGGCATCGCTTGCGATAAGACTTGCTCTCCAGTGACCTTGCTTTAACCCATCAGAATATTGCTAACTATAGCTACACAACTTGTCTATGACATCTTCATGGTGTGAGTCAAGATTGCATTCCTCTATGAATGCCTCTCTGAGGATATTCATATGAAGTAGCCCCAGGGCTTCATGGTTGAGGAAAGCAAGGTGTGCTAGCTGAAGAACTCCATCTTTGGACTCAAATAAGTTTCTTGTAGTTGGAACATAAGATTTAATGAGATTATAAATGTTATGATTTCAGATAAAATCTTGATGAACCATATGAAGCTTAGTGGGAGTGCCATTGTGTTCATCGTGCTTAATGTAGATATTATTCTAATCATATAAGAATAAATGATAAGTGTTTTATAATTTGGTTGTTCCATACCTTGAGATACGATTTCAAGGATACCTCTTAGATCTTAATTCTGAAGTCGTTCAGAAGCAAAGAGAAGAGGGTATTGGGACTGTCGCATTAATAGTACACCTTGGATTTATTCCATTTTCTGGACAATTCCAAGAAAAGCTTCCTTCCCTTAAGATGTGGTAGTGACCTGTCTAGAGGGATAGCACCTCAATGAGTTGAGGAAGTGAATGCTAGAACTGCTTGCACTTGTGCATCAGTTATGAGAAGCTGAATGTATTCTAGATATGTACAAGAACCAGATGTCCACCATGCAGTGGGAGTAGTAAACTGTTACTAATCCTGCTATGGAGATAAAACACTTGATTGCAGTAATAATAATATCTTCAAAGATGATAAAACTTGGAGATAGTGATCTCAAAGTCTTATCTTCAAAAGTTTAAGATCTTGTAGATAGTGATCTATAAGGGTCTTGACTGCAGTTACCTTAGGAGATAGAGATCTCCAGGAATGAAGGTATTCTAATAAGGATTATGGGAATACTGGTTATGATAATTAATAAGATGTAGTGTCAAGGACACTATAACCAATAAAATTGAGTATCGGTTGCATGAGATGCAACATTCGCATTGGATGCGAGCACTGTTACTAGGAGATATGCAAGTGTCGTAAAAGGACTTGGCGTAGTCTCTTGGGAACGGAGTGATTGATCAGCTTACCTAGCTATTTTCTAAATAGCCTATGATTGTCACATGAGTGTGGGTTTAAATGATTAGCCCATTAATGGCTCTTTGGGCTAGTGGGAGATTGTTGGACATGCGAGCCCACGGTGAGCCATTATGCAATAAATGTTATTGCAATTCACTCCTTAATCTGAAATAAATAGTACATAATTTGCATAATAGGTCCCTTAGTACAATTAGGGTTATGTACCATGGCCATCTTAATGATCATACAGCTGTTGATTCAATTATTGAATCATAGAGGATGGTGCTTAGATGAATATCTAATGAGTTAGATTGAGGACTCATCAAGCACCGTCAAATGATTATTAAGAGATGATCTCCAGCCTGAGTAGGAGATGGCAATCCTTTCTCAGTTAGGCTGATATCTGACCGACCTCTTGATGCAGGTCCTCTGCATAGGAATAGAGATTCGGAGGTGTCGGATGAGTTAGGTCAAAGAGTTGACTTAACGAGATCGAGATAACCAAAGTCCTATATTATATGCTGTCATGATATAGGCACACATCCTCTGACCGGAGACAGATGTGTTACTATATGTCTGAGTATGTACATTTGGCAGACCAATAGGTTGATGGCCTAATCAAGGTCTATACACCGGCGCGCTGGTGTGCATATAAGGGCATATGAGTAATACGATCTCTCAAAGGGATCATATAGGTTCACTACTGAACCGGAAGACATGAGCTCACTCATGAGATATTGGGAAGAATCAAATTCCGTGCGCACGGTCGTCTCGCTTTGGAAGCTTGACTGAATTAGTTGGTTTGATATATACTTTTGGAAAGTATATGATCAAGACCTAGGTATGATATATGCTTTTGGAAAGTATATGATCAATACCGACTCCCAATGATCGAATGAGAAACTTACTGATAAAACCCTGAAGTAGACAGTATAAAGTTGATCTAATACTCTGGGTTTTTAATCCGAGTCTTCCAGTATGCAGGATGTACAGGTATTAGGAATACCTGAGGGTGATGTGATCATAAACGATTGTACCATGACGCTTCCATTCCTAGGGAGTGATGAAACGGGTCTGGATTTTAGTGACTCCTCTCAGTAGAGAAGAAATCTCATCTTAGTCCAAATGTTGGACATTGATCTGAATGTGATTCAGATTCAATGAGAAGATTAGATTTATGGTCTTGATTTAATCAAGCATCTATGGGAGGCCCGAGATCTGGATTTGAGATATGATCTCAATATCCATGTCACTATACGTGGAACAATACAATCGCCCTGTCCTTATCTCCAAGTATTCGCGGAGAAAGCGCATTATCCTTGAAAGAGTTCATGGATAATTCTATTGTTGATATATGTATTCGAGCATTGAGAAAATGGATAATTAAATGTGATTTAATTATCATGAATAATATGAATTTGATTCATATTATAAGGAGTGTTGTCTTAGATAATTAAATGTGATTTGATTATCAAAGATGTAAATAATATGAATGTGATTCATATTATTTGAGCACATGAGAATAAGTTATCCAATATAATTAAATGTGATTTAATTATTATGGATAAGAATAATGTGGATAGTAATATCCAATTATTCATAATATATTATAAATGTGATTTATAATGTATTGGAGAGAGTTAAATATAATTTATATTAGTAGATTAATTATTAATGTGTATTGGATACACATTGTCTAATTAATTGAAAATATAAATTACATTTTGTTTTGGGTTGTGAATGTGATTCACAAATTTCCAATGGCATGATTGTAATGTTCACAAAATAAATTGGATTTATTTTTATGAAATAATATTCAACAAAAGTTGTTGAGAGATATTAGAGAGAATTATGAGATAATACAATCTCATATAGAAGGAGAGACATCCACCTTCCATATAGGAAGAGTGGACGGCCACAATTCCCACAAGGAATGTGGTGGCCGTCCACCCCTCTTATGGAAGGAGGCTTGCCTCCTTTCCTATTTCTCTAATTGAGATTGATTTAATATAAATCAAATTATATTCTACATATATTTGATTTTTATTAAATTAATTGTTGTTGGTTTTTACCAACATAAATCTTAGCCATTGAAAGAAACACAATCAATGAGAACCATTGGATTTGTGTTGTCCCATGGATTGAGATCCATGGATCCCAAAACCCTATAAATAGAGAGGCATACCCATGCTCTCTCTTTACACATAATGCTTGAGAAGCATCTCTCTCTCCCTCTCTCTCTCTAGAGGTCAGCCCTCTCTCTCTCTCATGGCCGTCCACCATGGATACCATGGAGAGGTTCTCCATCGCCGCGGCATCGTCGTTATGCTGCCCGTTCTTCTGCTCGTGGATCTCCTTCTTCTTCGGTGCACCTCGCCCGTGAAGAAGAAGTTGGATCTCGTGTGTCGAGATCAGGAGACCCGCCGCTTGGATCATCAACATGGATTGCGAGAAGCACGCGGTTCATCCCCGCGCTCGCAAGCGTCGCCTCCGTCGGATCGGACTTGAGACAGGAGGTTTCTTCGTTTAGAGACTTGATCGCAACCACGCTTCAAGAGGTAATCCTAATTACTTGTTTGTGGTTTAGACGAAACGATCCGAGAAGTGTTCTTGGATCATGTGGTTTCGTCGTATAAAAATTTTTTAAATTCCGCTGCATCGAGCAACTAGTGCGACTAGTCGCTCTTCGTCGTATTCGATACGACGCTCACGCTTCCGTGATGCGCTTGAGGATCTAACCATATCCTTCATCTCCATGCGGGATGCAGAACATAATTTGAAACCTATGCTATATGCAAATGCAAGCCGAAGAAATCGCCCTAGGATAGTAATTGTTATTATCGTGAAGCACCACAAGTCGGTCACCGATCTTCAATCCAGGAGTCCGGTCTAGGCTCACCCCTCCTCCTCTCGACACATCGAGTTCAGGAGCAGTGCTTGGCAGGGTGGGATGCGGCACGAAGGCTCGAAGATGATGAGGTCGGCTGTTTTAGAGTTTGATCTAAGTCCATAAGCGCATCTATAGGTACATGCAAATATATTAGGGGCTTTGGACTTAATCTACGAGCAAACAATTCCTAAGTTAGGGCTCATTCACACAAAATAATAAAAATAAAATAAAAAAAAGGAAAAAGCGTCAAAACCATCGAGGCCCCCAAGGGAACAATCCCTCGGGCAATGGACCTCGGGAAGTCTGAGTGTACCTGTGAGAGTCCAATTATTACAAGTTTCTCAGTCGCTCTCTCACTTAAATATACATAATACAATAAAATAAATAATATATATAGTCTGTCTTCAAAAATTCTCCTTCATCTGCTTTCGATGCTCTCTCATGTTGGCTGGTGTAGAAGAGCCAACTCCGCCTCGCTTGGGTGCATTGGTCCTCCTAGGAGGTCCTCCTTCGTATGGCGGTCCCTCGCATCAAAGACAAATAAAGGAGATGGGTCAGAATAGTCTCAATAATCTCAATAATAATCAAATAAATAAATGAATACTGGACATGAGCAAAGAATTAAATAAATGAGTGAACAACCATACAAAATATGTTGCCTCCCAGGCAACGTCGCTATTTGATGATAGGGAAAAATTAAGGGTCATATTAATCCACAAGGCGGATCAATAGTCGATGAGGTGACCGCTCAATAAATCCCAATCAATCAACAATTAACCCACAATCAGAATAAAGCAATTAAATCTCAAAAATATGGAGCTAAAATTTATTATAACTCTACATGTAAATGTGTATAGGTGTAAGCACAAGTAGAGGTCGAACACTGGGAGACGAAAGGTTGTGTGGTGAAATTGATTGTGTAATTATTCAATTTGTGGTTCATGCCCAATTCTTATTGTTTTTGTGGGTTTTGATTTTATTTTTTTTATTTTCAATTTTATTTTTATAATTTTTATTTTGTTTTTATATTATATATATTTTTATATTTTCTTTTTATATTTTTAATTATATAATAATGATATATATATATAAAGATATATATATAAAGAGATATATAAGAGAAGAGAGAGGAGTAATATAAGGATATATATTTATATGAATAATATATATTAGATATAATATTTTTTGGCTTTTTATATTTTTCTAATTTTTTGTTATTTTTCTGGAATTTTACAAATTTTTATGTATTTAATCCCAAAAATTTCCCTAATATGGGACTAATTAAATAGGCCAAAAATAATTTGGGTTTTAAAAATATAAAATAAGTCTAAAAATTACCCAAATTAATTTTAATGTGTAATTAATAATATATAGGTAATTATAAAAGAAAAATATATTTTTGGTATTTTTCTAGGGTTTTTATCTTTTTTGTTGGATTTTGGAGCTTTCTGATTTTTTATATTTTTCTTTTTCTTATTTTTAGGTTTTTTTTATTTTTTGGACTCAATATATATAAATATACCATATATAATATTTTTGGAATTTTTCAAAAAACATTTTATATTTTTTGGTATTTTATAAATTAAATAGTGATTAATTAGGCTCCATTTGAATTTTAAAAATTAGATAAAATACAAAAAATATATGTTAAAAATGTGGGCGTGAAAGTACACTACATGAAGCATCTAGCCTAATTTTTTTGGATTTTTAGGAGCAGCATAGGTATTTTTAATAAATACATAAAAGACATAAAAATAAAACAGCCTAGCAGGGGCATTTTTGCAAATAAAATAATAGACAGGGTGTCCTGTGCAAAAATACCAACAAAATAAATATTTATTTAATGTTTCAGAACTATTTTACAATATACAAAAGTCGCCAGGGGTTACATGCAAATTTCACGCGCCTTACGTGGGATTGCACGTGAGGCGCGGAAGGACCCAAGTGTAATTTCAATAAATGGCAGGGGCCTTTCACAAAGTTTACAACTTTATTTACACATGCTATTTTATTTACAATATTAAAAATTAAATACAAAAATACGGGGGGTATATGTGAAAATTACCCCAAAAGTCACGCGGGCGTACGATCAGATCTTGGTCACTTAAACACGTGGCGTCCATCCCGCGGCCGATACCAGTTCGCCGATGAACGTACGAGATTAGATCTCACGGGTGAGATCTACGGTGATGGCTTTGCTCCATTGGACGGCAGGTGCTCGATCTGGGACTCCCTCTTCATCCGACGGCAGGGAGATCTTCAGGAAGAACAGGGAGGAAGGTTCGCCTGGGCGAACTTCCTTCGGCGATATCTCCCTCCCTCGCCGGTCTATGCTGCTTCTGAGAGTCCCAAATCATCGCAGATGCTTCCCTCTACCCGCAGGAGGCTTCAGATCGGCCAGGAGACCACCGGAGCGCCGCCACCATGTCGATGTCGAGGTGGTGCTCCAGGTACCTCCGACGAACGTCGAAAACAACCTCCAGGTGCCTCAATGCACCTTGTACCTGCGTAGGATGAAACAAGGGACGAGGGCAAACTGCCTCGTCCCGTTAGAACAACGAATGGATGAAGAAGGGTGGAACGGGGCAGAGATCTCCGACGAACGGCGGAGATGGGAGATCTGATCTCCGGATCCAGTAGGGATCCGGGTGAAAAGAAGGGCCTGGGGCGTAGGGAAATGGAAGGGTAGGAAGATGGTGGTGGAAGCGAGGGCGGAACAGGTCGGGGTCACCGTGAATGAGTTCGCCGGAGCGGAGCTCCGACGAACTATGGTGACCGTTTTACGCTACATCTAATAGCCTAAAGCTTAATTAAACAACAGAAATAACATGCTAATACAAAATCCTAACTAAAATGAGTAAAGGCGCAGCTCGTACCTGGCGTTTGGCCAAGGAGCAGAGGCCTCGTCGGAGCGGCGGCCTTGGGTGCAACCTCCATGATCTCCGACCGATTCAAGGTACCAGGGGACTCCTCCTGTCACCAGGATTCCACCTAGACCGAATTCGAAGAAGGGAGACGGGTAAAGGTTGACCAAAATTGAAGAGAAGGCGGAGGTTCTTTATTTATGAACAGGTGGCGCACCCTTATTGACCGTGCCAATGGCGGAGCTGCACGCTATGTACAAGGGGATAAATACAAGGGCGTGGATGTACAATGATCGGGGAACATTTCGTCTGAAGACGGCGATGGCAGAAGATGGACGAGACGAGCGGAAATAAAGGGAGAAGACGGGCCGAAATGACAGGCCACGTCTAATCAGCCGCCTGGGGGAGCAGTTGACCAGGCGGTCAACGTTCTATGGGTCCAAGTCAGCTTGATATTGACTTATTAATTAAACCTAATAAATAATTTTATTAAATTTTGCTTATAAAATAAAAATGTTTATTAAATAATGTAGTATTTATTTATGATTTTTATTTATTTTTTGATGTATTTTATTATGAATTTATTTTAATGATGTATTTATAAGTGTATTTACATGTATTTTGTATAATTTATTTTTATTTTATATATTTTATTTTATTATTTTATTTCCTTATTTATAAATTTATAATTTATTTTTGTGAGCATAAGTATATTTTTATTTGATTTTTATGAGTTTATTTGCATATTTAAATAAATAGATAGATAGATATACTATGTAGGTATACTTATAGGTATTTTACCTATATTTTATATATATTTTATTTATTTAATGAATTTTATTGGGTTTTATTTTGGATTTATATTTTTAACAGAATGCAGATAATATTTACAATTTTATAAAAACATAAATGAATAAAGAATAAAATAATGAAATCCTCTTTTATTTATATACATATATAACATAGGTATTTTGCCTATGTATTCCATAGACTTATTTTATTTTATATGTTCTTTTTGGTTTTATTATAATTTCAATATGTACATGTATTTTGTATATTATTTACAAAATTCTAAAAATATAAATTTATGAAAACGATGAATAATGAATATAAAGAATATTTTAATCGGGTAAACTGTACATGAAGGCCAAAAACCTAACTTTCACAGATGAAATCCAAAAATTATGAAACTTTTTATTAAATAGCTCTTGAAAATTTATATACAATTAAAGTGATTTTGGTGGATTTTGAGTTTTTATTTGCAAGATATGAGTCTGTGAAGTTGAGATTCTGGCTTTTAATTCTGTATATAAAATGTACACTGTATATTATTTTTGCACAAACTCAATTTTTTATTTTTCTTTACATTATTATCTACAACTTTCATGTACAAAATATTTCTATTTGATGAATAAATAATTATATACAAAATAGGTGTCAAAAATGCATAAATGAATAAATGAGGAATTTATTGTATTATTGGCCCTTATCTCCCCCTACTTTATTCCTTGTCGACCAATTCCATTCTGGCCTTGGTCTCGGGATTCAGGTCATAAAATATTTTCAATATTTTATTCTTTTTTCTTTTCTTCTCTTTATTCTATAATTTTGGCATTTGAAAACCTTATTTTATGCACAATAAATACAATAAATAATAGATGTTGTTATGGACAAATTGATGCTATTTACATGCATTTGCTGGGGTTTTTAAGGCCAAAATGATAGAATAAAGGTGATGAAATGGAGATTCATCAGTGGGGAATATACCTCAAAGGAGTTTGAGGATTACTGTATTCAGACAGGCATTCGTAGGCAGACTACAAGCCCTATACACCACAACAGAATGGTGTAGGAGAAAGAAAGAACCAAACTTTGATGAATGCAGTAAGGTGTATGCTTTCAAACTCAAGGCTCTCCAAGAAATTCAGGGGAGAGGCAGTGTTGACTGTGAACTATATACAGAACAGAATTCCCACCAAGTCCATAGAATCAACGCCATATGAAATATGGAATGGCAGAAAGCCCGAGTTGGGCCATCTCCGGAAATGGGGATGTGTTGCACATGTTCTGGTACCGAGTCAGTTTAGGGACAAGCTAGACTTCGGAACATTAAAGTACAAGTTTATTGGATATAGTGAACATTCTAAAGGATAGAGGTTCTTCAATGAAACTAAAGGTATGGTCGAAAGTCGTGATGCAACTTTTTTGAAATTCATCAAGAAAAGGAGCATGAAGTAGAGGAATCAGATCCTCTGATTGTCCTACAAGACAATGAAGACGACTTGAGCATTAGACAAGAACTTGAGGATGATATCGATCATCCAAATGTAGAGAATGAATCTATGGAACATGATGATCCTTTAGAAGAAGTGGGTGGACCTACACAACCCACGAGTATAATCGGTAACAAGAGAACCAGAACACGACCCGCATGGATGGAAGATTACCATTTCTATGGGTGTGAGGTGTCATGTACACCGTGGATGAGGATGTCGTAGATTGTACAGATCCCATATCTTTTGATGAAGCTATGGCTTCGTTTGAGTCGGAATCATGGACGACCGTCATGAGGGATGAGTTGGATTCAATCGAACGAAACAATATATGAGAATTATGTGATTTGCCAGAAGATAGGCAATCCATAGGATGTAAGTGGGTATTCAAGAAAAAGTACGGAGCTGATGGTACAGTTGATAATTACAAGGCAAGATTAGTTTCCAAGGGTTATACTCAGTAACCTGGAATAGATTTCCAGGAAACCTACTCTCCAGTGGCTAAGTTTGCATCTATTCAGATGATCTTAGCCATAGTCGCATATATGGATTTAGAATTGTTCCAAATGGATGTGAAGATGGCCTTCCTTAATGGAGAATTAAGGGAGGAGATTTATATGCGACAACCTGATGACTCTCAGGTTGAAGGTCAGGAGAAAAGGGTTTACAAATTAAGAAAGTCATTATATGGCTTGAAGCAGTCTTCACGGCAATGGTATCTCAAATTTCATGAGAAAGTTATCCAATTTGGATTTGTTTCAAATAAATTGGATAACTGTGTGTATGTCATGAAGAGTGGGAGCAGATTTGCAATCATATCATTGTATGTGGATGACATTCTGCTTGCAGGTAATGACATACAAATGCTCGATGAAATCAAACAGAAATTGAGCAATGAATTTGAGATGAAGGACATGGGCAAAGCATCCTATGTGCTGGGAATTCAAATAACAAGAGACATGTACTCAAGGACATTGAGCCTTAGTCAGGAAAGGTATTTGCATACTATATTAAGGAGATTTGGAATGCAAAATAACACTCCATCTCCAACACCACTTGTGATGGGAAAGAAACTCAGCAAGAGTCAAGTGTCCCGGAAAGTGGCGGAAACCTTTAGATGTGCCATATGCACAAGCAGTGGGGATAATATGTATACAATGATGTGTACTCGACCTGACTTAGCCTATCCAGTAAGCTTACTCAGTAGATATCAAAGCAATTCCGGTCCAACACATTGGGAAGCTGTAAAGAGGATTCTTCGATATATGAAAGGGACAGTACATCTGAACTTGTGTATCAAGCAGAATCGCTTGAAGTGGTAGGATACTCCGATGCTGATTTTGGGGGGGATGTGGATGATAGAAAATCCACATCGGGTTACATCTTCATGTTTGGTGGTGCAGCCGTTTCTTGGGGTAGCAAGAAACAAGGATGTATATCTCAACATACACAGGAGGCTGAGTACATTGCATGTAGCATGGCCACCACTCATGCCGTGTGGATCAGGCATTTTCTAGATAATCTAAGCCTCGAATTTGTCAAAGGACCAATTGAAATGTATTGTGACAATCAAGCTGCGATAAGCTTGATCAACAATGGGGCTAATAGTTCTAAAGAAAAACACATTGAGATCTAATATCACTATATACAAGATATAGTGGGAAAGCAAGAAATTACGTAACCTACATACCTACCAGTGACATGTTGGTTGATTCCCTAACCAAGGGAATAGCTGCAGGAACATACATTAAACATGTTGGTTTAATGGGACTCAGGAATGTATGAGTCAAGGAAGAAGTTTCATAGATAATGATCATCGTAAGATAAATCTCCATGTATATACTACACGAATAGTGGGAGCATATATGTTTTGACCACTTCGGTCAAGTGAGAGATGTTTGAATAAAGCCGGTAAGTGACCTTAAGTGGTCAACAGCCGCACCCCGGCCGTCTCGAAGCCGGCGGTTGCGGGATGACCAGATCCGACGGAGCTACAACGTGCGGGCGCGGGAAAATGGGGGCGGACAACTCGTGGGGCTCGCGCCCTATAAATAGACCTCCCAATGGAGAAGAAGATATACACAAGCAAAGCCTCGAGTTCGGGAGCCCCCTTCCCCCATCCCTCTCTCCATCCCTCTCTTTCTCTCTCATGTTCTCTCTGAAGGATTAAGCGGTGTACGTCGATTCGCATCAGCAATGAGATCCCAATACGCGATGACTTGATTCAGACTTGATCGAGATCTTGTAGATGTGGTGTGGAATTGGGAGCTTCTCATGATGAAGGGCACCTGCTACTGTGTTGGTTTGGAGATGTGTTCGATGCTGCTGTTGTGTTTTTGCCGATCAGTGGCTGAAGGCGGTAGGTTATATGTTGCGAAGGATATCGAGATTGCTTCAGTGATGTTTAAGCAGTTCAAAGAAATTTTGGGGAGAAGTATTGCAGACCAGTAACTACATAAATTTGGAATGGAAGGAAAATAAAGCTAGGTCATCTACGGAAATAGGAATGTATTGCATATGTCTTGGTACCAAGTCAACTTAGAGATAAGGTAGATTTGAAGATATTAAAATGCATGTTGGATATAGTTAACATTCTAAAAAATAGGTTCTTCCATGAATCTAAAGGTCTAATTGAAAGTTGTGATGCAACCTTCCTTGAAAATCATCAAGAAAAGGAGCTTGAAGTGGATGAACAAGATCCTCTGATTGTCCTACAAGATAACGAAGATGCCTTTTAGATGAGACATGAATTGGTGGATGATAGTGATCATCCATATAGAGAGAGTGAATGGTCCTTTAGAGTAAGTGGTAAAACCCACACAACCCACGAGTATAATATGCAACAAGAGACCCAGGACACAAACTGCATGGATGGAAGATTATCATTTCTATGGATGCAAGATATCAGTTTGCGCTATAGATGTGGAAGTAGCATATTATACACATCGCATATCCTTTGACGAAGCAATGGCTTCGAATGAGTCAAAATTATGGACGGTCTCCATGAGGATGAGTTGGACTCAACCGAGTGAAACGATATATGGTAGCTATATACGATTTTCAAGAGGTAGACAATCCATAGGATGTAAGTGGGTTTCAAGAAAAAGTACCAAGTCAATGATACCATTGATAAATACAAAACAAGATTAATTTCCAATGGTTATACTCAAGAAGCTGGAATAGACTTTCAAGAAACATACTCTTTGGTTGCAAAGTTTGCATCATTTGCATTGATACAGAATGCTTTCAAATCCCTTCATTCTACATGGGTAGTACTTGTAAAGAAGAATGTGGGCACTAAAATCCAATTTGGAGTGATATTTGTCCTTAGTTATGGTACATAGTTCATATGTTGATTAATAGGTCTCAAAGACCCTTATCAGATTTAGCTTCATGTACGGCAACATAAAACTCTTAACCCTATTATCAAGTTTCTCTCATTGTTCGCATGATTTGATTTCTTCCGTTGTCAGATTTTCAAACAAAGTAGGGCCGTAGTTATCTACAATGGAGTGTATGGTGTTGTGAAACGAACTAAAGTATATCTTTGTATTCCACGATTCATAGTTGGTATCATTGAGGTCCTTAGTTTTCTACCCTCAATAGCAAAATGTTTTGCTTATCATTTTGGATATGTAGTTTGATTTTGTGTAAGAAAGGATTTTGAAAGGAAATGACAGCTAGTAATGTCAGCCCATGAGAGGGCTTCTCCGCATATGGGAGGAAATATCAATGAGTAATGGCTATTTGAAGTTGTAATCCCTCACAAGATGGTGGTGATTGATGTCAATCTACGAGAATGTGACATCGACATAGATGGTTGTGACTCTGGTACCATTTCAGCTAGATACACTCCACTAGCTTTCAATCTAGATAGAACAAGCGAGGAATGGATGTAGATGTTGATCACAGACAGCTTCCCTCAGCGGGGTTCAGATCAATGTGTATCGTCTCCTCAAGGGAGGTTCCCTTTATAGGACATACCCTCGCTTGGCCCGCACTTGTCCCCACGCCTTGTAAAATCCGATCTCACTGTGACATCTAGCCTCATGCAATCGTTGGCCTCGCACAATAGTCGACAATGGTTCTTGTCAATGAAATCACTAGGTTTAGAACCGTTTAACAATACTGGCCTCAAGAAAACATGCACAATATGAAGCATCAATTGCTACCTCATCAAGTATACTAAGAATAAGCAACATCTAACATGTGGGATTGTTTGGAAACATGACTGCTTTGGAGCAGGTTCATTTGAAAGAATTAGTAAGATAGACTTCTCCTTTGTTAAATGAAAGAATTAGTAGTTATTTGGATGAGGTTGTAATATTAAACATGATGTTATGCAAAATTGGTTATATGTTATATTGATTATATGCATAATTAATGTTGACTTGTATAAATGAAAGCGGCTGGAAACATTATATTTAAAAAACATGAGACCCACTCCATTGATTCCAACCTTGGGTAATCCCCATCCAAGCATGGGTTGCATTAAGTGCACGCCATTTACCTACTAAAAATCCAATGCCGTCATTTTATCAAAAATAGAAGGCAAGATATATTGGATAGAAACGAATGCATTTGCTCATTTAACATAGTCATATTAAGTGTACATGTTTCCAACATATTTAGATCATCCGCTCATACAAAAATAACGAGGAGGACCTCAAAAAACGAAGTCGCCGAGGGAACACATGGATTGTTGAATAGCCGGGCGAATAGAGCCTCAAATTGAAGAATTCAAACAAATCAGTTCATATGGGAAGCTGTCAGTGAAGCCTCGTGAAGTTGTCCCTCATCTTCAAACTCGTACTGAATACCATCCTCGAAAAAGGCTGAATGTAGTGCCTGGACGCATTGTGTTGCTTCGCCATCATGTACCACCAAGGAAATATTAACCTGTTTAAGGTTACAGAAGAAACAAAAGCTTAGCAAGACAAATCCAACATCTGACTCTTCGATGAACAGGCAATAAGTACCTTGGAAGCTCCCTGAGAAATCATCTGGACATTAATTCCATTTTTCCTTAGGACATTAAAAGCCTGCAACAAGAATAAGCAATTTATTTATGGACCAGAAAAGATGCCAACATGTCAAGATGCCTTTGTATGTTCAAACCTTCTCCAGTATCAGGGATGACCGCTGCACATTCCCAATGAGGGAGATAATTGATCGATTCTGAAGAAGATGCACTACAGAAATTCTTTCTAATTCCTGCACAACATGATCCAATTCCTGTGCAAAACAGGGAAATAAATTCACCGAGAATAAAATCCTCATTCTTGGGAGAATATGTCCAGCTAGGAAATACACATAAGAGAAGTTAATATTTGATTATCTCTTAGTTGCCATTCAATACTGTATCATAAATACAAATAAACTAATAGCATTTTGCTAAATTAACGATGCCAGAATATTCCTAGTTTAGGCGACAGAACAAGTCAGGTCTCAATTTCCCTTCTAAAATTACAGCATTTTGCCCACAAGAGAACGCTTAAAAGTTGAAATATGTGAACATGAGATGCGAGATCTTACACTTGCCTGTTGAATCAAATCTCTACTCCAAATTTTTGACGGGTCTAAAGTCAAAGATATACTGACTTCACTAGTAGCTATTGTATCAACAGATATGCCCAAATCTTCAAATATTGAAAAAACCTGAAACATGAAAAATGGCCATCAATGTGTAGTGGCGAGATGGAAATCTACAGACAACCCCCAGGCACTAACTTGAAATTCCATACCTTTGCAAGAAAACCATACTGGCCGAGCATCCGTGTGCTCACTATATCTAACATGGTTATATTGGATTTTAGCACTATACTGGTTAACAGAGCCTGTGCATTGAAAGGAGGCAATCAGATAATTTACTACTAAGAATAAACAAGAATGTGAGATAACATGCCATCAAGAAGGCAATGATACAACAAAGTGATTTACATGAAAAATTATTCTCAACGGAAGAAGACAAACCATGAGAAGGGATGCCCTAGAGGCTAGAGCACACGGGTAGCTAGCTTCTCTTTTTTTACCTAAACGTCAGCAGTGGGGTGTGAGCAACATTTGCAGGGATAAGTGTTAAATGGATTCGCGTCAATTATCCAAGTACATCTCTCAATACCCCCCCCATGCCCATGTCACTAAACATAACCTGAGCTCATAGCATTTCTGCAACCCCGAGTGCCATTATATTGTACTCAGCCTCAATATTCGATATGACACAATCTGCTTCTTACTTCTCCATATGACGATGTTTCTTCCAATGTAGACTAAGTATCAACAAGTGGAGTGGCGATCAGCTATAGATGTAGTCCAGTCAACATCTGTGTGAGCTTCACTATTAACTTATGTACTCCTTACAAATTTTGAAGCATATCCTCATCTACATTGGTAATTATAAAAAAACGCTCTTTCCTAGTTTGCTTGCGAAAAGAAGTCGACAATAGTAAACACCTTCCGTTTGAGGCCTCCAGCCTCAATTCATTTCTTTCAAAGACATGTATTCAGCTAATATATTAAACAACAACAAATAGAAAGGCAGTTTTCTTAAGTAGCCTTGCTGAGAGTGGGGGACTCCTTAACCATAACAAGTTGAAGTCCCAGACCGACGCAACGAAGCTCAACTCTCTGCTCAGATTACGGAGGCTCGCTGTGTCTATAGAGTGAATGTCGGAGGAGGAGATTCACAAGGAAGTGGCGGTGAGGATCTGCAAAGAAGCACAAAAGAAGACTAGAAGCAACTCAACATAGAGAAAGAATGTATCCTTTTTCTGAAGACAAAAGAGAAAAAAGAATACACTGAAGACAAAGGAGAAGAAAGATCATATCCTGTTAGAGTAATTATGTTATTTGGTTATTTAATTGTCCTTTTCCTGTAATTTACCCATAGAGCTTTTCTCCTATATAAGAGAGCTCTAGGGTTAGATGAATATGATTATCTTGCTTATTCCCTTCAACATGGTATCAGAGCGACGGTCCTAGACCGGAGTTCTCGAAACCCTAACCCTACCCGACCCCACCTGCCGCCCTCTTCTCTCTCTCCTCCTCCGATCGGCGCCGCCGCCTCTTCCACCGCGTGTACGCACACGCGTCTTTCGAGGTCGCGGCGGCGGCGTGCCTTGGTCTCTCGCGCGCCCTAGCGGCATCCCTGCGGGTGGCCTCCAGTCGTGTCTTGGTGGTCTCCTCCAGTCGCGCGTGAGGAAGTCGCGTCCAGCACCCGGTCGCACGATCTCCTCCAGTCGCGCGTGAAGACAAACGCGTGAAGACAACGCCTGTCTTTGTGATCGCGCTTCTTGATCGCGCCTCCTGATCGCGCGCTTGTAGCGCCTGTGTGTGCGCGCAGCGGCCCTTGAAGCGTGAAGCCCTTCTGGTCGCGCGGAGATGCCCTTCTGGTCGCGCGGAGATGCCTGAGTTGAATTCCACGTTGGGTTCCCATCAGGTCCGCTTGTAGGGCTCCTCCTACGCTCCGTCGCGCGGTCTCTGGACGCCGCGCGCCACCTCCGCTACCTCCACCCCCGTCGAGCCCGCTCACGGGAGGCGCGCCGGCCTTCCTCCGCGGACCGTGGCTCGTCCCCTCCTCCAGTCTCCACACCTCCACCTTCCGGCACCTCGTCGACACCCGACTCCCTAAGAGGAGGCCTGGACTGGCGCCTCGCAAGAAGCGCGCTGCGCTCAGACCTAGAGGTCCTTTTGCCTGGATTCAGTCCGTGCCCTGAGAAGCCCTTGCGCACAGCAGTCTGCACCTCTAGCCCGAAGTCTGCACCCTGGAGTCTGTAGCGCATGAAGCCTGAAGTCTGTAGCGTGCAATAAGTAATATGCAAGTCCTGTGCTTTCCTGTGCACGCAAGGTATGTGCTTGTGCACTATATGCCCTAGCTATGCTTCCTTGAATGAACATGTTCTGTACGCGTGCCACTGGTTTGAGTCTATGAACAAATAGACATTGTCTTCCGATCGTGTAACCCCCGGGTACAGGTTATTGTTGTCGTCATGTCAGACAACAAGGTAGATTGTTCATCGGTGGGTGCTTTCAAAGGTTCCGCACCCATTACCTTTACTACGTGTTACAAGGCGGATCTATCAGAATGGATCATGGATTCAGGTGCATCACACCATCTCTGTGGTGACAGAGGTCAGTTTAGTGTCTTTCATCCTGTTCAATCTGAACGATCGGTGGTGATAGCTGATGGTACATATTCCCCTATTACTGGCCAGGGGGAGGTGCAGTTGACTCCTACCTTGAGACTGTCCAATGTTCTCTATGCACCAAAGTTTTCGATGAATTTGCTGTCTGTTAGTCAACTCACCAAAGATTTACATTGCCGTGCTATATTTGATCCATCTACTCTTGTGTTTCAGGACATATTAACGGACAGAGTGATTGGTACTGGCCGTGAGCAAGGGGGTCTTTATAGACTGGTGCAATCATCTTATGCTGGTGTCTCTCCTATGAGAGCTGGATCGGTGTCACCCTACACTTGGCATCTTCGATTTGGCCATCTTCCGTTGCAAAAGATGGTCCATATTCTTCCACAGATTTCTCCCAGGTCTAATTTTCAGTGTGAGGCATGCCAACTTGGCAAACATCACAGGTCGTCTTTTCCGAGTCGTATAGGTCCAAGTCATCATGGTCTATTTGAGCTGCTACATTTTGATATTTGGGGTCCCAGTCGTGTCCCTGATCTTCAAGGGCACAGGTTTTATCTTGTTGCTGTCGATGATTTCTCTAGACTTTCTTGGGTCTTTCTTCTTAAAAATAAATCTGATGCTGGTCATTTTATTCAGTCTTTTCTTATTGAAATAAAAAATATTTTCTCTGCTAAAGTGAAGTACATACGGTCTGACAATGCTCTAGAGTTGTGCAGTACCCAATTGTCCAAATTTCTTTTGTCTCATGGGATTGTGCATCAGACGTCGTGTGCTTATACCTCCCAACAAAATGGGGTGGCTGAACGGAAGCATCGTCATTTGTTGGATATGACCAGAACCCTTTTGATTCAGAGTCGTGCCCCTCACTCCTATTGGGGGGATGCGGTTCTCACTGCCTGTTATCTTCTTAATCGTATGCCTTCGACAGTGTTAGGGGAGAAGATTCCATTCTTGACTGCGTTTCCCGAGAAGGATCTTTTCTCCCTAACACCGCGTGTTTTTGGGTCTGTTGCATTTGTTCATTGTTTTTCTCCTGGTCTTGACAAGCTCTCTCCCAGAGCTGTCAAATGTGTTTTTGTGGGTTATTCCAAAACCCAGAAGGGATATCGGTGTTTTGATCCAGTTAAACGAAGGTACTACGTCAGTGCAGATGTCACCTTTTTTGAGTCCATTATGTATTTTTCTCCTACAGGTAACAGACTCACTCATTCAGAGGAAGGACATGATATCTTTGTGCCTCCTCCACCATCTATTCCGTGCTCTACTCTGCCGCCACCACCACCACAGCCTATCCCACCACCACCTCCACCACCACCTTCTACTTTTTATCCTCAGGTCTATCAGCGTCGACCCTCTGCTCATGTGCCTCCTCCATCATCCAGCACGCCCGAGGTATGTAATGAACATTTGAGTACTAATAATGGCACGGGTGATTTGCATACGCAGACAGATGTGCAGGGCACAGATGATACTACCCCTCCTCCAGCTGATGATCTTGATCTTCCTATTGCCCATAGAAGGCAAAAGCGTGCGCGGACAACGAATCCCAAATATGGGATGGACTTTGCATCACAGGCTTGTTTGGAGCGGTTGTCCCCCGAGTTTCGCAAGTTCGTCCTTGGGTTATCAGCAGTAGAAATCCCAAGGTCATATCAGGAGGCACTACAGAGCAGTCCATGGCGTTTGGCTATGGAAGAGGAGATGGCGGCGTTGCAGTCACGTGGTACGTGGAGTGTTGTGCAACCTCCACCAGGTGCGTCTGTAGTCGGAAGCAAATGGGTTTTTACTGTGAAGCATAGGGCTGATGGTACGGTTGATAGATACAAAGCCAGGTTGGTGGCTCGTGGTTTCACCCAAACATTTGGGGTGGACTATCAGGAGACGTTTTCTCCAGTAGCCCGTCATTCTACCTTACGAATCCTCATTGCAGTTGCTATTGTCCGTGACTGGCCCCTGTTTCAGTTAGATGTCAAGAATGCTTTCTTATATGGTGACTTGCAGGAAGAGGTCTATATGCAGCAGCCACCAGGGTTTGCTGCTGAGGGGGAGTCCAGTATGGTGTGCCGTCTTCATAAGGCCATATATGGCCTGAAGCAGAGTCCACGGGCTTGGTTTCAGAAGCTCTCAGAGTTGATTGAACAGAAGGGCTTCGTCAGATCTACAGCAGATCATACTCTCTTTGTAAAGAGAGACCAGCAAGGTACTGTGATCATCTTAGTCTATGTGGATGATATTGTTATCACTGGAAGTAATATGCAGGGCATTCAAGCAGCCAAGGATTTTCTTAGTGAGCAGTTTGTTACGAAGGATCTGGGTTCACTTCGTTACTTTCTGGGATTGGAGTTTGCAAGAAATGAGCAGGGCATGGTGATGACACAGCGGAAGTATGTTACTGACCTGTTATCTGAGACAGGAATGGCAGGATGTAGACCAGCTACTACTCCTATGGATCCTAATGTTAAACTCTATGATGATGACTCTGAGGAGGTGGACAAGAGACGATATAGAGAGCTCGTGGGGAAGTTGCTATATGTCACTATTACCCGACCAGATATAGCCTTTGCTGTCAATAGGGTAAGTCAGTTTATGGAGCAACCCAGACAGACTCACATGAATGCTGTTTTTATGAT
This sequence comes from Ottelia alismoides, assembly GCA_037367405.1. Taxonomy (NCBI): domain Eukaryota; kingdom Viridiplantae; phylum Streptophyta; class Magnoliopsida; order Alismatales; family Hydrocharitaceae; genus Ottelia; species Ottelia alismoides. Next base: position 78,042 of record JAZKJV010006541.1, on the reverse strand, counting down.
CTTGAGATATCTGAAGTCGTCTCCAGGTGCTGGTCTTCTGTTTAGGAAAGATACCTCTATATCTGTCACAGGTTGTGCTGATGCAGACTATGCTGGGTGCCCTAATGATAGAAAGTCTACTTCAGGCTTTATTGTATTTGTTGGCAGCTCACCAGTTGCATGGAAGAGTAAGAAACAGAATGTCGTGGCTCGATCCAGTGCAGAGTCAGAATATAGGGCAATGGCCCAAGGTAGTGCTGAGATGATGTGGGTTAAATCGGTTTTGAATGATTTAACTATTGAAGTACCTCTTCCTATGCATCTTAAATGTGATAATCAGGCAGCCTTGTTCATAGCCAATAATCCAGCGTTCCATGAGAGGACAAAGCACATTGAAGTGGATTGTCATTTCACACGGGACTTAATTCAAAAAGGGCTTATTTCAACTTCTTATGTATCATCAGGAGAGCAGATTGCAGACATGTTCACCAAGGCTCTTGCCAGAGGTCCTTTTCATCTATGTTGTTCCAAGCTGAGCATGATAGATATATATGCTCCAGCTTGAGGGGGAGTGTTAGAGTAATTATGTTATTTGGTTATTTAATTGTCCTTTTCCTGTAATTTACCCATAGAGCTTTTCTCCTATATAAGAGAGCTCTAGGGTTAGATGAATATGATTATCTTGCTTATTCCCTTCAACACTTCTCATAAAGAAAGAATGACAAGGTATGTCCAATAGGTAGAAACATGCCACGAGACCACTAATCCAGACCTAGTTGATGATGTGGTTCATTCTGATTCAAATTCCTAACCTCAACAATGACCAGTTCTCACTTGAGATAATAGCCATGTAGAAGGTATCCAGTTTCTTTTTCGGGTAACATAGACTTCCAAAAACCACAATAAGATGAGTATTAGTGGAGTATTACATGAATTGATTAATCAAATTCATAGCTAAAGTAATATCAGGATTTGTAGAGTCGTTTGAGGGATCCGTCCAAGATTTTTCTATCTTTGAATCTCGAGTTGTGATAGGCTTCAATGGGGTTTGCAGGGTGCCACCCCATCCTTCATGTGAAGGTATCCAGCTTCTTTTTCGGGTAACATAGACTTCTTTAAACCACAATAAGAAGAGTTTTAGTTGAGGCATACATGAATTGATTAATCAAATTCACAGCAAAAGTAATATCAATCAGCATTTGTAGAGTCGTTTGAGAGATCCGTCCAAGATTTTTCTATCTTCGAAGCTCGAGTTGTGATAGGCTTCAATGGGGGTTTGCGGAGGGTGCCACCCCATCCTTCATGTCTCCTTCAAAACATTAAGGACATTTCTTTAGCAACTGCTAAGGATCTGGCAACCTCAATACCTCGGACATATCATTTTTTTATCTGATTTCGAATTCCTTATCAGTTAGCAAGCTTTGACTTGATATGAGTAATGTCATTATCATTATCCCATGAGACAACCATATGGTCAACATAAACAATTAGAACACCATTTTCCCTTAAGCTCGCTTGATGAAGAATGTTTGATCTTTATTCCTTTCCTTATATTAATGCTACTTCAAGAACCTCCCTTGCGCAACAAGCCAAGCCGGCGTGAATTGTTTTAGGCCATAGAGGGGCATCCTTAATTAGCAACACTTGGCAGTTTCTTTCATAAGGGATATTTACATTCATAACCCTGAGTAGTTTCATAATTACGTATGTAATCCTTATAACCAATAATTACACTCAGAGCCCGGAATAGTCACTCTGTCTTACACCAGTAAACCTCCATTAGTTTAGTCCATCAACTCAACCAGACTCTTGAGTTGATCTAACTTGTGTTCTATCCAATGGCTATTGATAAAAATCAAAAATGAAGAAAATCCAACCCCACCCCACTCCTCCTCCAACAAGCCCCCTCCAACCCCCACGCGCCTCTTCTCTCTCACGCCCTTCCACTCCAGCCTCACACCTTCCTCCTCCCACACTCTCCCCCTCCAGCCTCCCACATTCCTCCTCTGATGCTCTCGGCCTCCAGCCATAGAAGGAAATATCGCGATATGTCACCGATATCGGCGATATATCAATATCGACATGAGATCGACATCGGTATCGATATGTCGATATATCCTCCTTTTCAGGCCATTCCTTCACAAAAGATCGTCAATATGGGTGATATTCCAGCGCTATATCGCTGATATATTGTCGAAATATCGTATCGATACGATATCGAAGCGATATCGATATTGCCTTCCATGCCTCCAGCCCCCCATATTCCTCCTCCGATGCCCTCTTGCTCCAGCACCTTCGTCTGCATCCCTTGCCCCTCCTCCGCCTACAATCGTCGCCCCTCCAGCTCCCCACCTTCCTCCTCCTGCCCCAGCCCCTCCGCTAGCAGCCCTCGCACCTCCTCTGCCAACAGTCACCGCCCATCTAGCCCCTACATCCACAGCCCATGACCCTCCTCTGCTCGCATCCCAGCCACTGCGGAATTGAGCCTCACCAGAGCAGCGGGAGGCAATGTGGGAGATGCAGATGGCAGAGCGGTGGTCCTTTTTCGAGTAAGGGAAGACCTTGTTGTCGGAGGAGAGACGGGCAAGACGGGGGAGGGGGAGGTCGTCGAACCAAGCGGCAGAGGACACTGGTCGGTTTAGCCAGACCACACCACACATGAGCCGGGGAGAGCTAGTGGGTGGTGGAGGCGATCAAGATGGGTTGGTGGTGTTGGAGATGGGGAGGTGGTGACATCACTTGTAAATAGTGTGAACTTATTAAAAGCTGGAATATTTAAATTTGACGGCAGAAAAAGGGATGGGAGTTAACACAGGATTATATCATGTAAGAGTTAAGGATTATACGAGGTTTCTCGTGTAATTATGAATTATCGATGGTCACATACATAATTACGAAACTATTCAAGATTATGGGTGTAAATATCCATTTTCATAATCAAGAGGTATCAACATGTAGATTCTGTTATATTAGATCCACGATGGATGATCCACCTTTTCAATACATATTTTTTACATCTAGTTGATGCATGCATCTTTTTGAAGTAACTATCAAAGTAAGAATGATTTTGATGATATTCAATTTCGCTACATGAGAAAAGATCTCCATATGGTTAAAGGTTTCTAGATAATCAATCGCGTATTTCCATGTATACCACTTTGCAACAAAACTTAGCTTTATAAATGTTAACTTACACAGCTACACTATTTCTTAAAACAATATACCTATTTACATCCTGCAATGTGAACATTTAGTATATCCACTATCTTAAAAGTAGTTCCTCTATAGCACCTTCATTTTTTCTTGCACGACTTCTTAATATGTGCTTTAACAACATTCTTAGGACCCATAAAGAGATGATAGAAAGCATTTATAGGTTCAATCATGGTTTTAAAAAATGCGCCTTGAGGCATCAAACATCCAAGGCGAAGCATGCACCTCGAGGCGTTGCGCGGTGAGGCATCCACGCGGCACTACCTCGAGCTATACCTAGTTTGGTACTCAAATGTATGTTTAGAATTGTATGTTAGTCATATATATATATATATGTCATAAATCACAATGCCACATAACATATATTATACATCATACTAACTTGTTGCAAATAGTGGAAGCAAACACGCAGAAACACGATTAATCAAACAAACATGCAAACACACAGATTTACAAGGTTCACTCGTAACATAGTATTTTTTCGCTTACGTACATACCGAGAGGCATTGTATGTGGATAGAGTGCTTCATCTTCCAACACTAAGTGAGAACATAAGTTATATAATAAGCTTTGCATTGTATGGGATGATAATACTAGTTAGGATTCAAAGTATCTCATATTAAGTGCTTGCACACAACTAGAAGAAAATCACAACAATAAAGGTATTTACGTGGATAACCCTTCTCAATGGTAGGAAAAATCACAAGAGGGGATGACTTAGCGCAATCAAGCAGCTATGCTTTCTTCTTTTTTTATTTAATCATAAAAGGTTGATGTGTGGCTATTTATAAGGATACTGATTAAATGGATCCACACTCAAAATCCATTTACCTAAGTAAATCTCTCAACAGAGAGTAATAGTGAAATATGTCATAGACCTTATGGTTTATAACTTGAAAAATAGGTAAAGAAAGTGATACAGACCTTACTCATATCCCTTGTTTTAGTGATAAGGGTGCCTGGAGCTAGCCGATTGTATGAATTTTTCACTCTAACAGGTACATCGCTTTCTCTAGCAGGCCTCATAGACTGAGGATGTAAAACCTGCAATTGATCAAGAAAATGTAATACTTTATCTGTAGGAAGAGTAACATGATTGTTTTCAACATTGCATTGTATATCCGCTTAATATAAAGGTTTAGTTATAAGTCTGATATGAAGATAATTTTAATTTGGCAAAATGTGACTATTCTTGGAAGCTAGAGGAAACCAACTAGCTAAGCAACCAGATACAAAAGGAGAGCAATGCAATTGATATGCAAACATAATCAAGTACGCATAAGAATGTGAATACATGTTCATAAGTGTGTAGATAAAATAGATTCTCACCGTAATTATAAAAACTGATACCAAACAATAATCATTACTACTTTAAGAATCTTGTTTTGAAACATGTGCAGGCAACGCCTACAATAATTAGATTTCCCATGTTGTCCCTATGCAGCAGGTTCTGGACCGCAGTAGAACATAGAAGCTTAGGAGTCCACAGGAACCACCCTCTTGGCATCACTTCCACACAGCAGCTCCTTGATCACACTTTAAATAGCCCTAGCAGTCCATGGGGCCACCCATGCCCGAGTTGTTCATAAGACCACATTATAGAAAGAGAAATATACGCCGCTGCACTTTTCGCATTTTTCTATTTTGAAACATTTTTCTAATGTAAATTCTAGAAAATCGGACCTCTTGTTGGAGCTAACTGAAGCTACTAATCCCTGAGGTTTCATGTCAACGTTAAATCTGTAACCTAAAAAAAGAATTATGCTGTATGAAAAATAATTACAATCTCTGCAGCCCCATATTTCTACAGAAGTGATTGCTGATCCACGCTTCTACAACCAGCAGCAGTAACTGTTAATTGCAGACATGTGACCATGGTATTTGCCACAGCAGTTTAGTATCATGCAACGGAGAACACAAAAAACTACTTATTAGTTTGTATATTCTAGAGGATGCAGCTGATTTTTAGGGACAATAAAATGGAGGCGGATACATTCCTTATATTTACAAAATAAATAAATAAATAACATAATGTGCTGCAGGCATCCCCATCTTGAAAAACTAATCTCCGGAAATGTTTTAAATTTTTTTGGTTGAATATACCAAAGATGCAAGGAAAAAGATAACATGCCGGCTACTTCTCAAGGGAGAAGAGAAGGTGGTGATGGTGGCTTCACATGGGTGAGAGGAAGGTATGGGGTGATGCACTGAAAAACGACAAGTGGTAGTGGAAGAGAGAGAAAGATGGCAAAGTGGTGGTAGCATGACCCTGATGGGGAAATGTCGACGAAGGCTTTGGTGCTGGTTGGATCCGAGGTTGCGCTATAAAGGCACATTCCTCACATAAAATTGATGCTGAAAGGGATTGATGCCTCAAGAGCGAACCTTGACTTTGCATGTGGCAAAGCCAATCGGGGTGATAGGGATATTAGAGCATGGATAAGGGAGCTGGTTGAAGGCAGGGAGAGGGAATAAATTTAGCAGCGACAATTGTCGACGTAGTTCTTGTTGAGATATTACCTATCTTTCTTATTACTTTCTTATTATCTATTTGTTTTATCTTCTTCATGTAATTTGTCCAATAGGTTCATCTCATACATAAGAGAACCTAAGAGCCTCGCATTAATGTAATCAATTCTTTTTTATTTACATGGTATCGGAGCGACGATCCTAGACCAGAGTTACCATATCCCACCAAACCCTAACCCCACCAGCCGCCCCCTCCATCATCGCCACTCGCCGCCCGGGCTGCCGCCGACAAGCCCCCCCCCCTCCTCTTCGGCAGCGGCCTGGCCACTGCCCTGGCTGCTCAGGCATCTTCGGCAGCAGCCCAAGCCGCTGCCCCTCCCTACGGTCACCACCCGAGCCAGCCCAGGCCGTCCAAACCTCTCCGACCACGGCCTCGACCTTCCTAGGCCACAACCTCGGCCGTCCAGACCTCTCCGGTCGTCGCCTCGGTCGCCGTCGACCCTCCCGTGCGCCTTCATGCATCTCTGCAAGTCATTCTGCGATCTGAACCGGGCTGATTTTGATCGAAAAATCGTGATTTCAGAGTTATAAATCACGTTTTCCAGTCCTAACGAGCAACAAAGATTGATGAGGATGGTTATATGAGTATATACGTACAACCAATCCTCTGTATGATCGTGTAGACTCGTTTATACCGGTCTACTCTCTAGTTGAGTTCCATTGTTCGGTCATTTTACCATCATGTCAGAGAACAAGGGTGATATTTCTTCGTCTGGAACCTTCAAGGGCCCGGCTCCCATCGCGATGGATGGGACCAACTATGAGTTGTGGTACATGTAGTTTCTCACCCTCATGCAGTGCAACAACAAGGAGCACATACTGACAGACCCAGAGCCAACGGATAAGACTTGGGCAAATGCTTCTTGGAAGCAAAATGACGTGTATGCATGTGTTTGGCTACATAGGACCCTCACCATAGAGATAGCCAATGATATTCTGAACCAGCCCACTGCCAAGGCGATATGGGACACTTTGGCTTCCACATATGATCAAGCGAAGAATGAGGCCAAGATTCTTCAGCTGCAGTTTGGCATCTACAAGGCCAAGCAAAATGATCGTCCTCTGCACGTGTACTACAATTCACTCCTGGCATGTTCGAGAAGCTTCATAGCTATATGCCTACTACGACATCTCTTGAGCAGCATGAGGCATATAGGAACTCTACGATGGTTGGAGTTTTCATGGTCAGCCTTGATACAGAGTATGATGCAGCGCGTACTCAGCTTCTCACTGGAGCTACCATACCTCCCATGGAGGAGGCCTATAGCCGTTTCAGTCGGATTATCATGCATCCTACGGTCACTCCTCAGCCCACGTCAGCCATGGTCGTTTCTCGTGGTCGACGAGGGACGGCCCAGTCTAGAGGACGCACCCCTCGTGGCAAAGGCGGTGGACGTCTGCGCTGGCCCTTGCACCTTTTACCATCAACCGGGACATGCAGAGGATACATGTTACCATAAGCATGGATATCTTGTTTCTGATCGCTAAAAAGGCATATTGAGCTTTCAAATTTACTTATTTCCCAGGACGATCCTCGTTTGGATAATATCACATCTCGTATTCGAGAGATCATGACTCCTGTTGCAGGAACCACCACTACAAATACCACATCCGCGGCCAGAGCCTCTTCGAGCTCCTCAGGCATCGCTTATGCTTTCACTGGTAGTAATGATGCAGATATGACAGAGTGGATTATGGACTCTGGTGCTTCCCATCATCTGTGGAGGCAGAGCACAACTAAGGTCCTACATGATCATACCACCTAGTAGATAAGTTGTCATTGCCAATGGTGACCACTTACCCATTACAGGACAGGAGGAGGTGCATTTAACACCGTCCATATGTCTTCAGAATGTTTTATATGCTCCTAACTTTCAGATGAATTTACTTTCCATTAGTCAGATTACTAAGGATCTGCATTGTCGTGTCATTTTCGACCCATCGTATGTTGTGTTTCAGGACATACTCAAGCACAGGGTGATTGGATGTGAACGACCTCCTCATGTTAGTGTTTCTACTATACCTACTGGACCACTCTCACCATAACTGTGGCACCTTCATTTTGGCCACTTTACTTTGCAGAAGTTATGTCGTGTTCTCCCTCAGATTTCCACGAGATCCTCCTTCCAGTGTGAGGAATGCCATCTTGGAAAGCATCATCGTTCCTCCTTTCCATCCCATCAGAATTGGAGCAGTTCTCAGTTATTTGAACTCCTTCATTTAGATATCTGGGGTCCGAGTCGTGTTCCTAATCATCATGACACCATTTTTATCTTGTTGTTGTCGATAATTTTTCTAGACTTTCCTGGATCTTTTTATTGAAGAATAAGTCTGAGGCTGGATATGTGATGAAATCTTTTATTAATGAGATAAAGAATATTTTTTCTGCCTATGTCAAATATATTCGTTCTGATAATGCTTTAGAGTTATGCACCTTACAGCTTTCTGACTTTCTTAGATCTCTTGACATTGTTCACCAGACCTCATGTGCCTATACATCCCAGCAGAATAGTGTTGTCGAGCGCAAACACCATCACTTTCTTGATGTGACCCGAACATTGTTGATACAGAGTCGTTCTCCTCATGCCTACTGGGGTAATGTTGTTCTCACGCCTTGCTATCTGGTGAACCACATGCCTTCGTCTGTGTTGGGAGAGAAGATTCCTTTCTCGATTGTGTTTCTCGAGAAAGATCTTTTTCCCTTACACCCCGTGTGTTTGGTTCAATTGCTTTTATTCGTGATGTCTCTCCAAGTCGTAACAAACTCTCTCCCAGAGCTGTCAAGTGCGTTCTTGTCGACTACTCTCGTACCTAGAAGGGGTAATGTTGCTTTGATCCGCTCAGGCGGAAATACTTTGCCAGTACTGATGTTACTTTCTTTGAGTCTGTCATGTATTTTTCTCCTACAGGCGACAGATTAGCCCCATCCGACTCTGATGATGAGATCTGCATGCCTCCACCTCCTATTGTCGTAGCACCACCTCCCTCTACTCCACTACCACCACCTCCTCAACTACCACCACCGCCACCACCTATACCTACTCATGCCTCTACACCTTCTCTTGCGGCTCCACCTCGTACTGTGACTCTGTTTTTGCTATGTGTTTTTACTCACAGGTCTTGCTTGGTTCCCCCTACTCACAGGCCATACCCATCATCCATCACACCTCAGACATGTAATGAGCACATTGTTTCTACTGATGGCACTACTGAATTTTTTGTGCAGCAGGATTCCATACATGATGAGAAGATGCCCTTGGCAGATCTTGACGTGCAGATTGCCCTGCGCAAGCAAAAATGTAGGTATGTTGCTTATCCTCTTGCAGCCCAGGTTTCCTTGAGCAAACTGTCAGAGGATTTCAAGAGGTTTACCTTGGCACTATCAGTCGCGGAGATACCACGAACATATCAGGAGGCTCTTCGGGATAGTCGGTGGAGATTAGCCATGGAGGAGATGGTTGTGTTGCAGTCACGTGGTACGTGGAGTCTTGTTTCTGCTCCAGTTAGCGCAAGGTCAAAGGACCTGCCATCCTTCCAGTTTCAGTGTGCCTACCAAAGTACTCACCACTTCGATCTGATCTAACCACTTTAATAACCCACCTTAAAGACCTTATTGAAAAGGCTTCAAGTGCTTCTTCTTTCTCAGATAGCAAGCAGATGTAGCCATATCTGGAGTGGTCATCAGTAAATGTGATGATCTCACCACGGTGGACCACAAATATCTGTATGAATTCATTCCAAAGTTCCATTACACCGTCTTGCACTTTTCTCGAAGGTCTTGGTCTGTTTTCCCTTTATGCAGTCCACACGGTGGAACACTGTGCAGATGGTAGTGTAGATCATTATACGGCGAGACTTGTGGCACGTGGATTCACCCAGATATATGGGGTGGACTATCAGGATACTTTCTCTCCAGATTCCAGACATTCTACTCTGCGCATTCTACTTTCTATTATTGTGGCATGAGATTGGCCCCTTTACCAGCTTGATGTGAAAAATGCCTTCCTCTATGGTGATCTACAGGAGGAGGTCAACATGCAGTAGCCACCTAGTTTGCTACTGAAGGGGAGTGTCAGAAGGTTTGCAGGCTTCACAAGACTATCTATGGCCTTAAGCAGATTCCAAGATCATGGTTCCAGAAGCTCTCGAACTTGATAGAGCAGTAGTGGTTTGTGTGATCGACTATCGATCACTCTTTGTTTGTGTACAGGATCCAGAGAGGTACTATTGTCATTCGTGTTTACGTTTAGGGATGTCAATATGAGTCTACCCATTGGGTACCCGACCTGAACCCGTCCCATTTAAGGACCCGAAACCCGCCCCCATTTACTTTTGGACGGGTTTGGATTTTGAATTGACTACCCATGCGAGTATGGGTATGGGTTTGGGATTGCCTTGTGGGTACCCAAACCGGAATCCGTCCCAAACCCGAATAAGAAATATATATATAAAGATAGATGTGTGTGTTGCATTTTAATCAAACTAGCCCCAAATCTATTTCATATATAATATGTATCAATCTACATGTATAAATATCCAACTCAATTTTCTCCTCTCCGTCCATTTATTCATATTCAACTTCAATAAATAAAAACTATCAACAGAAAAGAGTTAAAACTTAACAGATATAAACCGTTAATATTCTCTATATATTGGACATTTTTATGAATCGTCATATTACACGATCTCACTCTATTTTGTCTCTCTGTGAAAATATTGTATACATTTATAAACAACTTAAGATTTACCATGTCGAAGATATGGGTACCCATTGGGTACACGGGTATCCGACGGGTATATGAGTACCTGCTAGAAATTACCCGTTTAATAAATGGGCGGGTATGGGTAGTGATATTATAAATGGGTATGGGTTTGGGAATAGTAATACCCGTCCCAAACCCGACCCGCTGACATCCCTATTTACGTTGATGATATTATTGTTACATGTGATGACGAGCAGGGTATTCAGAGTGCCAAGGACTTCTTAGGTCACCAGTTTGTGACCAAGGATCTTGGTAATTTACGTTACTTCCTTGGACTGAAGTTTGCCAGGAGCCAACGAGGTCTTGTGATGACCCAGAGGAAGTATGTTACGTACCTTCTTTCATAGACAGGTATGGCAAATTGCAGACTGCCACTACTACTATTGACACGAGCATGAAGCTATATAATGATGACACTGGGAGGTCGACAAGAGGAGGTACAAAGAGCTTGCGAGCTACTATATGTGACTATTTCCAGGCCCGACATATCCTTTGTCGTGAGCAAAGTGAGTCAGTTTATGGAGCAGCCTATACAGGCACATATGGATGCAATCCATATGATTTTGAGGTATCTGAAGACTTCACCAGGTATGGGACTTCTTTTCAGGCTTTCAGCAGAGATACATCTCTTTCAGTTACATCATGTGTAGATGCAGATTATGCTGTGCGTCCAAAAGATAAGAAGTCTATGTGTCCAAAGGATAGGAAGTCTACTTCAGGCTTCGTTGTGTTCGTAGGAAATTCCCTAGTTTCGTGGAAGAGCAAGAAGCAGACTGTGGTTGCTAGATCGAGTGCTAAATCAGAATACAAGGCCATGACGCAGGCTAGCACGGAGATGATGTGGGTCAGATATGTTCTTACTAACCTAACTATAGAGGTGCCTCTTCCCATGCACCTCCAATGTGACAATCAGGCTGCTCTTCTCATTGCCGACAACCCAGTAATTCATGAGAGGACCAAACATATAGAGGTGGCTATCACTACACTCGTGACATGATACAAAAGGGTCTTATTGTCACTACTCATGTCAGCTCTGGAGATCATGGAAGGTCGTATCGATATCGATATCATTTCAATATCGTATCGATACGATATTTCAACGATATATCACCGAAATATCGCCCATATCGACGAGCCTTTGTGAAGAAAATGCCTGGAAATCGGGATATATCGCCATATCGGTCCCATGTCGATATCGCAATATTTCCTTCCATGTTGGAGATCAGACAATAGATGTGTTTACTAAGGCCCTAGCCAGAGGGCCTTATCAGAGATGTTCCAAGCAGAGCATGATCGATATCTATGTTCCAACTTGAGGGGGTATGTTAAGATATTACATATCTTTCATATTGTTTTCTTATTATATATTTATTTTGTCTCCTTCATGTAATTTGCCCAATAAGTTCCTCTTCTATATAAGAGAACCAAGGGCCTCTCATTAATGTAATCAATTCTTTTCCTTCTACCGTTCTAATAGCATTCACATGTGTTTTCATTGAATGTGTTGATGGCTCCAATGACAGTATCATGACTGGCTTCAAAAACAAGAAAGGCAAATAGTCATGCCGATCAATATCAATAGTGGGTGGAGGCTTATAACAACAATCATTGCAAGCAACATCTTCAATAGATGATTTCGATGGTAAATATGATACAATGTGGTTCATGGGCTTGTAATTTTAGAGAATTGGTTAATATGCTAATTAGACTTAGTTAAACTAAATTGGATCTTGAACTTTCATGGTTTATTGATGGCTTTGAATTCCTTATGCATTCACTTCATGACATCAAGAACCTTTCAGCATGATGATGAAGATCTATTAGTGTTGATATATTAGTTATCATTTATTACTTTTATGCATTTTCTTTTCTTTTTATCTACTTTATGTAATTTGTCCAACAGATTTCTCTTATATACAAAAGAACCCTAAGGCCTCATGAATAAGTAATTCATTATTTTATCTTTACAGAATATCAGAGCGATTGTCTTATACCGGAGTTCTCGTACCCCACCAGTGCCCAAGCCCCCGCCCATTGCCCTTCTCCTCATCACGCTATTGCCAGCCACCCAAGGTCCTCTTGCGCGCCAATACAACCCACTCCAAGGCTCAGTGCATCCCATCGTCGCCTCCCCAGGGCGCCTTGTGCACACACAGTCCTCCCACGGGCTTGTGTGTGCTGCACGGCCCTATTCGAAGTTGTCGCATCGCCAAAGGATTCATCCGGACACCCACGATCTGATCTACTTTATGTAATTTACCCAACATATTTCTCTTATATACAAAAGAACCCTAGGGCCTCATGAATAAGCAATTCATTATTCTGTCCATAGGATATCAGAGTGGTTGTCCTAAATCGGAGTTCTCGTACCCCACCAGTACCTGAGCCCCCACCCATCACCCTTTTGCTCATCGCGCACGTCGTCGGCCACCCAAGAGCCTCTCGCACACCAATACAACCCACTCAAAGGCTTTGTGTATGCTATCGACGCATGCCCAGATAAATCACATTTTCCTGTCCTAACGCGGATCGAGGATTGACAAGGATGGTTGTATGAGTCTACACATAGAACCAATCCTCTACATCATCGTGTAGATTCGCTCAAAAAGGTCTACTACCACAGTCGAGTTCCATTTCGACCTCCTCATCATGTAGAGAACAAGGGTGACGTCTTCTCTTCATATGATGCCTTCAAGGGTCCGACTCCCATCATGAACATGAATGGGACCAACTATGAATTGTGGTACATGCAGTTCTTGACACTTATGCAATGCAATAACAAAGAGCACATTCTACCACAGCCAGAGCCGACAGAGAATAGGGAGAATGCTTCGTGGAAGCAAGATGATGCGTACGTGCATGTTTGGCTCTCTGGGACTCTTACCTTAGAGATCGTCAATGGCATTGTGAACTAGCGCACGATCACGTGGGATATTCTGACAGCCATGTATGCCCAAGCAAAGAACGAGGTCAAGATTCTTCAGGTACAGTTTTAACGACCAAGAAAAATGGTCGTCCTCTGCATACATTCTACTCTTCGCTTCATGGCATGTTTGAGAAGCTTCACGGCTTCATGTCCTTACCATATCTCCTGAATAGCATATGGCATACAGGAACTCCACAATGGTTGGAGTTTTCTAGACGGCTCTGGATCTAGTGTGTACGAGGAAGCACATGCACATCTTCTTACAAGTGCAACCATACCTACAATGGAGGACGACTACAGTCGCCTCAGCAAGCTATTTATACCACCACCTGCCACCACACAGACCTCCTCAGCAATGGTTGTATCTCGGCAGGGGAGGTTCTACACAGTTTATAAGGCATGGTCCTCGTGGCAGAGGAGGTGGAAGTCAGCATGGCCCCTACACCTATTAACATCGTCCAAGTCATTCTGAGATATATGCTATCAGAAGCACGGATACCCCGTATATACCCGTGTGATCGAGCAGATTGAGCCTCCTTCACGTCTTGATGGTATTGTCTCCCATATGAGGGTGATAATGGCTCATGCTACCGGCACCACTACAAGCTCCCCATATGTTGCAGGCGTTGCTAGAGCCTCTTCAACCTCCTCACGTATAGCCTATGCTTTTACCAGTTGTATGCTTGTAGCAAGGCAAATATGATAGAGTGGATCATGGGCTCTGGTGCTTCCCACCAACTGTGTGGAGACAAAGCATAGTTCAGTTCATATATAACTATACCCCCTAGTAGATGGGTCTTCATTGCGAACGGGGTTCATTTACTGATTATAGGAGGGAGGTTCATCTGATGGCATCAATACGCCTACATAATATCTTATATGCACCTGGTTTTCAGATGAATTTACTTTTTATTAGTCAGAATACTAGGGATCTACATTTCCGTACCATCTTTGACCCATCTTCACTTGTGTTTCAGGACATACTAACGGGTAGGGTGATTGAATGTGGTTGTGAGCAGTGGGAGCTCTACAGACTACTCCAGTCCTAGTATCGGTGCATCTACAGTTCCCGATGGATCATTCACACCATACTTATAGCATCTTCATTTTGGTCACCTTCCTCTGCAGTAGCTGTGTCATATTCTCCCACAGATCTCAATGCGTTCTACCTTCCAGTGCGAGGCTTGTCAACTTGGAAAGCATCACCAATTTTCTTTTCATGATCATCAGAGTCATAGCAGTAATCATTTATTTGAGCTAGTTCATCTTGTCATTTGGTGTCCCACGCGTGTTCTTGATCACCAAGGACACCATTTTTATCTAGTTGTTGTGTATGATTATTCTAGACTTCTTGGGTTTTTCTATTGAAAAATAAGTCTAAAGATGGGCCTGTCATTAAATCTGTTATTAATGAAATAAAGAATGTTTTCCCTGCTCTTGTCAAGTTTATTCACTCTGACAATACCATAGAGTTCTACATGTTACAGTTATCTGAGTTCATTAGGTATCTTGGCATCGTAAACCAGACATTGTGCTTACACTTCTCATCAAAACGATGTTGTTGAACGTAAACACAGTCACTTGATATAACCGAGAAGCTTTTGATCCAAAGTCGTGCTCCTAACTCTTTATGGGGTAATGCGGTCCTTATTGTTTGCTACTTAGTGAGCTGCATGTCATCTTCTGTTTTAGGAGAGAAGATCCCTTTCTTGATTGTGTTTCCCAAAAGAACATGTTCTCCCTTACACCTCGTATGTTCATCTCTGTTGCGTTTGTTTATTGTCTGACGCGTGGTCGCAATAAGCTCTTCCCTAGAGCAATCAAGTATGTATTTGTAGGCTACTCTCACACCCAAAAGGGATATTGCTGCTTCAATCCACTTCGACAAAAGTATTATGTTAGTGATGATGTCACATTCTTTGAGTCTATTACGTATTTCTCTCCTACAAGTGACAAGTTGACTCCGTCTTACTCTGGAGAGGAGGTATATGTGCCTCCTCATATGGCTACACCACCTCCAATACCTCCACCACCTCCACCACCACAACCTTCAACCACTTCCAGTACATACACCTGCCGATGTGCCTACCCTTGCACCACCCAGTACATTAGCCCATATGTAACCATATTTCTATGTTTGTAGGCCCCACACGGTTCTCCCTGCTCATGGACCTTCCCCTATCATCTAGCACGTCCCAAGTATGTATTGAACACGTTGTTTCTACTGATGACACTAGTGATTTGTCCATGAAGCAGGATTCTTTACAGGATGAGCATGTGCCATCTCAGGAGGGTGGTTTACACGTTGAGGCAGGTGATCTTGATGTGCTCATTGCTCTGTGGAAGCAGAGACGTACTTGTGTTACATATCCTCTTACAGCCCATGTTTCCTTGGGTTGACTTTCAGAAGATTTCAAGAGGTTTGTCGAGAGATTGTCAATCGTGGAGATACCATGGGCATATCAGAAGGCAATATAGGACAGCTAGTGGCATCTTGTCATGGAGGAGGAGATGGTTGCGTTGCAGTCAAGTGGCACATGGAGTATTGTTATAGCTCCTACAGGAGCATCTGTTATGGGATGCAAGTGGGTGTTCACGATGAAGCATCGAACAGATGGCAATATGGATCACTGTAAGACAAGGCTTTTGGCTCGCAGGTTAACCCAAATATATTGGGTAGACTATCAAGATACTTTCACTCAAGTGGCTCAGCATTCTACATTGTGGATCATTCTCTTTATTGCAGTGACACGAGAGTGAGCCCTATATCAGCTTGACGTGAAGAATGTGTTTCTCTATGATAATCTTCATGAAGAGGTCTACATGCAGCAGGCACCTAGGTTTATTGTTAAAGGGGGTGTCAAAAGATTTGCAGACTTCATAAGGCAATCTATACTATAGCATTAAGCAGAGTCCAAGAGCATGATTTCAGAAGCTCTCAGTCTTGATAGAGCAGTAGGGGTTCGTGAGATCGACTATATATCGTTCACTATTTGTTCAGAGATCTCATAGAGGTACGGTTGACATACTAGTTTATGTTGATGATATCATTGTTATATGGGATGATGTGCAGGGCATCCAAGCAGCTAAGGATTTTCTTGATCGGCAGTTTGTAACCAAGAATCTTGACAATCTACTTTACTTCCTTGGATTGGAGTTCATCGAGAACCAATGAGGTCTTGTGATAACCCAGATGAAGTATGTTACAGATCTTCTTTCTAAGACGAGTATGGCAGATTGCAAGCCTGCCACTACTCTCATGGACCCAGGTATGAAGTTGTATGATAATTGTTAGAAATCGACAATACAGAAGTATAATATCAGAGAAATAGAATAAACATGAAGAACACTGGGATTTTACGTGGAACCCTATTCCATGAAGAGCAGGATGAAACCACGAGAGAATGTCTCAAAGGGCTTAATTCTTCTATTGAAGTTTTCCCATCTGATACAGTGGGTATGAGGCTTCTTATATAGCTCCCATTGAGTCTCCAAATCCCACAAACAGTAGATGTGAGACTAAACCACTAGATGTGGTAATTGGACCCTTGAGGCCATGACGCATATACTCCAACACTCCCCCTCAAGCTAGAGCATGCAATGATCAACTTGGACAAATAGAAAGAAATATCAAACTCACAATACAAGGCACTACAGACAATATCAACTCAACGCATAATCTATTGTCGGTTGATGTGGAGGGCGTTGCTTCTCATGTTGTGCTGGTGAGGAGGAACTAAAGAGCTGAAGTGTGAATTGAACTGAGTCTACTTGTCGGAGAATATGTGCTATGTATTGTGTCTGTCAGAGTCACTGAAACTGCAATGAGTCTCTACATAGAGAACTCTGTCCCGCAACCGCTCCATCTCTCTGAAGGACTAAACTGGAAAAGGTCGTGGAAACATCCTCATTGGAGTGCACGGTCGCTAGAGAATGGAGTTTGAAAGTCTCCTCATTGGAGAATCGGATCTCTCCTTTTTTTTTTGAAAACTCAAAAGAGGGGGAGTCACTCTATGGTGATCGCCCCAATATATTAAATAGAGAAACGAAAACAAAAGTAGAGAGAACAGAGAAACTGTACAAAGACGGCCATCCGAAACTGGAGGCCACTAAGAAAGGAGCCCCCCAGCTAACTACAGAAGTCTAGCCATGGTCCCAATCCTCCAGAAGACGCTCAGCACGTATTAAGATATTTTCCCTGTAGAACCGCTGAGCCGAAAAGATTGCTTCGTTCCTCCCTAGCCAAATGCTCCACATCCTAGCGATTGGATCAAGAATAAGCTTCCTCTCCCTACCCCTTGAGTTAATCAAACTGTCGCACAATGTTGGAAAGGATACGGGATTGACCCAAGGGAGATCCGCCCAAAGCGTGCAAACGTGGCTGCATTCGAAGAATAAGTGAGTAGAAGTTTCCCGTTCCGCATCACAGAGACCACACAAGGGGCCAACGTTCGGAAAGAACACTGCACATCGATCGCGAGTCAAAAGCCGCCCCCGACGAAGAAGCCATAAAAAAATCCCAATGCGCTCAGGAAGCTTGAGGCCCCACAAGAATCGACAATCGCGCACCAAGATATCGTCATCGGCAATGAAAGAGTGAGCGAGAGCAGAATAAGCCTTACGCGAAGTGAAGGATCCGTCCTTCCAAGCCCAATGATCACGCACAGCGGACGGGCGAGGAGCGTCAGCAAGTTGAGCCAATAAAGATAGATAATCTTGCAGCCGCTGATCGGAAAGTGACGCAGCGATCGGAAGGTTCCAGCAGCCATTGTCCCAGCAAGAGGCCACCGACGCATCTTTGTCCTAGACCAAAGCAAAAGGCCTCGGAAATATTCTGTCAAAAGCACCCCTTCCGGACCAATCGTCGGTCCAGAAGCGAAAGGAGCACCCGTCGCCCAGCACCGGCGAAAAGAAGGAGCGGTAAAGCTGGAAAGCAGTCGTCACGCCGCGTCAGAAGGGAGAAAGGAGGCAAAGCGAGTTCCCTCTAAAGCCGTCAATCAAATCCGCACCAAGCAGGTCCCGCAGGACATTAAGCATAAAGTTTTCCTCCTTTCCCCAAACCCTAGCAGCCCACTTTAGAAGGAGAGCTTCATTAACCAAATGCAGGTGCCTGACACCCAAACCCCCCAATCGCTTGGGCCGAGACACCACGTTCCACCCCACTAGGTGAACCCCCCTGATCCCCGCCCCCTTGCTGCCCCACAGGAACCCACGCATACACCTCTCCAACCTAAGGCGAATCCCCTTAGGCATACCACGGACCGTGAACGAATACTGTCTTAGAGAATGGGATCTCGATTCTGGAGTCCCTATGAAATCACATGAAAACTCCGAACCGACAAGATTAAATATGAGAACCTCACAAACAAAGAACACACGTATGTGAGCCTTAAACTGAAGACTCGGAACCAATCTATAGAATTTGAATATGGCAATCTGTAGAGTCTGACATGTGGCCTAGAATCTAAACTCGAGACTTGTAAAACTCTACAAATAAAGACATCGACCAAGTTGAGAGAAGACATGAAGATGGGGAAAAACAAGCAAAATCTCAAATGTTTTTTCTCACGTATGGTATTTCCCTTTTTTGAACCCACTTAATGGTCTAGTGGTAGTACAGTGTGTCTACCACACAAAAGACCAGGGTTCAAATCCCACTCTTGCAGGGGTTGCGTTAGGTAGTCGACGGCCAGCGTAAAAAATAGTCGAATCTTTAACATAGATTTGAGCAAGAATTCATGTAGCCGACCCTACTGATAGTGGGAGAAGGCTTAGTACATTTATTTATGGTATTTCCCTTTTTTATACGCACCTTTTCCAAAAAAACAAAAGAATCTCCTACTTTTTTTTACATATGGCTCTTTTTTGTACGTAGCCTCCTTTTTAAGTCGTTCGATTTTTTTTGGGGGAGGGGGTCATCTCTCTTCCTTTTTTTGATACAACGCAGCAGTATGCTCTTTGGGCCTAAAATAATTTCTCTATTTTTTTAAAACACAAGGCCCACTTGGACTTTTATTTAGGGTTCCAATTTAGGAACCCCAAATCAAATCGCCCCCTGATGGGGCTTGTTTGACGTCGCCACCGATGCTCAAGGGTTCCCTGATGGAACCTTGGCGTCACTGCTGTCGTGGGAGAGGGTCTCGTCCTTCGATCGTTGCTGGAGAAGCGGCATGGATTTGTTGTAGAGAGGTTGGAAGTCGCCTGGAGTGCGCATGGCCATGCGCCACCTCTAGAGGAGCATTGGGGCTAGTCTGGACCTATCCTCGAGCATGCCTGGGAGGAGGGTGGTGCTGCCAATGCTTGGATGTCGCTGGAGATGCAAGAGGCAGCACGACGAGCCCTTCAAGGGTTGTCATCATGCAGGATCGGGTTCACAAGAACCCATCTCCCTTCATGGGGCTTCTACTTCATAGATCTGCACTGCTGTGGTGTCTTCATAACATCGCCTGAGATCTGGAAGGGCGGCGACGCAAGGAGTTGTTGATGTTGGGTTTTTGTGCTCTACCTAGAGCATGTGCTCGAGTATGAATCTAGATGTCGACTTTAGTTGTGATCAGAGGAGGCAATGTGAAAAGGTTGCATGGATTAGTTACATGGTGTAAGATGACATATCTTCCTCTTCTTCGTTGAAACATCGTCTCTTACCCTATGCGATTTCGAGATCTCGACACTGATGAAGAAGCCGAATCGAAAAACTATATTAAGAACAAACCTTGCTGGAGATGTTGGTCACTGAGCAAAAATTAGGGTTTCAATAGCAACCCCAAACCGCTCCAAGCGTACCGAATTCAGAACAGTGTAGCCGACATGGCCTCAAATTTCAGCGAAATTCGGTCGAATTTCTATCGAATATCGATATCCAGTCGAAATCGAAATTCGACCGAAATGACCGAAATGACCGAAATATGGGGATCCTAGTACAAAAAATGACCGAAATGACCGAAATTTCGGTCGAAATTCCACCGATATTCCATCGAAATTCTGTTTTGGTCGATACCGAAATGGTGACCGAAACCGACATTTAAGACCTTGGTAGCCGATCAGATTTGAATCAACGGATAATCGGAACAAACTGAGCCAACGAATATGAACTTGAATCTGAACAATAGGATCGTCGATGGTGGAAAAATTAGGATTTCGAGAAACCCTACAAATGAATCTTGAACTTAAACTGATCATACATATCTTCAAACAACAGATGAATATGAATAATCTTCAAGAATAAATAAGAATGGAATCTGCTCTCGTAATCGAATCTCGAACAAATCATGAAAATAAATAAATCCTCAAGAATCGAAACCGCTCTAATACTGAATATGAATAATCTTCAAGAATAAACAAGAATGGAATATGCTCTCATAATCGAATCTCGAACAAATCATTTTTTAGCCAAAAAAAGGGGGATACACTCAACGGTGTTCGCCCCAATAAATTAATTAAAAAGAGCCGAGAAACAAAGGTACAACAAGCGTTAGGACAAAACAACAGATGCCTGCCAAGGAACAAAGCCCTAAACCCAATCACCAACCAACCTCTCACAGTGAATAAGAACGTTCTCCTTGTAGAAGCGCTGACCCGAGAAGAGGGCAGCATTCCTCCCCAACCAAATCGCCCAAAGCACCGCAACGGGCTGAAGGATGTCCCTTCTCTCCCTGTTATTGTTGGTCACCAACGAATCGCAGAAGGACGACAAGTCATTCGTGCATATCCAATTGAAGCCCGCATCTTGCCAGAACTCGATGACCATTGGGCAAGCGAAAAAAAGGTGATCAATGGTCTCGATTGCCGCATCACATAACACACATCTGTTAGAGATATTGACGAGTAGCCTCGAGCATCGATCCCTCGTCATCAGTCTTTGCCGCCGGAGAAGCCAAAGGAAAAACCCAATACGTTCGGGGAGCTTCAATCCCCAGAAGAATCCGCAATCACGAACCAACAAATCCGACCGCACAGGCGGGGGCCTAGATATTGCCCCATAAGCATTCCGCGTCGAGCAATAGATCCTCGAGAATCGAACCCGCTCTAATACCATGTTAGAAATCGATAATGTGAAAGTGTAATATCATAAAAATAGAATAAACATGAAGAACTTCGGGATTTTACGTGGAACCCTACTCCGTGAAGAGTGAGATGAAACCACGGGAGAATGCCTCAAAGGGCTTGATTCTTCTATTGAAGTTTTCTCATCTGATACAATGTGTGTGGGGCTTCTTATATAGCCTCCATTGAGTCTCCAAGTCCCACAAATAGTAGATGTAGGACTAAACCATTAGATGTGGTAATTGGACCTTGGAGGGATCCAATTACTCATCACTACATGTGACGCATATACTCCAACAATAATGACATTGAGGAGGTAGACGAGAGGAGGTACATGGAGCTCATTGGTAAACTCCTATACATGACTATCACCAGGCCAGATATATCCTTTGCAGTGAGCAGAGTGAGTCAGTTCATGAAGCAGCCTAGACAAGCAATCCATATGCTTATAAGGTATCTCAAGACCTCACCTAGTAATGGTCTTCTATTTAGCAGACATCCCTTGACGTTATAGCTTGTGCAAATGCAGATTATGTGGGGTGCCCCCCGTACAGGAAGTCTACCTCTGGCTTTGTTGTGTTCATAGGGAGCTCATTGCTGTCATGGAAGAGCAAGTAGCAGAAGGTTGTTGCCAAATCCAATGTAGAACCAGAGTACAGAGCCATGGCATAGGAGAGTACAAAGATGATGTGGGTCATATTTGTTTTTACTGACATAGCAATTAAAGTGCCACTTCCCATGCACCTCCAATGCGAACAACCAAGATGCTCTCTTCATTTTCGAACAATCCAACCTTCCATGAGAGGACAAAGCATATCAAGAAGGATTGTCACTACACTCAAAACATGATTCAGAAGGGTTTCATCTCCACCACTCATGTCATCTCATGAGATCATACAACAGACGTGTTCACCAAAGCCCTGGCCAGAGGGTCATTCTAGGGATGTTTTTTCAAGCTGAGCATGATTGATATCTACACTCCAACTTGAGAGGGAGTGTTGAGATGTTAGTTATCATTTATTACTTCTATGTATTTTCTTTTCTTTTTGTCTACTTTATATAATTTACCCAACATGTTTCTCTTCTATATAAGAGAACCCTAGGGCCTCATGAATAAGAAATTCATTATTTTCACTCCATAATTAGCATGCAATTATTAAAAATATGAAAGCTCGTATCCTATTTTCAGTCCTCTTTCTTCAAATATCTTTAAAAAACATCATGTTGTGGGAACAATGTGTAGGTCATAAACTGTACTACTTGATGCGATTAATTTTCATGTACGAAAAAAATGGAGGTGTGAAAAGCAGAAACATGATAAAGGAAAGGAGGTAGAATGTTCGGAGAATTACAAGAGGTTGAGGAAGTATCCTGACTAAAAGGCAGGAAGACAAATTTAGTGCCCCTCGAGGGAGGAGTCAATGTAGCAAATGCACTTACATGTGCTATGCTAGTAGGTATAGCCATTGTACAAACACCGAACTAGGGCAACATAAACTCAGCATAAAGAGCTCAATCATACGCATAGTTAATTATCTTGAAAGCATGCATATAAAGCTCATGATGTACGTTAGGTCGTGTCACATGGATGTATCTAAAAACATAACAAACATTTGTTTTTCCCAAATTATTTTGGACTACAAAGACCGACAACTCCTTAGTCTAGTATTGGACACTCCAAGTACCTTACAATAAAAATTACAATAAATTCCAAAGTTGCCAACAACCTTGGGAATAAACTTATCACCAAGCTTTATTATTTTTGTCCAAGAGTATATACCATCTCAACCAACATGATGGCACTCTTCTTGGAGGTGCTTCCACTATAGCAAGATTATTCGTTTAGCTTAAGGGATTATAAATCAAGCTTTAGTTCCCTAGATAAGATCATCCATATAATGAACTAACAAAGTCGACAATTTGGTTCAACTAGTATAGCATGATAATGGCAAGCATCAAACTTAGGAACGTCACCAAGGCAATATTGTGATCCAAAGCTTGGTCTGGTCAATCAGGGGTGGAATTTTTCATCATGATTTAGACAATGTCCCTCGGTATATGGGAGTCCTTTGTTTCAGAATCACTGACATAACTTGAATGAATACTCCTAAACTCCTAGGATAAATCATAGGATAAATGATGTTGTCAATTGTGATTCATGACGGTGTGAGATACTACCATGGGATGATCGGCTAGACCTTCAATCCCGATTATGCATGATTTTGACTAAGAACAATAAGCATTAAGTTGTCCATTTGGGCCATGGATATGTTGACACGATTATTTATAACCTATGAGACTCAATAGGGGGTCATTGGTTCTCCATGATGATCATCATAGTAAAGAAATGACACAAAAAGAACGATTGCATGGATTGCAAAAGCAGAAAAATTAAAACCTTAATATGTATTGAATCTTAACCATTTATTCTGATGAACCCAGTTAAAGAAATGTTTTCTACACCTCCACAAGAAGGGCAGGCGAAGCTAGACACCGTATCATACCAGAATACTCTGCCAACACAGGAGTTGACAATATTTTAATTTCATTGGGTTGGCAAAACCGAAATCAATATACCAAATTTCGATTCTGGGCCCAATTTCACCTCGTCGATATTTCAATTCCGTCAGCTTGTTGACATGAAATTGAAATTTTAGTCCATGGTAGCTAGGGAGCACCCCTGTCTCAAAACGGATTATAATTCAGGTATATAGAACCATTTGTCTCTGGGATTCATTTGTATTGGGAGTACAACATAAATTCCCTAGGGTTAGGTTTCTTTTTATCTTTTGTATATTCCCATTCTCTGCATATAGTGAAAACGAACATCGTCAACCAAGAACGTAGTCAAGTTATGAATGAACCTTGCAATTCCATGTACATGTGCTTTGCTTGTTCATGTTTGTGATCGTTTGCTTTCGCTACTTGCAACAAACTGGTATCAATGCATCGAGTTTTCATGGATCACATGGCAGAGGACATTACACAATCTGAAGATCAAGAAATTCATAGGAACGGATTCAATTTATGGCAAAAAGATGAGTCTCCATCTCAATGAGTAAGGCATCTGAGCATCGTTGGATCGGGAGAGGGAGAAAGTAATCGAGCCCTCAAAGTTAATGGTGCAAGAAGACAAAGCGCACTCGACAATCATGCTATATTTGATAGACAAGATTGCCGTAGAGGTTGCAAATGAGAACACAGTTGTGAGTCCGTTGTTGAGGATGGAAAGTTTATATATGTCGAAATCTTTGACCAACAAGTTGTTGATGAAGCAACATATGTTTTCTCTCTGCATGCAAGAATGCACTTCTCTTAAGGAATATCATAGATCAGTTAAATTAAATACATTGTTGATAAATTTAAGAAACACATATGTTGATATAAAAGATGAGGATGTTGCCTTAATTCTATTATTTTCTCTTTCACTGCAATATGAAGAAAATTTGTCATTTATTTCTAGGAAAAAAGAGAACCCTCAAGGAAGTCCATGTGGGTTTGCATAGTATGAACTTCGGCACATGCTTACTGGTAAGCAGGACTCTCATGTTGTAAGATCAGTTATGACTCATGCGCAGGGGTTTAAATATTGATATCGGTTTCCATATCGACACCATGTCGATATGATATTTCGACGAATTTTTTTCAAAAGTTTTCGAAATTTTGCCTGTATCGACCAACATTTATTAAAGAATGACCTGAAAAGGCCCCCATATCATCATATCGCTCGATATTTTGGTTACATGTCGAAATCAAAATTTCGCCAAAATTTCGTTGATATTTCGTGAAATTTGACATGAGAAGAGTATGGTGGTTTTGAGAATGCGATGAAAGAAAAACAAGAACCAAATTTCAAGAATCACAATCCTGAAAACATTAGCAATTAATGCAAGGAACCTTGATATTGGAAGAAAGACTGGCCGAAAAAGAAAGTGAAGGCAACAGTTGCTGCAGTGACTCATGGAGAGCAGGTTCTGCAACTGATTCGTTTCTAACCATCATAAATCAAGAGCTTAGGAAACAACAATCTAGCAACATTGCTCGGATACTAAAAGGAGATACTTCTCATTGATACACTGCCCTTTTATTTGTAAGGATAGAGGTCAAAATAAGTATACATATACATGGAACGAAATCAAAAGGCAATGATAATGGTCTCAGGATATCTCATAGAATATCCCATGGATTTCTGCGATATCCAGAGGATATACTTAAGATTAAGAAGATAGTGAGGAATTTTCTATAAAGTTAAATCTTAAGAAAAATGCAGGAAATAAAAATCTAACCATTCAAATATGAAGCTCATGTCAAAATCCAGACAGACCGAGATGTCAAATGTCAATACATATCCACAGCCACCCATAAAAGATAAAACAACAAAGCTCCATATCTTCTCAACATATATATTTTTACTATTATTGAGAAAAAGAGCAGACGACATTGCTAGGTTCATATATTTTATAAATAATTGCAGTTTTTATTTCCCAAGGCCAAGGGTAAAAGGCAAATCATACCTGCGCACCAAAGTAGGCTAGCTCAGCTGCCTCATCAAAAGTCAAATGTGGCACAGGATGTGCTTGTGAGCATATTCGTGGATCACATGTCAAAACACCATCGACATCCTTCCACACCTGTAAACTCATATATTCAGAACTGAAGGATCTAGTGGCAACAAAACATTACATGTACTATCTTACAAGAGAGAGAAACCTAATGTTATAAAGTATAGAATGTACTTTGTAATTACTTATATTGTAAAATTCAATGTGCTGGTACTTGAGCATGTAAGCTCTAATCCAAAGGACGAGGGTCCAAATCTTGTCCTAAAATCTCAAAGAAAGGGGCAACGAACCAAACTCATTATAAGTTTAAAGTAGGAAGGAATAAACCAACCCAGATCTCAGCTGAACAAGATAACATAATTAGGAAATAAAATGCCAAGGATAGAGAACCAGACTCAACATTCAAGAAGAGCATGATTCGGCAGACACCATAGCACATAAATTAAATGTAATATCTGAACCTGAATCTCTCGCAACCCCAAGGCTTTCCCAATTGTAGTGGCGGTCAGGTCACTG
Source organism: Ottelia alismoides (assembly GCA_037367405.1). NCBI lineage: Eukaryota > Viridiplantae > Streptophyta > Magnoliopsida > Alismatales > Hydrocharitaceae > Ottelia > Ottelia alismoides. Next base: position 51,511 of record JAZKJV010006541.1, on the reverse strand, counting down.
CCACCCCTTCCCAGAGTCGTGACCGCACACGATTTACAACCCTGAAATAGAACATAGCGATGTTGAGTAGAGAGAATTAAATTAACAATGTTTATAATCAGGTTGGTATCATGATCACAAGATACCTTTCCAAGGAAACCAGTGACGATGGGAATGGCTGGGTCAGCAATCCAGTCTCCGTGCAGTTTCTTTGAAACAGCAGGATAAGTTGCTGCCATAATATCCGCATTGGTGAAATCATCAGTAGTTATGAAACCAATATTGAATGCATCATACTGCAAAATATATCAAGAAAACAAACTCAGATACACAAGTTGGTTAGCATTCATGTCAAGAAAACAATAATATATGCATCAGGTTGTGAAATACACAAGAACTCAACTAGAATATACTTGATCATAATTAGAGTATGCTTGCTGTAACAAAATTCATAAATTACATCTCCATGACTAAAAAAGGTACTTTTTTTGCTATACTTCCGCAGTCAATTTATTGTTTTTCTTATCTTGTTGAGTTCCCCCATGATTCTTCCCAACCCTTCAATGTAAAAAAGATGATCAGGTTTCATTGCTAAAGAAGAAATGTTATATTCTTGATGACTTGTGTGAAATCGTTAACTTGTCGAGGACTAACTTGTCGAGGACAAGGTTATGCTTACAATGGTTTGTATATGTGGCATATTCCCCCTCATTTCATAAGTAACAACGAAAGAAGATAAGGATCACTAACCTCTTGAGATGTTTGAGGATTTTTGGGGCTATGTGGTTTTTCCCTCCACATTGGAGGGTATCCATGTTAGATCCTTGCAAGTTTCTTGATTTCTTAGATCCACGTTAGATCAACAATCACACGAGTACAAGGATTACCTCTTGAAGCGTGACCGTGATCCCGAAGCCTCTAAAGAAAGAGACCTCTTATCTCAAGTCCGATCCGACAAGAGAGCACTTGCAATTGTGTGGATGAGACGTGTGCTTCCCACAATCCAAAGCGACGATCCGATCGAGAAATCTCCTCATTTCCTCTCACGAAATCTGATGTCTTCTTCAAGAGCATGAGGCATCGAAAAAGATGAAGATCCATGAGCAATCAATCTGGCAATACGACGGCAATGCAATGATGATTGCAGTCTCCACAAACCTTATGTGAACGGCCACAAGGGTTAGAGAGGGAGAGAGGGTTGACGTGTGATGAGAGAGAGGGATTTGTTGTTGCAACAATTGCATGAACTAAAAGAGCTAAGGTTAGATGGCTAAAGTCCTTCTCCATGGAAATGATAGAGGCACCTGTAAGAAGCTGGTTGCGGGAAACATCATATTGAGGATCAAGAGCTACAAGTAAAACATTCACCATTGTGGTGTTTCTTTAAGTTGTCGGTTGCTCCGAACTATTACTCATGGGCATTTAGCTATGAAGCTTCTCAAACATGCCTCGTAGCGAGGAATAAGGTAGGAGATATTGGTATCGATCCATCCGGAAAAGGATATATCGGAGAAGGGTTCCTAGATGGAACCCCAACACGTGCGGAGATGGCATCACCGCATGCGGGCCATGATCCTTCTGAAAGGGGATTACCTGTGCTCGCTGCTTGGCCTTGATTGCTTTGCATTGTATCAATACGTGCATGTGGAAAACATGATGATCAAAGGCATGGCCTGCTACTGGAAGACCTTGATCTAAGGTTTTGTGAACTTAATAAACCCTAGCTATTGTGTTGAAATTGGATTTCAACAGAAACCCTAAAACTATCATAATCTCGAACATAAACAGATCTCGAACAATAGACGAACATAAACTCAAGAATCGAATCTGCTCTGTTAATCGAATTTTGAACAATAAATCCTTGAGAATCGAACCTACTCTGATATCATGTTAGAAATCGACAATGCGGAAGCGTAATATCAGAGAAATAGAATAAACATGAAGAGCACCGGGATTTTACGTGGAACCCTACTCTGTGAGGAACGAGATGAAACCTCAGGAGAATGCTTCAAAGAGCTTGTGTTTTCTATTCACTTTTTTCTCTCATCAGATACAATGGGTGTGGGGCTTCTTATATAACCTCACCAACTGATCGGAGTCCCACTAACAGTAGATGTGGGACTAAACATGTGGATGTGGTAATTGGACCCTAGAGGGATCAAATTATCCATCATTACAATGACGCATACTCCAACATCAAATCGACAACATCCCCTTGAAAGACGAACCAATCTTGTTGTGCACCATAAGTAATATTCAACAAGGAACCAGTAAGTATTCCATCCGAGTCTTTCAATGACACATTCGATGGGCTAAGAGCATCTTAAACAAACACTTCAAGATGCGAGGTTGTGATCCATAGTCATCAGTAAGAAGCCCACATCACCAAATCAATATTTTGTTTCCATTAGCTATAACTTTGCTCGTTATTGTATTTTTTTGTTGCGGCCTTTTAATACTAGCAAATAGCAATAAAGAAGAAATGATAAAACAAGTATTGATTAACCACCAAACTTGAGGTCCCTATTTATAGGGATGATGATAAATATGGTAAATAATTACCTGGCGAGCCTTTACGCCAATTTTGTTCAGATAGGCCGAAAAAATTCTGGTAGACATGCATTCTCCAAAAGAAACTAAGTAATCCCTGGTGCGAGGAGTCATCTCCTTCATCATGGCAATTCCTTTCAACAATTGCTCCAATTCATCCAAGAAAGCTACAAGTTTCAAAAGAAAATATGACAATTACGCCATAGGGCTTTGTAACATATAGTTAAAAAGGCACAAAAAATATAATAACTGCATGGAGAAGCACATAATTTTCCAAAATGATGCATACAAGAAAGATGTGCACTTCCATCTTGTGGACTTGACATTAGAAAATCTATGCGGAGGAAATTTTGGTGCAAATTTGAATAAACAATTAAGGAGGAAAGGTCAAATATTACAAACCGACTTCAGTGGTTGACTTAATTAATAATGAGGCTATCATAGCAATAATTCTTGCTACTGAAAATTTTTAAATCAAATGAACATAAAGAGTGGTATTTTCTGTAGATTGAGATGGCAATTCTAGCCGCTCCATGCAGATCAGGAAAATATATAATTCATGTTCTCATCCTCTTAGGTATGTGAATATTTATACACTGCAGTACTGCACTATTACAAAAAACTATGAATCTAAACTTAGGATGCAATAACAAGTGACTAGGATCCTACATGTAGCTAGAATGTGAATCATAATTAATCTTAAGACATGTCCAAGAAGTGATTATTGATTGTAACAAAATTTAAAAATCCCTTCTAATTAAAATATGTGACTACTTAGCACTCATTCAAGCTCAAGAAGTTATTATCTAAAGCAACCAACTCCCCCTATTAGGAAGGAAAATGTACTGTTGAAATTCCTCCAAAATCCCTCCTATTCCATTTGTTTTAAATTATTTTTTGTTCTCATGATCTGTCCATAACTTCCCCTCCAGTCTTTATAAAATAGCTCTTGCTATTGAAAATTTTAAAACCAAAAGAACAAAAAGAGTGATATTTCGTGTAGACTGAGATGGTGATTCCTACCTCCCCAGTATACATCAAGAAAATGTATGATTCCTATTTTCATCCACTTAGGTATGAGAATATCTATACACTACATGGTTGCAAAAAAAATTATTGATCTTAAGATAAAATGAATCTAAATTTATTTAGAATGCAATAACAAGTGACTACGATCCTAGTAAGAGGCTAGAATGTGAATCATAATTTATCTTAGGACACAAAGAAGAAGTGAGCATGGACTGTAACAAAACTTAAAACTCATTCTGATCAAAATATGACTCCTTAGCATTCCATTCAAGCTCAAGAAGTTATTATCTAAAGCAATCAACTCTCCCTCACTATGAAAGAAAATGTATTGTTGAAATGCCCTCCTTTTCCATTTGTATATTTTTTTATTATTCATGTTCTAATGATCTGTCTGTAACTCTTCTACTAGTCTCTCTACAGAAGAGAGGACCCGGGTTATTAATGAGATTAAGCCGGATCCTTATTCTCAGCTTGGTATCAGACTGCCCTAAACCACCCTAATATTGTGATTGGTATCATTGTTATCTCCCCATTTTTCTTCATCAAATAAGTTTGGACTTTTATCACTTGTGCCTTTCTTAGATGTTGCAATATCAGTTATACCCCTCCCTTTTTTGGAATATTAGTTGTGCCCCTGACTTATTCCACAGTTACCACTTATCCCCCTCGAGTTAGTTATCGTTCATCCATGTTCCCAACAGAAGTTAACTTTTGGGACGTAAGGGCATTAGATTGAAAATCTAGGGGCATCCGCCTTTTCAACAACCTTCCCCCTCCTACGCCCCCCTCCTGCTGCAATTCTTCCTCAAGAAGCTATCAAGCTTCTCCATGTCCTCATCGACTTGGATCGAGGTAACAATCGAGCAATCTCTAGGGGCTTCACTCAGACCTCCAGCAACACCCGATGATCTTTACAAGCCTTGATAAGCAATTGTGTCGTGCTAGTCCATACGAAGCCCTACACTATGACTCTAAGGAACTGGATACCTTAGGGTTGGGGTGCCTTAGTAGGCATGTTGATGGTGTACAAACATCCTAGCTAAGATCCCAACACGTCCATTAGTTTCTTATCCCACATGTAATATTTCCATGTTTAATCCCGAGTGTTCAAATTGATTCACCAAAATGTTTACCAACACGTAAAGTCATCACGAATTGCCAAAGTCCACTACCCATTGGTAAAGTCCGCGATGGAGTAAGGCACGAGTCAAAGCACCGATCACCAAGATCGCCCAAGTCATAGTTGGAAAAAAACCCTCGACTAGCACATGCATGTGTATTTGGGTCTCATGTGCTCTCGCTGTTAGCAATGTAAGCCCAAGGCGAACCATGTCTACAATAAATATTGTAATAAATGATTTATCAATAAAAATTATTGATTATGTTTCACTCCCTTTCTGATATTGAATGAATGAATGCACTATAAGGTCCCTCTGTACAATAAGGGTTATGTACCATGGCCAACTTGATAATCATACAGATGTTGATTCATTAATTGAATCATAGAGGCTGATGCTTGGATGAATATCTAAGGAGTTAGATAGAGGATTCATCAAGCATCATCAATGATTGACAAGTAGTGATCTCCAGTCTGAGTAGGAGATGGCAATCCTATCTCATTAGACTGATATCTGATCAACCTCTTGATGCAGGTCCTCTGCATGGGAATAGTGATTCGGAGGTATCAGATTAGTTGAGTCAATGGGTTGACTTAACGAGATCGAGATAACCAAAGACCTACAATGAATAGGGATAATTACACCCATAACCCTGAGTAATTTCACAATAACATTCATAACCCTGCATAATCGCGAATTACGCGAGAAACCCTCAATAAATGCTCCGTTTTACACTCATAACCTTCTGTTAGTTTTGTTTATTAACTCAACCAGTTGTTGAGTTAATCTAACTAGCCTCTGATCCAATGGTTGGGATTAATTTCAAAAAAATAAAAAGATAAAAAATCTAGCATCTGGCAAGGGACAGAGAGCAGGCAGGCTATAGGGGATGGGGGCGACGGGGGTCCTGCAGGCGGGTAGAAGGGCGGTGGGGGGGGGGGGGGGAGGTCGACGGGGGCCTGCTGGCTTGGGACGGAGAGCCTGCAGGCAGCGTGGTGGAGGCGCGCGCGAGGAGGGGGGATGGGGAGGAGTTTGAAGGTGGGTGGAGCTTCCAGGCGGGAGACAGAAATCTTGGACGCAAGGGGGCAGGGAGGTCTTGACCTTGCAGGGGACGGGGTTGGCGCGCGGCGGAGGGAGCCAACGACGCGGGGGTTAGCAGGAGGCGGGGACAACGCGCACAGGGTCGACGCGCGGGTGGGGCAGAGGCTACAGGCACGGGGTCGATAGAGGGTGGGTTCCACGTGCATGAGGGAGGGGGAGGCTGCAGGCATGGGACGGGGTCGGCGCACAGGGAGGGGGCGCAGCACGCGGCCGGGGATGGGGTTGGCGGGGCTTGCAGACCTGCGGGTGGGAGGGGGGAGGGGGGAGGGGGGAGCAGCACGCGGTCAGGGATGGGGATGGCGGGGCTGGCAAATCTGTTGCAGTCGGAGATGCGGGTGAGGGGGGAGGAAGTTCACGGCGAAGGAGAAACTCAGCCCGCGGGTGAGGGGGGAGGGAGAAGGATGGCATGGTTAGTAAATAAGAATGGATATTAGGGATATTTTTGTATTTTTTTAACGGAATCCGTCAAACATAACACTCATCCCAAATGGAACATGACACAGGGGTATGTCATGTAAGAGTTAAGCATTACTCAGGGTTTCTCGCGTAATTCGCGATTATGCAGGGTTATGAATGTTATTACGAAATTACTCAGGGTTATGGGTGTAATTATCCGTAATGAATACTGTCACATCATAGGCAAACATCCTCTGACCAGAGACGGATGTATTTGCTATATGTCTGAGTGTGTACATTTGGCAGACCAATAGGTTGATGACCTAACCAAGGTCTATAAACCGGCGAGCTGGTGTGCATATAAGGGCATATGAGTAATACGATCTCTCAAAGGGATCATACAGGTTCACTTGTGAACTGGGAGACATGAGCTCACTCATGAGGTATTGGGACTGACCAAATTCCATGCATGGTCATCATGCTTTAGAAGCATGATATGAATTTGAAGGTAAGATATATGCTTTGTGAAAGCATATGATCTGTACCATATCCCAAGGACCAAGATTGAGAAACTTAGTGATCATATCATGAAGATGACAGTGTAAAAATGATCTATATCTTCAGAATGATCATGAGTCTTCCAGTATGCAGAATGTACAGGTATTAGGAATACCTGAGGGTGATTTGATCATAAATGATTGTATAACCATGACGCTTCCATTCCGAGGGAGTCATGACACAGGTCTGGATTTTAGTGACTTGAAGTGACCTAATCTTAGTCCATGTACTGGACATTGATCTGAATGAGATTCAGATGCAATGAGAAGATTAGGTTTACGGTCTTAATTTAATCAAGCATCTATGAGAGGTCCATGGGATCTGGATTTGAGATGTGATCTCAATATCCAAGTCACTATACGTGGAACAATACAATCGCCTTGTCCTTATCTCCAAGTATCTGAGGAGAAATAGCATTGTTCTTAAATGGTTTAAGAACAATTCCATAAGATCTAAGCAATGAGAAATTGATAATTAAATGTGATTTAATTATCATGATGTATGAGGAATTAACCAATATAATTAAATGTGATTTAATTATTACGGATAAGAATAATGTGGATAGTAATATCCAATTATTCATAATATATCATAAATGTGATTTATAATGTATTAGAGAGAGCTAATTATAATTTATATTTGTAGATTAATTATTAATGTGTATTGGATACACATTTTCTAATTAATTGAAAATGTAAATTATATTTTGTTTTGGGTTGTGAATGTGATTCACAATTTTTCAATGTCAAGATTGCAATATTCCCAAAATTAATTGAGAATTATTTTTGGTGAATAAAATCCCAACAAATAATTATTGGAAATAAGTAGAGAGAAAATCAAGGAGATATGCAATCTCATGGAAATCCATGAGATTGCCCTCCCTATATGGGAAGGAGGCGGCGGCACCCAATTCCCTTGTGGGATTGGTGGCCGTCCACTCCCTTTTATGGGGATGGATGATCTCCTTTGTATTTCACTCCTTATTTGATTGATTTAATTTGGTATTAATATATATTTGATTTATCAAATATATTTAATCAAAATTAAATCACAAGTTGTTGGCTTTTACCAACAACAATCTTGACCATTGGATTGACATATATCAATCTCATCCATTGATTTTTATATGTCCCATGGATTGAGATCCATGGATCCCAAAACCCTATAAATAGAGAGGCATACCTTGCTCTCTATTACATGCTATTGTAGCACACATCTCTCTCTCTTTCTCCTCACACGCCAGCCCTCTCTCTCCCTCTTCTTGGTGGTCGTCCACCATACCCTAGAGGAGAGACCCGTCGACGCCTACGCCACCGCGCCGCCACTTTGACACTCTGCGGTTCTCCGTCTGCTTGGAGTGCTTTACTCACGAAGGATACGTTCGATCTCGTGCGACGAGATCAGGAGCAACCGTTCTTGGATCATCTTCTTGGATTGCGAGGACACCGCGACTCATCCCCGCGCTCGCAAGCTGTTACTCCGACGATCGGACTTGAGACAGGAGGTCTCTTTTCTTAGAGACTCGATCAACCACGCTTCAAGAGGTATTGCATTATACTTGTTGTGGTTATAGATGAAACGATCCGAGAATCGTTTTTGGATCATGTGGTTTCATCGCATGGAAAAATTTAAAATTCCGATGCACCGAACAACTAGTGCGACTAGTCGTTCTTCGTCGTATCCGATATGACGCTCACGCTTTCGTGATGCGCTTGAGGATTTCTCCATATCCTTCAAGTGGTATCAGAGCCTTAGGTCGACGGTTTCGAATATGATTCGCTAACCAAGGACGACTTGGGTTCGTTAAGGTCGCGAAAGTTTTTATCGCATTTGATTTCGCAGATCTGTTTAGTAAATAATTTCGGCCATGTTTAAAACGTTTAAGCACGAATTATTTACTTGGATTTTGTTCCCCATTAAATAAGGAAACCATAGGATCTGAGTTTGCGTAAATCGGATTTTGTATGCTCGAGATATGGTTGTTTTAATGAACATGTATGCACTGTTGCGGGAACTGTAGATCTGAACGTGATTAAAATGTTAATTACTGTTTAAACTTGCCTCGAAATGCATGAAACATCACTTGGATTCTGTCCTAAATCAAATTAGCAATATATGAAAATTGATTTTGTCTAATTTGGATTTAATATGATTGAGATATGCTAATTTTAGTAAGTAGGGGTCACTGCTGAAATTACATTCCTAATCAAGAACCATGCGATTGTCAATTAATGAAATTAATTGTTAACTTCAAGAAATAATTATGGAAAATATTTAAAAAATATTGGAAGATGATTATTTCCTTAATTGACTTAGCCTCAACCAATTAATTGATTAGATTTGATCTAGATCATAATTGGAAACACAATCATCAAACTCCTTGCTTGAATAGGATTGGGAATTTGTCTAGCAAATTTCCTTATAATCAAAAATTATTTTGATTACTATATGGTATAATTTCGGTTGAAGAACCGATGATCATCTCAAGTACAAATTAATCTATTTGGCATTATCCTTTCCGAGGCGGATATGGTGTCTAATCGGAGACGCTGGGGTAGCGGGTTGCAACGTATGTGGTCCGTCCCACTCTCACCGGTACTGGCCATGACAGCGGGTAGGGCCGGGATAATGCCGAAGAGATTAAGATGTATTTTTAATTATTAAAATACGAATTAATACGTACTTTGAGAATAATACCATATATTCAAGTATAACAATCAAGTTTGATTGATTGAATTGGATTGATAATTAATTTAATATGATTGAGTTAATTATGTCCAATTAAAATACTCTAATATGATTAGAGCTGATAATTCCCTTGGAAGAATTAATTATATGAATGTGATTCATGATAATTAATTAAATTTGAATAAGAGGTGGAGGATCACATAAGTGACATCCATGGTCTCCCGTTAAGGCGAAGGGTTTCCGTCATCAGGGATTGTATATAGGAGACGCCTGTACGAAGTGACAGCTCCTATATACAAGCGCATCTGGATCGGACTCTTTGCTTCTCGAAAGAGTAAGGACGTATGCGTAGTGACCCCAATATCGGATCCTTATATTATTGGGGCGATATTGGATTGCGCATAGCGAGTTCTAATCCTGTTGACGGTTGGTTCAATTAATGACGGGTCAACATCACCTTAGGGGTGGTGGGCCCATGCATTAAAGACCGAATTGGGAAATGCAAGTTGGACTTGCAAGGCGGAATGTGTTCCCGCTTCTCTTTATTGGAGTTGCAGTTTCTCATATTATTGGGATGTAACAAAGATAAAGAGGAGATCCCAGTTCTTGCTTGAGATATAGAGGTAAGTATATCTCTTACTTTGAAAGTGATTAAGGGAATGAACTTTCAAAGTTGACAATGCAAGAATAATTTGATTTAAAAACCTTAATCAAATATCATAAAATTGAATATATGAATATATGTTCTAATATAGTGCATTCTCAATTTCAGAAAATGAAGTCTATGAACCCACTGAGCAGGCTTCTGGAGGTCAACCAATTGACCGGACCAAATTACTCGGATTGGATCCGTAATTTGGAGCTTGTACTCTCGACGGAGCGCATCAGTTATGTGCTCTCAGAAGACAAGCATGAAAACCCTAAATCTAAGGAAGAAAAAGCATTCAATGACAAGTATGATGAGGATCATGTCTTGGCTAGATGCTATATCTTGGGTTCTCTCTCCAATGTTCCTCAGAAACAGCATGTGGAGATGAGTACTTGCCAGGAGATTATGCAGAATCTAAAAGATATGTTTGGTGACATTAACCGCACCCAGCGATACAATGTTATGAAAGAACTCGTTCGCTGCAAGATGCAGGAAGGGACTTCGGTCCGTGAGCATGTACTCAAAATGTTTGGGTACTTATCGGAGCTGGAGACTCTGGGGGCAACAATGGATGCAGGCATGCAATCTGATTTCATTCTGCTATCGTTGCCTAAATCTTTAAATGACTTTGTGGTGTCATTCCACATGAACAAGTTGGAATTGACATATGTTGGGCTTCTTGCTGCATTAAAGTCTACAGAAGACGTGATGAAGAATTGCACAGGTCAGAGGGAAGCGCGGTCGGAAGCATGGTTCTCGGAAGGGCCCGGCCCAGAAGAGAAAGAAGAAGGGACAAAGTGTTGGCTCGTCTTCAAATGCATCCCCTCTAATGGCGTCGAAGAAAAACGACGTCTGTCACCACTGCAAAAAGCCGGGGCACTGGAGGCGTAATTACCCGGATTACCTGAAGTCGGTCGACAAAGGTAAAGCCCCAGCAGGTATGAAATCTACTTTTATCATTAAAACCAGTTTTCTCGTTGGACAAGAAGGAAGTTGGGTTGTTGATTCTGGTGCTTTTGTTCATGTATGCAATTTGTTGCATTTGTTTCAGGAAACTAGAAAACTTGAAGAAGGGGAGATAATCATCCAGATGGGATCTGATGCAAGTGTTGCAGCAGTCGCCGTCGGGACTTGTTAGCTATCATTATCTAGTGGTAGAATCCTAGTACTTAAAGAGTGTCTTTATGTACCTGAAGTCAGAAGGAATTTAATATCTGTATCTAAGCTAGTTAGAAGTGGATATTCGTTCCTGTTCTGTAATAAATTAGTCATAAATCGTTATGATAAATATATTGCAGATGGTATTTTGACTTCTGGAGGACTCTATGAATTGTGCATTGATAAATGTGTTATGAATGTTACAAGCACTAATAAATACCCTAAAAGATCCAGGGAGGATGAAAATCTTTCAAATGAGATTTGGCATCAAAGGCTTGGTCATTTGTCTGTTGATAAGATCAATAGATTAATTAAGGATGGACCTTTAGATTTTCTACAGGTTCAACCTTTGCCTACTTGCAAGAATTGCATTCAAGGAAAAATGACCAGGATGCCTTTCCGTAACAAGGTTACAAGATGCGAAGGTATTATTGACCTAATACATACTGATGTATGCGGTCCTTTCAGTACCGCGACTTGAAATGGATATCAATATTATCTGACGTTTATTGATGACCATTCGCGATACGGATTTATCTTCCTATTACGTCATAAATCTGAAACCTTTGAAAAGTTCAAAGAATTCAAGGCTTTGGTTGAGAACCAAACCGATAGGAAGATTAAATGAATTCGATCTGATCGAGATGGCGAGTACCTCTCAGATAAATTTAAGGAATACCTTAAAGAGAATGGAATTATTTCCAATCTCACTCCTCCTGGAACTCCCCAACTTAATGGTGTTGCTGAAAGACGCAAATGAACCATCATGGATATGGTTCGTTCAATGATGAGCAAAGCACATTTATCACTTAGTTTTTGGGGATATGCAGTAGAGAGACTGCAATATATATCATGAATAAGATTCTTAGCAAATCGGTACCTAAGATTCCTCATGAGCTCTGGTATGGAACCAAACCTAGTGTTAATCACTTGAGAGTTTGGGGTTGCTTGGTTCATGCGAAGGACGTGGACGCAAGTAAGCTGGAATCTCGCTCTCGTGAGTGTTACTTCATTGGGTATGTTAGAGATGGTATTGGATACCGACTTTATGATCCCGAGACTCAAAAGATTTTTGTTTCCAGAGATGTGAAATTTCTGGAGAATGATTTCCTTAAGGGTCAAGATAAATATGAAGTAAAGGAACTCTATTGAATCCCCGGAGGATTCTGAGCTTCCTGAACCAGAAACTGAAGAGATAAATAAAGATGAAACACCCATACCTCTTCGAAGGAGTTCGAGGGTGGTTGCACCACCTGAAAGATATGGATTACATGTGTCAAGTAAAACTAACAATGATCCTACTTCATTTGATGAAGCACTCGCGGATCATGACATGGATAGATGGATGCTAGCAATGAAGTCAGAAATTGACTCCATGCATAAGAATGGTGTATGGACCATAGAGGATCCACCTAAGGGGGTAAAACCCATTGGGTGTAAATGGATCTTCAAGAGAAAGAGGGGACCTGATGGGAAAGGAGAGACTTTCAAGGCACGGCTCGTAGCCAAGGGCTACACACAGAGAGAAGGCATCGACTACGATGAGACATTCTCTCCTGTGGCTATGCTTAAATCCATAAGGGCATTGCTGGCTATAGCTGCGTATCTTAACTATGACATCTGGCAGATGGACGTCAAGACGGCTTTCCTCAATGGATACCTCGAGGAGGATATCTACATGGAGCAACCCCAAGGCTTCATAACTGAGGATGGCAAAGTATGCAAGCTGAAGAAATCCATCTATGGGCTCAAGCAAGCTTCTCGTAGCTGGAACATCAGATTTGACGAAACCATAAAGAGTTATGATTTTGTGCAGAATCCTGATGAACCTTGTGTATACAAGAAGCTTAGTGGAAGCGCCATTGTGTTCATCGTGCTTTATGTAGATGGCATCCTTATCATTGGGAATGATACAGGGATGATGACCAGTGTAAAGATTTGGTTGTCCCATACCTTTGAGATGAAAGATCTTGGAGAAGCCTCTTACATCTTGGGTCTGAAGTTGTTCAGAAACCGAGAGAAGAGGATATTGGGATTGTCACAACATGGATACATTAAGAAGATTCTTGAACGATTCCGTATGGATAGTTCAAAGAAAGGATTCCTACCCTTAAGACATGGTATCCACCTGTCTAAAGGAATGACTCCTCAAACTGTTGAGGAAAAGAAAGCCATGGCTGGATGTCCTTATGCATCAGCTGTAGGAAGCTTAATGTGTGCTATGATGTGTACTAGGCTAGATATCTGCCATGCAGTGGGAGTGGAAAGTCGTTACCAATCCTGCTATAGAGAACAACACTGGAATGCAGTAAAGAACATACTTAAATATCTAAGATGGACGCAAGATTACATCTTGGTCTATGGAGATGATGATCTCCAAGTCTTAGGATATACAGATTCTGACTTCCAATCGGACATTAATGATCGAAAGTCGACACCAGGGTTTGTGTTCCTGTTGAATGGTGGTGCTGTGAGCTGGAGAAGCAAGAAGCAGGACACTACAGCTGATTCAACAACAGAAGCCGAATACATTGCCGCATCGGATGCTGTAAAGGAGGTGGTGTGGTTGCGCAAGTTCATGCTAGAGCTTGGCGTAGTTTCCTCTGATACTCCCATCCCGCTACTCTGTGATAACACGGGAGCCATTGCCCAGGCGAAGGAACCCAGATGGCATCAAAAGAGCAAGCACGTAGAAAGGAAATACCACATCATTCGGGAGATTCAAAAGCATGGTGACATCATCATCACCAAGGTGGCCTCTGCCGACAACGTTGTTGATCCTCTTACCAAACCTCTGACGCAAAAGGTTTTTGACCAGCATGTAATGAGTATGGGTTTAAGGATTGTTCCTGAATGGTTCTGAGCGCTAGTGGAAGATTGTAGCAATGTGAGCCCAAGGCGGACCATTCCTACAATAAATGTTATTGTAATAAATGATTTATCAATAAAAGTTATTGATTATATTTCACTCCCTTTCTGATATTGAATGAATGAATGCACTATAAGGTCCCTCTGTACAATAAGGGTTATGTACCATGGCCAACTTGATAATCATACAGTTGTTGATTCATTAATTGAATCATAGAGGCTGATGCTTGGATGAATATCTAAGGAGTTAGATAGAGGACTCATCAAGCATCATCAATGATTGACAAGTAGTGATCTCCAGTTTGAGTAGGAGATGGCAATCCTATCTCATTAGACTGATATCTGATCGACCTCTTGATGCAGGTCCTCTGCATGGAAATAGTGATTCGGAGGTATCAGATTAGTTGAGTCAATAGGTTGACTTAACGAGATCGAGATAACCAAAGACCTATAATGAATATTGTCACATCATAGGCAAACATCCTCTGACCAGACACAGTTGTATTTGTTATATGTCTGAGTGTGTACATTTGGCAGACCAATAGATTGATGACCTAACCAAGGTCTATACACCGGCGAGCTGGTGTGCATATAAGGGCATATGAGTAATACGATCTCTCAAAGGGATCATACAGGTTCACTTGTGAACCGGGAGACATGAGATCACTCATGAGGTATTGGGACTGACCAAATTCCATGCATGGTCATCATGCTTTAGAAGCATGATATGAATTTGAAGGTAAGATATATGCTTTGTGAAAGCATATGATCTGTACCATATCCCAAGGACCAAGATTGAGAAACTTAGTGATCATATCATGAAGATGACAGTGTAAAAATGATCTATATCTTCAGAATGATCATGAGTCTTCCAGTATGCAGGATGTACAGATATTAGGAATACCTGAGGGTGATTTGATCATAAACGATTGTATAACCATGACGCTTCCATTCCGAGGGAGTGATGACACAGGTCTGGATTTTAGTGACTCCTCTCATTAGAGAAGTGACCTAATCTTAGTCCATGTACTGGACATTGATCTGAATGAGATTCAGATGCAACGAGAAGATTGGGTTTACGGTCTTAATTTAATCAAGCATCTATGAGAGGTCCATGGGATCTGGATTTGAGATGCGATCTCAATATTCAAGTCACTATATGTGGAACAATACAATCACCATGTCCTTATCTCCAAATATCTGAGAAGAAATAGCATTGTTCTTAAATGGTTTAAGAACAATTCCATAAGATCTAAGCAATGAGAAATTGATAATTAAATGTGATTTAATTATCATGATGTATGAGGAATTATCCAATATAATTAAATGTGATTTAATTATTATGGATAAGAATAATGTGGATAGTAATATCCAATTATTCATAATATATTATAAATGTGATTTATAATGTATTAGAGAGAGCTAATTATAATTTATATTTGTAGATTAATTATTAATATGTATTGGATACACATTGTCTAATTAATTGAAAATGTAAATTATATTTTGTTTTGGCTTGTGAATGTGATTCACAATTTTCCAATGTCAAGATTGCAATATTCCTAAAATTAATTGAGAATTATTTTTGGTGAATAAAATCCCAACAAATAATTGTTGGAAATAAGTAGAGAGAAAATCAAGGAGATATGCAATCTCATGGAAATCCATGAGATTGCCCTCCCCATATGGGAAGGAGGTGGCGGCACCTAATTCCCTTGTGGGATTGGTGGCCGTCCACTCCCTTTTATGGGGATGGATGATCTCCTTTGTATTTCACTCCTTATTTGATTGATTTGATTTGGTATTAATATATATTTGATTTATCAGATATATTTAATCAAAATTAAATCACAAGTTGTTGGCTTTTACCAACAACAATCTTGACCATTGGATTGACATATATCAATCTCATCCATTGATTTTTATATGTCCCATGGATTGAGATCCATGGATCCCAAAACCCTATAAATAGAGAGGCATACCTTGCTCTCTATTACATGCTATTGTAGCACACATCTCCCCCTCTCTTTCTCCTCACACGCTAGCCCTCTCTCTCCCTCTTCTTGGTGGCCGTCCACCATACCCTAGAGGAGAGACCCGTCGACGCCTACGCCACCGCGCCGCCACTTCGACACTCTACGGTTCTCCGTCTACTTGGAGTGCTTTACTCACGAAGGATACGTTCGATCTCATGCGATGAGATCAGGAGCAACCGTGCTTGGATCATCTTCTTGGATTGCGAGGACACCGCGACTCATCCCCACGCTCGCAAGCCGTTACTCCGACGATCGAACTTGAGACAGGAGGTCTCTTTTCTTAGAGACTCGATCAACCACGCTTCAAGAGGTATTGCATTATACTTGTTGTGGTTATAGATGAAACGATCCGAGAATCGTTCTTGGATCATGTGGTTTCATCGCATGGAAAAATTTTAAATTCCGCTGCACCGAACAACTAGTGCGACTAGTCGTTCTTCGTCGTATCCGATATGACGCTCACGCTTCCGTGATGCGCTTGAGGATTTCTCTATATCCTTCACTCGCAACGAGATCGTCAATGACATTCTACATCAACCCACAACAAAGGCTATGTGGGATATTCTTGCCACCACATATTCTCAAGCAAAGAATGAGACAAAGGTTTTTCAACTCCGGTATGACATCTTCACTACAAATCAGGATGGTCGTCCTCTCCACACATTCTATTCCAGTTTGAGAAGCATGTTTGAGAAGCTCCATAGATACATGCCCTCAAGTGTGAGTATTGATAAACAACTGATCTGTAGAAACACCACGAAGGTGAGTGACTTTCGAGTTTCCCTTGATCCCTAGTATGATGTAGCACACAACCAACTTCTTTCAAGTGCCTCTATCCCCCAATGGAAGAGGCATACCAGTGTCTGAGCATAATTAGCGTGCCTCCTAATTCTACTACTTATACCTCCACTGTTGTGGCAACTTCACATGGCAGAAGGGTTCAATTTAGGTCATAGTGTTCGCAGCAGAGGAAGCGGCCGTCCACCCCCTCAACGCACATCGTATAGGGCATTTTGAGGACATGTGTTATCAAAAGCATGGTCGCCCTACCTTTGCTCGTGTTGCTGAACAATTCTAGACCATGGTTGTACACGTTGATCATAAGTACAATGATCTTGTTTCCCATCTGAGGCACAGCATGGTCCCTTCATATGGTACTACTAATCTATGGGCGGAAATATGTGTGATATGGTGTTGTAGAGCAAAAACAGCGTCATCTCTTATTGTCATCAGGACTTTTATGACATAGAGCTACACTCAACACTCCTACTAGAGAGATATTGTCCTTACTACATGCTACCTCATCAACCATATGTTGTATTTCGTGTTAGAAAAACATGTTGCTTATTTGAATGTGTTTCACAAAAAGGATTTGTTCTCTCTAACATCTCATATATTTCGTTATATGACCTTTGTCCATTACTTAACTCATGCATGTGACAAGATATCTCTAAGATCTCTTAAATGCATCTTCTTTGGCTACTCCAGACCCAAGAAATGGTATCGATGATCATGTCAGACGAAAGTACTATGTCAAAGCTGACGTCACTTTCTTTGAATCTGTCATGTATTTTCCTTCCACAGGTAATAGGATGACCCCCTCTGAATCTTACTTGGAGGTTTACCTTCCACCTCAGCCTCCTACTCCTACCTCCCATCTTTGGTTGAGACATTGCCACGCGTGTATATTTGCAAACTCATCACTATGCAACCCTTGTTCATATGCCTCTCCAACATCTAGTATGCCCTAGGTAAATTCTGAACACCTGGTCTCCACTAATGGCACCACATGCATGTCCTATGCAACTACAACCAGTCTCGAGAACTTCTCGACCAACACTCATATTTTCCCATTTAATCAATCACCCCTTACTTTTTCCTTTTTTATTGCTAACAGAGATGAGATTTGTGCTTTTATTATTCACCTTACGTTGGTATGCCTCTTAGATTCCTTGTTTATGGGAATATTTCCCCCACCCCACTAACATCCCCCACC
Source organism: Ottelia alismoides (assembly GCA_037367405.1). Taxonomy (NCBI): domain Eukaryota; kingdom Viridiplantae; phylum Streptophyta; class Magnoliopsida; order Alismatales; family Hydrocharitaceae; genus Ottelia; species Ottelia alismoides. The sequence goes on along the minus strand of JAZKJV010006541.1, from coordinate 33,385 downwards.
CCACTAACAGGAAACATCGTTAAGATCTAACTACAATATTCACACCATGGTAAGGGATGGATCAGGTCCAATACCTAAATACAAGAGTTGATTTTTTAAGGCTACAATGATTGTTTCTAATTAGTATGTGTTGGGGAAAATGAGCAATCTATTATTCCAACGAACCATATGCTCTCTTATATAGAGGAGAGACCTATGGGTAAATTACATGAGACAAACAAAGAAATGAAGAATAGAGAACAAGCATAAAACATAAATATATATCTCTACACTCCCCTTCAAGATGGAGCATAGATGTCAATCATGTTCAGCTTGGATGAACACTTCTGGAATGGTCCTCTGAGCAATGCCTTGGTGAAGATGTATTTCGTTTGATCTCCTGAGCTAACATGAGAAGTATAAATGAAGCCTTGATGAACCATGTCTCGTATATAGTGGCAGTCAACTTCAATATGTTTCATTCTTTCATGAAATGCAGGATTATTCGCTATGAATAGGGCATCCTGGTTATCACATTTCAGTGACATAGGAAGAGGCACATCTATATGTAGATCTGCTAGTACTGCTCAACCCATATCATTTTTGTGCTTGCTTATGCCATAGCCCTATACTCGGATTCAGCGCTGCACTTGTCCACCACAATATGTTTCTTACTTTTCCAAGAAACAAGCGAATCTCCAACAAATATGGCAAAGCCTGATGTGGATTTCTTGTCCTTAAGGCACCCTGCATAGTCTGCATCTGCATGTGCTGAGATAGTAATAGCTTCTCCTTTCCTGAATAGCATATGTATAGCATCCATGTGTACCTGACGAACCCCTACTTTTCAATCAAATCTGAGAGCTTCTGAAACCAAGCTCTTAGGCTTTGTTTAAGGCCATATATTGCCTAATGAAGTCTACACACTTGCTGACACTCCCCCTTAGCAGCAAACCCCGAAGGCTGCTTCATGTAGACTTCTTCTTGAAGATCACCATATAAGAAAGCATTTTTACCATCAAGCTGGAACAAAGGCCAATCACGTACCACTGCAACGGATAGGAGAAATCGTAGGGTAGAGTGTCGGGCAACATGAGAGAAAGTGTCTAGATAATTCACCCCATATGTCTGAGTTAAACCAGTCTGGGCCTGTACCTATCAAGGCTCCCATCTGCATGATACTTCACAGTAAAGACCCACTTGCAACTCACAACATAGGACCCACTAGACACAGGTACTAGGGTCCATGTACTACGTGACTGTAAAGCAGTAATCTCCTCCTCCATGGCTTTAGCCACTGACTATCCTTCAAGGCCTCCTGGTAATTCCGTGGGATGGCCACAGTAGACAAAGCAACAGCAAATCGTCTGAACTCTCCTATAAGACGATTGAATGACACATAAGAAACAATATGATATGAGGCACAATAACTCCTCTGCTTTCGAATAGCAACAGGCACATCAAAATCATTGGTTGTGCCACCGACAGTCTCATGTATGGCATCCTCCTGCAATAATTCTTGTTGAGATACATCTTCATATCCATCGTTAGAGACATTGTATTCACGACATACCTCAGGCATGCTGGATGACGTGCTATGAACATGAGCAGGAGTCGGTCGTCGACTGTAATGAAGTGGTAATGGAGGAACAGGGATTAGGGCTGGCATCGAACCCAACGAGCCGAGCCAGGGCTGGGCTCGGGCTCAGGCTCGACCGAGCCCAGCCGAGCTGGCTCGGGTTCGGGCTCGATGGGCTCGAGCCCTTATCGAGCCAGCTCGGGCTCGATAAGTCTTGAGTCGAGCCCTTTATCGAGCCCGAGCCTCTTATCGAGCCTGGTCTGGGCTCGAGCCTATTCAGGCTCGTTAAGGAAATAGGTGTTTTTTTGGTGAAAAAGTGTTATGCCTGGGCTTGAACCCGAGACCTCCTTTTTGAAGATCGTCCACCTTACCAGTAGGCCACCATCCAAGTTGTATGTAAAAGTTAAATTATAATATATATTGTAACATTTTGCTTGTTAATAAAAAAGAAAAAATACTAAATATCTAACTATAACCTAGATTAACATAGACAAAAGGTAGAAAATCCAAGTCTACAACATAGTCCACCCAACATTGTTGTTACATAAACAACATAAACACATAATCCACCATTAACAATGTTGCAAAACTAATACAAATAAAAATCATTGTAGCTTCACAAATAGAATATATATATATATTCCTTATCGAGTCCATTATTGAGTTATCGAGCTGAGCAGGGCTCGGCTCGGGCTCGGCTCGATAAGCTATCGAGCCCAAAAATCTGGCTTGGGCTCGACTCAATAGCTTAATGAGCCAAGCTCACGAGCCCTTATCGAGCCGAGCCCGAGCCTGGCTCATCGAGCCGTGACTCAATAGCCAGCCCTAACAGGAAAAATGGGTGGTAGGGTAGGGGAAGATGGTGATAATGACATAGGAGAGTGGAATGGTGAGGGTGGTGGTGAAGGTGGTGGTGATGATAGACACACAGTGGGATGTATATTTCATTTTTGGAGTCTCCGGGAGTCAATCGGTCACCTATCGAAGAAAAATACATTACGGATTAAAAAAAAGGTGACATTGCATTGATATAGTACTTCCTGTGCATAGGATCATTACATCTATATCCCTTCTGAGTCCTAGAATATTCCACAAACACACATTTGACAGCTCGAGGAGAGAGCCTGTCAACTTTAGGAGAAATGTTGTGGACAAAGGCAACTGATCTAAAAACACACAAGGATCGAGAAAGAATAACTCCTCTGGGTATACAATTGAGAAGGGAACTTTCTCTCCCAAGACAGACGACGACGTGTGATTAATAAGATAACATATTGTAAGGACCACATCCCCCAAAACGAGTGAGGAGCATGACCCTGGATAAGAAGGGTACGAGCAACATCAAGAATATGACGGTGTTTTCTTTCAGCGACACCATTTTACTGGGACATGTAAGCACATGTTCTTTGATGAATTATACCATGTGAGGAGAGTAACTGAGTAAGGACACGAGTACAAAATTCTAAAGCATTTGCAGTCCTCACAATCTTGACATTGGTAGAAAAAGATTACGAACTTCATTGATAAATGTTTGAATTAAGTTTCCAGCTTCAGACTTATTTTTCATCAAAAACACCCATGGAAATGAGAAAAATCATCAACAACAACGAAATAAAAACGGTGTCCCGATGATCGGGAACCCAACTCAACCCTAAATGTCAACATGGAACAACTCAAAAAGGGAGCTCTGCTCCGACTCTGACGACTGGGAAAGATAGATCGGTGATGCTTTCCCAACTGACATGCCTCGCAATTGAAGGACGCTCGAGGCGAGATCTGAGGAAGAACATGACGCAACTTCTGGAGGGGAAGATGACCAAAACGCAAATGCAAGGTGAACGGAGAAGCAGAGCTAGAGGATTGAGATGATAATCCAGCACATGAAGTATGAACCAGTCTGTAGAGGCCTCCCTGCTCACGACCACAGCCAATCACCCTGCCAATTAGGATGTTCTGAAATACAAGAGACGATGGATCAAATATAGCACGACAGTTCAAATCTTTAGTAATTTGACTGATAGACAATAAATTTATAGAAAAATCGAGGGCATGCAACACATTCTACAAACGTATGGATGGGCGTCAAACTACTCTCCCACCGTCTTGTGATTGGGGAAAGAGCCCTATCGGCTATGACGACAGTTCATCCTGGCTGATGCAGAACATCATTGTCTATCTCTGGTGTTAATGTACCAGACAACAAGATTTGAGCATAAGCATCGTCCGCCTCCCATGAGGCATTTGCCTGTGTCTTCTCCACCGGGTCTTATTCGATAAGAATGTGCCCATATCTTTACTGCCACACAAGTGATGTATTGCCCCGAAATCCATAATCCACTTTCTAATATCAGGGCAATGACAGGAAGTAAACGTAAAAATGCTACCTGAAGTACTGGCTCCAACAGAGGCCGCCACATCGAGAGTAGATGAGTCACCAGAATTGGTAGGAGGTATAATATCCCTCAGACAAGGAAACAAGATCATCATATCTCTGCTCGGAGGAAGACGAAGGTGCTGGAGAGGTAGCATGTTCTGCAACACGTGTGGATGCCGAAAAACCACGCTTGGAGTAGCATGTATTCTTTGTATGACCAAAGCGGTGACAGTGGGTGCAGGGCGGACAAACAAGACCTCCTCTACCACGTGGTCCACGACCACGACATTGAGAGGCACACCCCTTCCATGGGAGGCTGTCATAGCAGATGATATTAGCATTGGGGCAGGGGATGAAACATTGATCGGGCTCAATCTGTGAAAGGCTTCCTCCATGGGAGGAATAGTAGTATCTGCCAAGATCTGTGAACATGCTGCCTCGTATTGTGAATCAAGTGATGCCAAGAAAATACAATCATCGTGGCATTCCAATATGTTTTCTGTTGTTCAGGAGTCGCTGCAAGAGGCATAAAATTGTGGAGCCTTTCAAACATCCCTCGTAGGGCCGTGTAATGTGCATGAAGGGGTCGTTCATTCTGCTTTATGGAAAAATATCATGACGAAGTTGTAGAATCTCTGTCTCATTCTTTGTTTGTGAATAGGTTACGATAAGAATATCTCGCATTGCCTTTGCAGTGGGCTAATGCAGAACATCATTGGTTATCTCGAGTGTTAATGTACTAGATAGCCAGACTTGAGCATAAGCATCATCCGCCTCCCATGAGTCATGTGCCAATGTCTTCTCCATTGGCTTTTCTTCAATAAGAATGTGCTTCTTATCCATAGACTTCGTAAGGCACATGAATTGCATGGCCCATAACTCGTAATTTGACCCATCCATCTTGACTATCGGCGCTCGACCACGGAAGGCACTCGTGGTGGGGATATCAACTTTACTTTCTGACATGTTGCCGGCTAGAGTAGACTAGGTTGTAGACTAGAAAACTTTTGTCTACACAGACATAAGGGGATTTGGTTGCATGTGTAGACTCAAGCAACCAACCACAACAACCAAGAGCCGTAGGTGGCGGTGGAGAGAGGTGTGGTGGCGGCACATCCGAGGGAGAGGTGCGGTGGCAGCGCACCCGATGGAGGGAGGTGCGAGGGCACACCCAATGGAGGGAGTTCCGGCAGCGTACGCTAGGGAGAGAGAGGGGGTGATGACGCACCCAAAAGAGAAGGGACAAATGGAGCCGAGAAAAAAAGAGAGAGGGCGCGGTGGGGTTAGGATTTCTTTGTATGAGATCTCCGGTCTAGGACCACCGCTCTGATATCATGTTGGAAAAAATGAGCAACTTATCATTTCAAGGAGTCCTAGGCTCTCTTATATAGAGGAGAGACCTATGGGTAAATTACACAAGACAGACAAAAGAAATTAAGAATAAAGAACAAGCATAAACTCTAAATATATATATATATATGAATATATCTACAATATGAATAAATTTTCTATCAACAAATGATATCCAATTTATGTATCATTACAATGAGTATGGCACATTTTCATATTTTGTAAAAAATATTAAGAATTCACATGTTTACAATATTAATATCACATATCACAAATTCAAACTATCATATATGGTTAACATATTATATTGTGTACATCTATTCAATTTGAAAATAGTCAAATTTAGAATTTATAATTATATATTTTGTACATATTTGAAGTTTGGATTTTATGACAATATAATTATGTTGAATAATAGCTTTTACATATATTTTCTCTATAAATTAAGGCTTACGCATCGACCACCTCGATGTTTATGCCTCGCCTCAATAACAAAAAACCGCATCGATTCGCCTCACATTTTTTGAAGCCTTGGTGACAACTACATGGGTTTGCTGCTGGAGGAGAGTGCAAGAAAATATGCATGCTTCATAAGGCTATTTATGGTCTTAAGCAAAGCATGATAACATGGTTTCAGGAGCTTTTAGACTTAATAGAGCAGCAGGGCTTCAAAAGATCAAATGGAAGATTGTAGACATCCTACTACTCATATAGATCACAGCATGAAATTGTATGATGTTGACAGTAATGAGGTAGATAAAAGGAGATATAAAAAGCTCCTTGGGAAGTGTTTATATGTGATTATCACTAAAACAGACATTTCCTTTATCATGAGCAAAGTCAACCAGTTTATGAAGGAACATATCAAACACATATGGTTGTAGTTTCCATGATCCTAAGGTACCTAGAGTGATTACCAAGTACAGGATTACTCTTCAACAAAGGGTCATCTCTTGAGATCATGGCCAGTGCAAATGTTTATGCATGATGCCCTCAAAGCAAGAAGTCAACATCAGGGTTCACAATTATTATGGAACCTCACTTATCTCAAGGAAAAGCAAGAAATAAACTATTGTTTCTAGGTCAAATGCTAAATCTGAATACAGAGCCATGATGCAAGGTAGCACTGAGATGATGTGGGTCGGATATGCCCTAACTAACCTAACCATTGATGCATCTCTTCTCGTGCAAATTCTATGTGGCAATCATGCTGCAATATTTATGGCTAACAATCTTGCATTACATAGGAGAACCAAACACATCAAGGTATAGCACCATATCTGGGACATGATACAGAATGACTTCATCTCTACAGTACACATCAAATAAACAGAACAAATAACATATATATTCACTAAGGCTCTAGCCAGGAGGCCACTCCAGAGAATGTTCATCCAAGCAAAAACTGATAGGCATATATTCTGACGCTTGAGGGGAAGTGTTATATAAAATATTTATTATGTTATTTATATCATATGTAACTCAACCATGGTTGATCCCAAGCTTGGGTAAATTGAGGAGGGTTGCACGTTAGGTAGTCGACAACCAAAGAGAGAGAGACAAAATCCTGAATAGTGTTCTTAAAAAGAATACTATTCAGGAATTTGTCTCAAAAAAGTTCGAACCTTTTCAACATGGATCTAAGCAAACATTTAGATTTTGTTCGGGTCTTTCTATTAATGGTGTAGTACATCGTCTGAATGCAATGAGAAGTAAGCAAGGGTCGTTACATCGATGCATGGATGTAATTCAAATTTGCAGGGTTCTCGTATGAGGAACGCATGTGAGTGAATAATATAGTTCAATTGCATCGCCGCCCGGATGCAGTCCAAAATTTGCAAAGCTTCTCGCATGACAGACACATGCGAGTAAAGTAGTTAGTCCAAAGAGGTTGCAAAGAAAGTTGCAGATAGGTGGTTGAAATATTGGCACTTTGACTGGAAAATCAATAGAGATAGTAGATTCGATGAAAAGAAGGAAGATTCAAATACTATGTCTCCAAGAGACAAAATCGGTTGGAGAGAAAGCAATGGAGATCGAGAGGACGTGCTTTAAACTTTGGTATTCGGGTAAAAATAATGGCAGAAATGGTGTTGGACTAGTTGTCCATAAGGATTTGAAAGATTGTGTGGTTGAGGTGCAAAGATTCTGGATCGGATTATTTTGTTAAAATTGATGCTCGAAGAAGAAATTCTAAATATCATCTCGATTTATGCACCACAATTTGATTTAGATAAAAGGATTAAACAAGTTTTTGGGGATGATTTGGATAAGATTGTGCAAAGAATCCCACAAAGAGGGATGATTTGCCTAGGTGATCTTAATGGACATGTGGGAAATTATGCTTCATGGTATGCTAGTGTTCATGGAGGCCATGGCTTCAGGGATAGAAATGAAGGAAAAATCATTCTGGATTTTGTAACGGCTTATTGTTTTTTCATAGCAAACATTCTCTTCAAGAAGAGGTAGGAGCATTTAATTACTTATAAGAGTGACCCGACTAGAACACATAGAGATTGCTTTGCATTGAGGAGAAGAGATCAGTTGTGTTGCAAAGACTACAAAGTAAACTCAGGAGAGACTAGAGAGTTTGACAAGCCAACATAACTTGTTAGTCATGGATGTGCAAAAAAAAAGAGCTGGTAAAGAAAAGGAGGGTTTCCAAGATCACGAGAACTAGATGGTGGAATCTTCTATTGAAGCAATCAAGCTTTAGGGAGAATGCTTTAGAAGACTTATCTTGGGATTGCAACGGAAGTGCAAATGAGATGTGGGAGGTGGTAGCATCTTGTATCCAAAGGGTAGCCAAAAAGATGCTAGTTGAATCAAAGGGAGGAGCTCCAGGCCAAAAGGAAGCTTGGTGATGGAGTGGAGGGGTGCAAGAGAAGCTCAAAATTAAAAGAGCATGCTTTAAAGCTATGTCTAAGAATAGAATAGAGGAAAATGTCACAAACTACAAAATAGCGAAGAAGGAAGCAAAGAAGGCTGTAAAGAAAAGTAGGGTTTCCAAGATCACGAGAGCTAGATGGTGGAATCTTCAATTAAAGCAATCAAACATTAGGGAGAAGGTTTTAGAAGACTTATCTTAGGATTGCAACGGAAGTGCAAATGAGATGTGGGAGCTGGTAGCATCTTGTATCCAAAGGATAGCTAAAAATATGCTAGGCAGGTCAAAGGGAGGAGGACCAGGCCAAAAGGAGGCTTGGTGGTGGAGTGGAGGGGTGCAGGGGAAGCTCAAAATTAAAAGAGCATGCTTTAAAGCTATGTCTAAGGATAGAATAGAGGAAAATGTCACAAACTACAAAATAGCAAAGTAAAGAAGGTGTAAGCGAAGCTAAGTCAAAAGTTTATGAAGTTTTGTATAAAAATTTCTACTCTAAGGAGGGCCAGAAGGATATATTCTGGTTGGCCAAAGCACGAGAAAGAAAGATCAAAGACCTTTCTCAAGTAAGATGCACTAAGAATGATAAAGGTCGCGTGCTGTTACTCAGAAGGATATAGAGACTAGATAGAAGTAGTATTTCCATAAGCTTTTCGTTGGGAAGGAAATAGATAGATCACTTTGGGATATCTAACTAGTAATGAAAGTTAATTGAAATGTGCAAGCTATGGACGAATGCAAAGGAATGAAGTAGAGGAGGCGTTGAAGGTTATGAGACCTAGGAAAGGTGTAGGACCTGTTGATATTCCTATAGAACTATGGAGAGTTTTAAGTGAGTATGGTTTGACTTGGCTTATAACTTTATTCAATGTTATTGACGAAGCAAGAAAATGCATGAAGATTGGAGGAGAAGCATCGTGGTGCCTCTTTATAAGAACAAATGAGACATTCAAAATTGTTCAAATTACAGAGGTATCAAGCTGATGAGTCATACTATGAAAATTTGGGACCGTATGATCGAAAGAAGATTGAGGCAAGTTTCCAAAGTAAAAGAAAACAAATTCGGATTCATGCCAGGATGCCCAACTATTGAAGCCGTGCACTTGCTGAGGAGAACAATGGAGATTTATAGAGCTAAAAGGAAGAACCTTCATGTGATTTTTCTTGATTTGGAAAAGGCTTAGGATTCTGTCCCACGGGAGATTTTTATTGATTTTTATTATCCTTTTCTCTTATATTAGCTTTTGTATTTCATATTGCTAACATGGTATCAGAGCGGGTTTGATTCTCGAGGATTTTTATATTCATTAGTTATTTGTTCGAGATTCGATTATCAAGAAGATTAGGTTCTTGGTTGTTCGTGAAGATTTATATCATTCAAGTTCGTGACCAAATTCAAGATTCAGTCTAGGGTTTTCTGAAACCCTGATTTTTCTCAGCGGCAAGCATCTCCAATCATCGTCGGTAGTTCCACGAGAATAATTAGGGTTCCATCTCTGGAATGGCAGGAGGCTCGCGTGGCCACCATCCAGACTCCAAGAGGTGTTGCCCCTCATCTATCACCCCCATTTCCATTCATACTCCTTGGCGTAGCCCCAAACTCCCACGCAATGACAACCCCAGCGCGACCCCAGCATCCTCGCCTCCTCCACAAGAACACCCAATGATGGGTTCCTCCCTCTTCAGGCATTCCTCCCTCTTTAGGCATCAAACAGTGCAAAGGTAGTGTCACGTCGTTCTTCGGATTGCAGGCGACGCATGCATCTTCAAGCAGCACAACTTCGGGTGACGATGAGTTCCAAGGAACCCAAATCCTATAAATGAGTCATGTCACGCGACAGCGTACCTTCGGCGGCATCGTGGAGCCTTTATCCCATGGCGGTGGCGGCGATGGGTTCCCTGAAGGGAACCCTACTCCTGCGAATAGAGAAGGGGAAAGCCCGATATCCTCCTAAATAGGGGATGGATGGATGCAATGTTATTCATTTTTGGCCCAATAGGCCCGGTTAGAGAAAAAAATAGTGTGCAATATTCCAGTCAAATTAGGACATTTTTAAAAAAAGGGTGAATAAAAAATGGGAGAGGTCGGTCGTGAAAAAAAGGAGAGGATCAATTCAAAAAAGAGAGGCCTGCAGTTTTGTAAGCCTATTTGCTTGAGCTGCAATTTTAGACTTATTTGGGCCATGTTTCAAAAAAAAGGTGCCTAAAACAGAAAAGCCACACGCGAAAAAAATTGAGAAGAAACGTCGTAAAAAAATAGAACGGTTCATTACCACAAATTGTGAGAAGAAAAGTCAGAAAAAATTGACATCGGCTTATTGATCTTTGTTTCGACCCATCTTCTTGTCTTCTCCCAACTTGGTTGACGTCGTTATTTTCCCAACCAGTATGGGAGAAAAGGGGAGTATTGTGTAGAGTTCTACAGACCAGATTTTCATATTCTCCGGATTACAGGCCAGCCAGATTTCAGACTCTATAGATATTTTCAATTTCAGACTCGACATTCAGATTAGTTCCGAGTCTTCAGTTTTATGCGCGCATGTTTTCCATCATTTATACGGTCCCCATTTTGTTTTTGGTCTCAGAGTTTTTATGTGGTCCATAGGGACTTCAGAGTAGAGATCACATTCCCTATGCCATGTGTTCTAAAGTTTTCATGTGGTTTCATAGAAACTCCATAGTAGAGATCCCATTCTCTGAACCACTATGGGAGAGGTCCAGTTCTCCGATGAGGAGACTTTTCAGACTATTTCCAGCGACTGTGGACTCCGACGAGGATGTCTCCACGTCTTTTTCAGTTCGACCCTTCAGAGATGGAGCAGTTGTCCACATGATTCAGTCTTCTACATGTGGTGGACCAGAGTACTCCGACGAGGAGACTCTTTTCGATTTCAATGACTCTGATAGGCGCAATTCAGAGCACACGTTCTCCGACGAGGAGACCCAGTTCGACTCACACTCCAGTCTGTTTGTTCCTCTTCACTAGCACAACATGAGAAGCAACGTCCTCGATAACAACCGACAGTTGTGTTTGCGTTGAGTTAATATTGTCTGCAGTGTCTTGTATTATGAGTTTCAAATTTCTTTCTAGTTGCTCAAGATGAGCATTGCATATTCCACCTTGAGGGAGAGTGTTGGGGTATATGCGTCACTTATGTATATGGATAATTGGATCCTTCTAGAATCCAATTACCACATCCAGTGTTTGGTCCTACATTTATTAGTGGTGAGACTTGGAGGGTCTGTGGAGACTGGAGGCTATATAAGAAGCCTCAGACCTCATGTATGTGACGCCCTCGGATCTGAGCACCCGTTTACGCCGCATTTCGCAATATTACATTTACAAGCGATCTTACTAAGTTAATAAAAATCGGAGAAAATTTTTGCATGTGTTACTACTTACCACCATAATTGCTTGCAAAAGCATCCATCACATGCTTATATGCATATGTTATAGCCTATATTATTCACAACAAAGAGGAGTATAAAAGAGATCCACCAAATTTTGAGACTGGTAATATGAATGGAAATAAAAACCAGAGGATAAATATTAAATCCTGACTCAAAACCTTCAGAATTTACCCAATACTTTATTAATAGACTAAGTCTTTGAATAAATCCTGACTCAAATAATATATATATATATTCCCATAATCTATCCTAACACTCTGATCCATCCCTTTGGGCCAATACTTTATTAAATCCTGACTCAAAATCTCCAGAATTTACCCAATACTTTAATAATAGACTAAGTCTTTGAATATATATTACCAAATCCTGACACTCTGATCCATCCCAGTAAACAAGTGTAAACAGTTCGGGTGTGGCGTTGGGTAGTGCGGAGCGAGGCGGGGGTCGGCCCGGAAGTGGCAGCAGGAGGTGTGGCGGCGCATGGTGATGGCGGGGATTGGGTGCATGTCTCTCACAAGAAGCCGGGGAAAAGGTGTTTCAGGTGTGATATTCGTGGGTATGTTGTGTCCTGCTTGGTTCCTCCAAGGTGTTTTAGGTGCGGGGGTTTGGGTCACCGTCGTGCTTCCTGTGATGTCGTTTTGGGTCGTGGACCGGTGCGGAGGCCTAAGGCCAGGACGGATTTCTCTGTTGGTGGACCGCAGGGGCGTCGCAGTTATGCTTCCGTTGTCGTGGGCAGTGTGCTTGGCGACTGCACCCGTGCGCTGGTCGGGTCCTCGTTGGGAGGCTCCATCTCTGTGGAGACTCTGAGGGCCTATCTCTGCGACCTTTTTGGTTCTCAGTTCTCGGGTGATGTGGTGCTGCTGGAAGACCGTAGGTGATGTGTTTGTGGCCCCTCTTCTTCGCAGAAAGACCGCCTACTCTCTATTGGCTGCGTGGATGCTATTGTGTGGAGAGCATTGCGCTTCGCGAACGGAGCCGTGTCCAACTCTGTAAGTTGCGTGGTGCGGGTGCGTGGCATCCCCTTCCTACCTCGTTCTGTATCCTGCCTGGGGCCAAGCCTCAAGCATTGGGGCTCGGTGATCTCGATGCTGGAGGATGGCCTGCACCCGGGGTCTAACCCGAAGATCACGCTCTTGTTGATGGACTGCAACAGTGCTGATTTGGTTCTTCTAAAGGACTCGGTCTTCTTTGCTGCCTTGGAAGCTGGCTGGTTCTGCTTCCGTGTGGAGTTAGAGTTACAGCTTCTTGATCCCCCGCTGCCACCGAGGTCTCCGGCGTCAACGGATGCCGTTGCGGCTTCCTGTTTGGCGGTTGGGTTCCATGCGGTTAGCACGTCTAGCTCGGGTCATGAGGAGGATTTGCTGCGTCCTTTGGTGGACCCGTCTCGGGCGCTTCGTATTAGCGCCTCCTCATTTCCGAAGCCTGATGACGTGGGCGGTCGGGTGCCTTCTGGAACTCACACGCCGATTCACTGGGCTCCTGTTCCTCCTCCCGTTGTCAGGCTCTCGAATCCGCCTGCAGTTTCTGTAACGGGGGCTCCGACTATGGACATTTGGATGCTCTCGGGCTCTGTGGGCTTCTTGGATCCTTTTGTGCTTTCGAACCGGACTCTCTCCCGTGCTTTGGCGCCCCAGCTTGGGGGGCTCGAGGGGGGTTGGAAGGTACCCCGCTTGAACCGCCGCTTTGCTTCACCGTCCCTCTAGTACCTGGTGAGGGGCTCTTGCGCTCTTTCACGTTGTCGATCTTTGCTCAGCGGTCGGAGGATGATGTGGGTCTGGGAGATCGGTCTGACAGTGAGATATCTTCCGGTTTGCCACTGGAAGAGAGTCGCGCAGGTACTGAGCTGTTTCTCGATGGCGGCGCAGCGGACAAGAAGTTCGGAAAGCGGTACAGGATGAGGCAGAGGTCTAGGCCTCGTCTTAGGGAGGCCACGCCATGCTCGGAGCAGAAAGCAAGGCTTGCGGTGGTGGCTAGAGTGGTTCGCACTCAGGGTCCCAAACTGTGTTCCCAATGAAGGTTCTCTCATGGAATAGTAGGGGTCTTGGTGACCCGGATAAAAGGAGGATCCTCGGTGCGCGTTTCCGAGAGTGGGGTTGTGATGTTGTATTGCTGCAGGAGACGAAGCTTCAGTCTGTTTCTGACATCGTCTGAGGTCCTTTGACATGGGTGGCATTGACGATTTCAGGATGCTCGATGTTGTTGGTGCATCGGGTGGCTTGCTTGTGGCGTGGACCTCTGCCCTCAGTTTTCGTACGGAGCTGCGGGGGAGGCATGTCCTCACTGTCCTCCTGGATTGCGCTCGTCCATCGTCACTTCTGACGCTATCTTGTGTTTACGGGTCGTGTGATCATATTCGAAGGCGGGATTTGTGGGCGGACTTGCTGGCAGCAAGGTCGGCTTTCGCGGGAATCCCTTGGCTTGCTGGGGGCGATTTCAAATGTTACTTTTCGGACCGCGGATAGGCCGCGCTCTAAGGGGGACAAGATCCGGGTTCGGAGGAGTTTGTTGATGCTATTGATTCCATGGATCTGGAGGTGCTGGATGCAGCTGGCTCGGGCTACACTTGGCGGAATTCTAACTCTCGATCTCGCATTGATCGGTTCTTGGCATCCGCGGAGCTGCTTGATCTTTTCGCCATGTCTTTCGTGGTTGCTAGACCGAGGACTCTGTCGGATCACTCTCCGATTCTTTGGGATTCGGGGGAGTCGGTGTCGCCGAGGGGTTTTTTCAGATATGAGAGGAGCAGGCTTTTGGAGGATTCATTTTGGGACCTTGTCGAGGCGTATTGGTCCACCGTGGAGGTGTTCGGGTCTGCGGCATCAAAGTTTGTGCAGAAATTGGTGTCTTTGCACATGCGTTTATGTGCTTTCAAGAAGGAATCTAGAGATGCGCGTCGTGCGGCTCGGTTGGAGGCGGAGGAGGAGGTGTCTAGGCTTGACGTTGTAGAGGACCTTCGTGACCTGTCGGAGGATGAGCTTGCCCTGCGTATGCTGGCACAGAAGAGAATTGCTAATGAGGATAGGAAGCGAGCTACTGAGTGGAGGCAATGGTCTAGGAGTACGTGGCTCAGTGAGGGTGATGCGAACACGGCTTTTTTCAACCGTATGGCAAGTGGGAGACGTAGGGGAAATGCTTTGAGATCGGTGATTATGGACGGTGTACGTGTGAATAGCGACAGAGGGATAGGAAAAGCGATTGCGGACCATTTCCGGGAATTCTCGTCTGCCGGGATGGTGAGGCGTTGGAGGTGGACGGGGCTTGGTGCTCCGGCTTTGCCGCCTTCTCTGGCTTCGGATTTGACGCAGGTTGTCCCAATGGAGGAACTGAAGAATGCGGTTTGGAGCCATAACGCGGAGGGGGCTCCGGGCTCCGATGCTTCCTAGTGGCTTTTTATAGAGACTTTTGGGATCTGGTCGGCGCGGATGTGTTGGAAGTCATCTTAGATTTTTGTGGAGGAAAGGAAACGCTGGCTTCGAGAGGATAAATAAGGCCCTCATCTTTCTCCTCCCGAAGGGCTTGGCGACCGAGCGCATCGAGGACTTCCGGCCCACGCGTTGTCCAACGCTCTTTACTTGATAGTGGCGAAGGTTTTTTCTCTAAGGTTGAGCCGTACACTTGAGCACATTATATCTCCCTTTCAATCGGCTTCTGTCCCGGGCAGGCAGATCGTTGATTATTTGGTTCTTGCTTCGGAGATTGTTATGGACTGGAAGAGGCGCGGGAAGGAGGGTGTACTCTGGAAAGTGGACTTCGCGAAAGCCTATGACACTTTGGATTGGAAGCTTCTCTGGTCGGCCTTGCGGAGGAGAGGCTTTCCGGATTTGTGGATTTCATGGATGAAGAGCTATGTTACGACTTCCTCTAAGTTCGTTCTGGTGAACGGTCGCCCAGAGGGTGGCTTCTTTCAGCCGCGGCGGGGAGTGAGGCAGGGGTGCCCTCTGGCCCCTCTCCTTTTCGTCATTGTATCGGATGTTCTGGCACATATTGTGACACGAGCTACTGAGGGTGGCTTTACGGCGGGATATTCGCGGGATGGTATTACGATCCCGCTCCTTCAGTATGCCGACGACATTGTTTTCTTCATCGAGGGGGGCGCTGAGGCGGCCTCTGGTATGGCTCTAGCCCTTGATCTTTTTAGTGAACTTTCTGGTCTCTTCAAGAACGTTGGCAAGTCCAAGGTCGTCCCCTTTGTTTTATCAGAAGGGAAGGCTCGTCGTTGCGGTCATGCCTTGGGTTTGGATTGCAGTACACTCCCTGTTGGGTATCTTGGGGTGCAGTTGGCGGTGGGGAGAATAAAGTTGGCTGACTGGTTACAGGTTGTTGAGAAGCTTGAGTGTAGTCTTGCTGGCTGGAAGTCGGCCATCTTGTTCAGGGGGGGCGTCTGGTGCTGTTGAAGGTGGTTCTGTCTTCGATCCTGATTTTTTTCATGTCCACTCGCCTCATGCCAAAGGGGATTCGTGGTCGTCTAGAGAGATTGATGTGCAAGTTCTTATGGGGCAAGGTCGAGCGGGAGTCAGGTGGGATGCATCTTGTCGAGTGGGATGAAGTCACGCTCCCTAAATGTGAGGGGGGCCTTGGTATCCGGAGGTTAGATGCTATGAATGAAGCGCTACTCACAAAATGGCTGAGCAGGCTTTGGGGTGCCAGTGATGATCTTTGTTGCAGCCTTCTGCGTCGGATTTATAGTGTTAATGGTGCCTCGCCTCGACCTGGCTTCCGTGTTGTGTCTCCCACGCCCTTCTGGAGGGGGATCCTTGTCTTCAGGTTCTCTTCAAGCCGGGCTTGGCAACGGGGATTCTTTCGCTTTCTGGACCGATGATTGGACGGATGTCGGACCTTTGAATGAGCGTTTTCTGCGCCTCCTTGCTTTGGTCGCTGATAGGGAGGCATGTGTTGCTTCGTGCTGGTCGGATGGAAACTGGCTGCCTACGTTCTCTGCTAACTTCTCGAATCAATGTCTTGAAGACTTTCTTGTGTTACCGGAATCCTTGCGCGAGTTGGGGAGGCCGAATGCGCTCAGGGAGCATTGGGTCTGGCGTGGGGGACCCTTTTCTGTTAAGAGGGCGTATGGGGCGATTTGTAGGCCGCCCCCTCGAGCTCTAGCACTCTACTTAAGGAGTGCGGTTTCATGTGGGGTTTGGGCCTCTCCGAGCGAATTGGCTTCTTCTTCTGGCTTTTCAGGCGGCAAAGATTGATGACGAGGGACTATTGTGCTAGGCTTCTGGACACTGTTTCTGATCGGTGCCTCCTGTGTGATGTGGAGATTGAGACTCTTGATCATTTGTTCTTCCAGTGTCCGAAGACGACTCCGATCTGGGGTGGGGAGGATCTCGATTGGGCATGTGTGACGGACATGGCCTCCTTTTGCGGCTCCTTGGTGATGAACAGACTGCGGCCTCGGAGGGTCCTGTTGCGACCTCTTGCTATCGTTTGGGCTATTTGGCTGGCCAAGAACGCGCTTCTCTTTTCGGGTCAAAGGTTCTATAAGGAAAATGTTTGGATACACTCTACAAGATTAGTGACGGAGAGGGTCCTGTAGTTTGTCTTCTTGTACCTGATTGTTTTTTTATTCTCTCTTTTTAATAAATTTTGGAGCGAACACCTGTCAGTGTCTCCCCCTCTTTCGACTCAAAAATATTCCCAGAATCTTCTGAAATTTTATTATCAACATATAGATAAAATACTATCCATATAAAATTAAAAATGGATGAGAATGTATAGAATGCCATGTATTGCAGCAAAGAAGAGGGCATGGGAATTGTACTTTAGATCCACCAAGATTGGAGGATCAAAATGCATGCAACAATCTCTTCAAGATTAGCAATAGTAGCTGACTGTGAAGCAACTCCAGGCCTTGTAGCAGACTGATCAAACTTCCTAACTGCTATGAGCAGCAGTTGCTTCAGAAGGAGATTGCTGGAGCAGCCAAGGCTTCCAGCTGCTAGGGAGTGTTGCAGCTCCAGGTGCTCCATGTTAGTGGAAAAGAGTTATATGCTTATTCCATAGACCCCTAGGCTCTCTTATATAGAGAGGACCCATGGGTAAATTACATAATAGGTTATCAGAAAAATAAAAATAGAATAAATGATACACCGACTACATAATTATCTCTACACTCCCCCTCAAGATGGAGCATAGATATCATTATGCTCAGCTTGGAAGAACATTTCTGGAACGGTCCTCTGAGCAATGGCTTGGTGAAGATATCGGCAGGACCAACTCATAATAAGCCCTTCCACCTATGAACATGATAATTGATAATTCTTTTATCTACAAACAATGTGGGACTAAATACCCCCATTCAAATAAAGGAATTTGAATAGTTGTGCCAAATCAATAACATGAAACAAAATTTCAACAAATGTGGCATGGGGGAACTCAAACTCGTGAACTCCAATAACCCATGCATCTAAAAAGCACCGCATCAAGTTGCCTAATTGTCACTACTTGGTAAACATTGTATAGTTATAAATTATAACTTATAATAAATAACTATTATAGTTATTGCAATTTTAAACATTTCGTAATTATAATAAATAACATTAACAAGCCACAAGAGGCTACGCCATGTGTGGATCTCCCTTTTGTCATGTATCCTTACTATATCATATGTTACTCATGCAGCACCACCTCAAGTTTGTAGAATTGTCGCCACCTCAAACATCGTGGCCAATTTTGTGCCACTACCTCCTTCAGGTATGCTCACGACATCACATTACCATCTTAGATAAATAGGACGAACTTTGACGGCTTCAAATAAAATAGATAATTAAAACAAAAATCAATATAAAGTAGAAATTGTTGAATCAGCTTACAACCTTGAGGAGAAACCTTTGAATCGACTTATTTTTTCACATTGACTTACCTATAACCATGTAAATAATAATAATCTGGAACAACAGCCACAATCCACAAGCGTTGTATAAAAAATTAAGCAATTTGAGACAGTTAGGAGGTCATTGTTCTTCTAATTGAACTTGTAGTAGATGTCCTTACCAACTCTCTCACAATAGCGATGTAGGTGATTTTATTATCCAATCGACTCAAGCCTTTCCTCAAATACGTATAATATTTAGAACTAATATATATATAATTTAATGCCAAAAATTAGATAAACAATAAAAATTAGGGGTGAAGCCCATTTTTCTTCTTGCATACACTTTAGACGTCCAATATGTCATGCAATGATGCAAAGAATGAGTGCCAAAAGCCTCAAGCAAGGCACTCGCTTATGTTAGCCTAGGGCAAGACATCACTAGGGCCTTCTAGCATACACCTTAGACGTCCAATATGCCATGCAAAGAACGAGTGCCTAATGCCTCAAGCAAGGCAATTGCTTATGTTAGCCTAGGGCAAGACATCACTAGGGCCTTATCAAAGAGTCTAATGAGCATCTTAACCGTCCATAACATTAATAGTGCTAGCTTGATCAAGAAACTCTTCTAAATATATAACCATTCACATTAGCAAATTACAAATAGAACTTCAGTCTTCAGAGGCTGATAGGTCAAAGAGTGGTCCAAGCAAACCATTTGCATCTCCTAAGTTTTGCATTGGATTTACAAAGGCATCTTGAAGATACTAAAAATTAAGCAAAGGTCAGTCATGATAATAAAATAAGTTTATCCGGTGCCTCACATGAGGCCTTAAAAACTTGTAAACATTGTAAGGCATACCTATTGAGCACCATTGTTTTTTTTTGCTAATAATATTATATTACAATAAGGCCCCTGATTTTAAGAACATTGAACAATCATCATCTTCACAATTTTACATCCTTAGCTTCTATGATAGGAACTTACATGAAATAATGGATCTGTCAACTTCAAGTTGATCAACAGTCCTAGATCAAAAAAAAGATAAAGGAAACAATAACTCGTAAGAGGCATAAGTATATCATAAGATCGTATAATTAAATAATAGAAATATATCGTAAAATATGAGGTGAAATCAGTGATTACTTAAGGTGCAGTTCTTTTACTACACTTAGCTCATTGATTTCTGAGACATGTGAAACACCACAACCAACCGCCTTTTCTCCTGCCTGGAAAGAGGGAAAATAATAGCTTCATATTAGAACAAGCAACTCTTGAAGGAAAAGCAAATGAAATTATATAGTTTTTCATAACCACGTGTATAATCATCTAAATGAAATGGGATCAATAAATATGCAATAACATTGTTGCACTGAGAGCCTCACAATTATTTGAGTTAAATAAAAAACAAATATAGGAACAAATTCTAGTTTGTTTGCTAACTCTATCCCTCTAGGAAGTTGTTGTGCTAGTTTTGGGGGGCATTATCTTCAATAACAAGGGAATAAAATCATTTCACAAAATAAAATGGAAGCTTCCATGTACTCCAATCTTTTAAAAAAAATATAATACCATAAGAAGATTGTTTGTGGTCTTCCCCATGGCAGATAATACAACTACAGGTCTTTCATCAGGAAAACTGAGAATGAGGTCTGCAACCTCCCTCATCCTGTCAGAAGATGCCACAGAAGAACCTCCGAACTTCATCACAATACTCAGCTGTGATGCAACACCATCAGCACTCTTAGCCATGGCTCCATTTTTATCCTTCGTAATGGCAGCCAATCCCTGTTCACAATGCACTCTTAAACCCTTTCTCCATTTAGAAGCAATTCTTCTCTCATATATGAATCTATACAACTCGAATTGCATGTTTGATGTCGACAAACAATGACGGGATCCTAACAATGTCTCCTTGGCTTTGAAGGTTCGATATTGGAGTCCACAGTGGCACGATGATGCCATGAGTTAACTGTAAACAGAAGAAACTGATTTTAAAATAAATATTCAAAACTCCCACATACTTAAGCAGATTAATTTGGAATCTTTGGAAGAAAAAAATAGAGTATCCATCTACACGTGTAGATTGTCAAAAAAACAACTTTTCTGTTACCAAATTGTTTCAGCGTGAGAAGATGATAATATGATATAAATCTATTGATTCTGACTCAAGTTTGTCGATGGTTGCTCTAAGCCTTGCAAATGCAAGCCCCTTAAGAGTAAAACTCTGCTGGCAGAGCAAACACCCGTTTAAATCCTACTACTTCTATGAATGGTTTACAAGTTGATTGAACATTCTTACAAGATAGAAGCTTTAGTACTAGGAGAAGAAGGGTGTTACAAGTGTCTGCCGATATTTTACGATAATACTCTTCACAATTGCACGCTTTAAACTTTCAAATACTGTTTTTTTTCACGAGCCTTTTCGCCCAATAAACAGTTGAGATGGGCAGCTCGTCATATCCCGCTTCACTAGAAAACCAATTCCTATGTACCTAAGTTCAAACCAAGAACTTATGATAAAGCACATTTTTATCAACACAGTCTCATATTGATTATATTTCTTCAAGCGGCCTGGAGGCGCCGCCTCTGTTTATTGGTGCATTCTAGTGCATAGGGCTGTTGGCTTGAACATTTCAAATTAGTCGCATCAACTTGCCATAGCGAGCTGATCAACCTCCTCGGCTAGAAAATCCCCCTTTTAATTTATAGAATCATTACACACAAAGATTGCTATTTAGAAGTGTCCAAAAATAGATAAGAAAGAAGGAAAGAAAGCCCCAGAAGTTGAAGCATGCCACCACATTCAGAACTCAATATCACAAGAACCCACAAAATCCAGCAGCCATGATCACAAACAGAGCACGACAACAAAAAGGACAGCCTCAAACCTCAAATGGAGCTCCAAAAGAAAGGGTTCAAGAAGCTCCGAACAGTTGCGTGCTACTCCCCCAAATCAAGAGCCTCAAAAGATATGGAGAGAGAGAGAGGTAACAAAGAGGTCGGAAGCACGATGAAAAGGGAGTGTGAGCACGCTTTTTGTACGCAGAGAAAAAGAGAGGGAGAGAGATGGAGAGAGGACGAGCCGCCCCTTCACATACGGCGGGCGGATGGACGGCCGTGATTGCGCCCCTGATTGGGAAAGCAAAACAGATGCGGTGGTCTAGTGGCGGTAATTTCACCAATGGTCGCGCCGAGGGTCAGCAATGGGTTGATTTCACCAGAGTGGCCCATGGAGATGGCGATGTGGAGAAGAGGCCGATGCGGAACTGGGGATTTGGCCCATGACGACTGACGAGGGGGCGACTCGGTAATACGAAGAAGAATAAAAGGGGGCGGTTGCAACTTTCCCAACGGAAGTTAATCTTGGAGCAAGAGGGCGCCGTTGGAAATGTTTATGGTGCATGGAGGCGTGCGCTAGTTGTTTATGGTAATGGTCAAATCAGGCGCATGATTCGCTCATGTTAAGATACGTTCTTTAGTTTTTTTAATATGGCCCTTGTTGCATCTTAAAGCTGGGCTCTTTAAAAAATCTGGCACATTAAAAAAAGTTGGCTCTTGATTCCAACCCACTGATTTGGTGGTAGAGCGGTGTTCTCTACAATTTGACCGAAACGTTCTAAACCCGCTACCCTATTGTTTACTTATCGTAAGGTGGAGCATATGACCGGACCATCCCAAACGGTCCGGACCTAACCCAACCAAAATCTAGAACCATATGGCTATATAAAACGGGTTCAGGCCTTCGTTTCCTTGAAAATTGGTTGTCGGGTCAGACCCGAAGCAGACTTGCAACAACCCGACAAAACCCGCAGGTCTGAGGTCCCATTGTTTTCACTGATTTGATCATAGATAAGATCCTCAAAATGTTCTCCATTCCTCTTCCGATTGAGACCATCCATTCATTCTTCCCTGATTTTGCATCTCAATTAAAATGTTTTGGTATGGATGTGTACTGAATGTATATTCCCCTTCCAACTCAAAATACACATCATATATATTTTGTTTATTAAATGGATTTATTACGCGGGATTTAATCACAAAAAAACTTATTTTGAACCGTATATTCTCTGTCCGATGGCGATGGGTGTGAGCTCAGTTTCTATTTGATGAGCCTAATAATTCGTTAAGTTCTTGGGTCTGAAGGTGTATTTATGTGTAGTTTGTGGTTAACGTAACTGTTCGGTTTGGGCTCGGTTGTTTTGGTCAAATATGTGTGTTTATGAGTATTTGGATACCTTTGTTGGGACATGAGTTTTTCATTGGAAACGGGCATTTGGTTGTTCAGATGTGACTTCTTGCTCACTTATTTATATTTTTGGATTAATGTTCGCAACTCTATTTTAAAGGCATTCATTAAGGTTGTGGTTAATGTAACTGTTCGGTTTGGACTCGGTTGTTTTGGTCAAATGTCTGTTTATGAGTATTTGGATATCTTTGTTGGGATATGAGTTTTTCCATTGGAAATGGGCACTTGGTTGTTTAGATGTGACTTCTTGCTCACTCACGTATACCTTTGGATTAATGTTCGCAGCTCTATTTCAAAGGCATTCATCTCTAATATTTCACCATTACTCTTTGAATTCTCGTCAGATACATGATTTGTGGTAAGCACCTTACCGTACAAATATTGTGGTCTGATAAAGTTTACATATTCATTTGTTTATTCTTATGAAATCCATCACAAGTTAGCAAGTATTTGGTGTCTCTAAGTCATCTTTTTTGTGCTTAATTATCTGAATGTCTCTGATCTATATATTGCAAAATTAGAAATACAAAAATCACCCGTAATGTAATCAGGCCTAGCCCGTAACGAAGTAGCGGGCCTTGGGTCGAGTCGAGATCGATGTTCTCTCGAAATTTTCAGGCCGTAACCAGGTCCAGAGCCTAAAAAAAATGGTGGGCCCAAGTCGAGCTTTCCCGGGTTTAGTTGGGTCAAGCCCAATGCTCCAACCAAAAATAAATTCTATTCTACAAAAAATATATATTCACTTTTTAAAGCATAAAAATAATTTTAAACAAATTGTTATTCGAGCCCATTTATTCCTCCTATTATTTTGGCTTTTCTTGTAAAAGAGATAAATTTTATTTCTTTTTTACCATTAATTTTTTATCTTTAAAATTTCACTTATAATTTAACTTTAAGGATGGATGTTGATAGTTTTAAATTATTAGATTATCGAAATTTAAAAAGCACTGTAAAAATAATAATCTATTTGAAAATATAATCTTACATGTAGATTTAAATAGGGAATAAATTGTAGTTTTTCAAAATTTAAAAATATAATTTGAAAATTACAACTCTATAAAATATATCATTTGACGATACAGTAATATTTTTTCATTTTGAGCATACATTATAGTTGTATTCATGGCTCCTCCCTAATAAAATTCCATGTTCCATCCATGGTTAGAAAATTTATTAATCTCTATTTTGACCATACATAAAATCGAGTTGGGGTTTATTGCCAAGTCTCCTTGTCCCAAAAAAATGAAATACATATATAAACTACTTTTTTCAATCAAGAGAATCATGTGATGACCTCTTTGCTTTCAAGTTACATTCGACGATACAAACCATTGTGAAATCTATCCCTCACCTAAGCATGTTTGTTCATCTCTTTTAACATAGCACATGACAAACAACGATGATAAGTTATGGATCACCATTAGATTGTCCTTCCTTCGTAGAGAGAGAAGTATGGGTAAAAGTAGAAAGACTAAAGAGGGTAAAGCATATGGAGGGAGTTTGTAGTCACAGCTAGGACTTTTATGGGAAGAACGCATCGAGGTCATTGACGAAACCATGTCTCATGCACCTACAAGCTAAAATTTGAGCTAGAATCCTTAGCAAATACCCGCATTTAAATATTTGTTTGGCATTCTTAACGTTCATGCATTTGTATACAAGAGGCATATTTTAGCATATTAAAATCACTAAAAACATGAAAATATATATATAGTGAAAAGAATAATAAAGATAGAGAGAGAGCACATTTATAAAACATACACTCAAAATGTTTACATTCCATGTAAAACATAACAAATTTTAAATTATTTCTTTTTAAAATGAATCATGTATATTAACCTACTATAAAAGGAACAAAATTCAAAAATTAAGAAAAAAATAATGAAAATAGCCAAAAAAGAGGTGTATTATACAAAGATGTAATACCTATATATCTATTTCAACTACTAAATCACCTATTATAATCTAAGAAAATATGAATTATATATTAAGTAATAAATTATAAAATGTAAATAAACCATTCAGAAAATAAAAGAACAAATAAATCACAAATTACATGCATTACATGTCTATAAAATGCCCACCAAAAATATATATTTAATCAAATAACCTCTTTTAATTTCAATTTCTACATAAAACTTGAAGGTCCAGTCAAGATATATAACTTTATGTTTACCATTTCTCCTAGTTAGGCCTTGTAATATTATAATTAGATTTTTATTTATATTTTAATTTTGTGATTTTTGGCTAATCAACACGTGTCCAATCAACTTGTTTGACCCACCTACACCATGTGTCGTGCTCTGATTCGCTCTCCATGGCTACCTTTGACCTATCAGGATCTAGTCAAGGCTCGATCAATGTCACTCCCTATTAACCCATTGTTGCCAAGTCATTACAGGTTAGTCACTGAGTTAACCCACAAACCAACTTCGCCATCTGGACTTCTCCATCTTCTACAATCATGTCCCCTCCATCTCCCCTCTTGTGACTCCTATCGCTATGAGTTGCATAAAGTTTCCCTATCACTAGAACCTCTTATTCTTTGCCCCCCCCCCCTCCTGCCCCACCCCAAACATCGATTCCAATATGTTGGACATGTGAGTTCATGGCAAACCATTATGTAATACTAGTTATTACAAAGTTATATCGCTCCATAATTGAAATATGACACTTTTATGTTTGCATTATTATTAAGGTCTATCTAGATAAATTAGAGCCACGTATCATGGCCATTTTAGATATCACACAATTGTTGAACTAAACTGTTAGACTATATAGATTGGTGCGTAGTTATAGATCAATAAAGATATATTGAGGATACAACTTGTGTTACAAACTAATATTCAAAGATGATCTCTAATCAGAGTAGAGAATGCCGATCTTCTCCAACAACTGACATCTGATTGATACTCTTGATGCAGATCCTCTACATGAGAATAGATTTCAGATGTGCCGAATGAATCAAGATAAAAAAGTTAACTTGATAAGATCGAGATAACTAAGATTTGTATCATAGATTGTCATAAAAGATGCACACATCCATGTACTGGAGATAGATATGCATCTATATCTTTAAGTATGCATATTTAGGAGACCATATTAGATTACATGCCTTGATGCTTCCACTTCGATGGAGTAATGAAATCGGATGAATTTTATTGACTCCATCTTAAGTGTTAACGAATGTGATTTGATTTCAAAATTCATGGAACCAAAACCTAGATCTAGAGAGTTGGAAATTAATCTGAAAGTGTTCATAGTAGCTAAGAGCAATGTTTTTAAAAACAAACCAAACCGGCCCGTTGAACTGGTTAAACCAAGAATTAAAAGAAAAATGGTGCAACCACCTGATTTTTAGTCAGAAAATAAAAACCAATCAGAATCTGGTTGGACTGCCTAAACCCGGTTGAACCAATTGAATCAAAACCATCGGTTCAATAATCCATTTTTTGACAAAAAATAATTTCCAATGAATTAATAAAATACAATTTTTTCAGAAAATATTTGCAATCTACTCTCATTCCAAACCATAGTATAGTACCCCTTTATATATTCTCCTTCACATGTATCAATGACTCATTATCACTTGTCTCTTCATGCCATATGAACATTGCATCTCTCTTCCGACATTGTGTATGAGGTTCATAGTCATACAATGAGACACAATAAATTAACAACACTTGTCATTAATTAGAGAATAAATAGCTTTAAATTTATTAATTTTTTACATCACATATATGTATTTATATACATTTTATGAAATATGATTAGTATGCCCTTTCGAGTTTTTTTAAGAACATCTATACCCCTAACTTTTAAGCAATTTCACTTGTGCTTCTGTATTTTCTTAAAAAATCACAATACCCTTATGTTGGTATAAAATGGAAGCACAAGTGTACTAACAAAAGGCAACTACTATTGATTTTGTAAAAATATATGGGACAATATAATTGTATTAAGGATATTTACAATCATAACCCTGAGTAGTTTCGTAATTACCCTATGAACCCTCGATAATTCATAATTACATGAGCAACCTCGAATAATCCTTAACTCTTACATGACATAACCCTGTGTTATGTTTCCATTCGGTATAGCCATTATATTTGACGGTTTCATGAGAAAAAGAACAAATTGCCCCTAATGCTCATTTTTATTTACAAACCATGCCATCTAATTAACCATCATCATGTTGACCACCCCCCCCCCCCCCCGCGCCTCCGACCTGAGCTCCCCCGACCCCCTCCAACCCCGAGCTCCCCTGAGCTTCCGCCCACCTCCAGCCCAGATCGGCCCCTAAGCGCCCACCTTTTCCCCGACCACCCTCTCTCGACCCCTCGCCCACCCTCCAGGCTGGCCCCGAGCTTGCCCCCCCCCCCCCCCGACCCGAGCTCCCCGACCATCCGCCCACCCTCCAATCCAGGTACCTTTCTCCCGACCCCTGTCCACCCTCTCGCGACCCCTCGCCCACCCTCCAGTCTGACCTCGAGCTTGACCCCCGCCTACCAACTCGAGCTCCCTCGACCCTCCAAGCCGACTTCGAGCTTGCCCTCCCCCCCTCCACAACCTCCAGCCTAGGTTGACCTCAAGCTCTACCTCACCTCCGACCCCCGCCTACCCTCTAGCCTAAGACCTGAGCTCCCCGGTAGGAGATGAGCAGATGACGTAATGGAAGCTCTTGAAGGTGGTGGGACGAAGCGGGAGGTAGAGGGGTTGGGGCTTGCAGGCGGTGGGACAGGGCAGGGGCTTTGAACGGGCAGGGGGGTTCGATGGAGGTTGGGGAGGACGGGGCGGGTAGTTGCAGGAGCTCCTGCAGGCGGCCGGGGGTGGGGGGGCTTTGGAAGGTGGAGGCCGAGGGAGCTGGAGGAGGAAGGGAATGGATGGTGGTCGGTAGGGTGGGTGGGAGAACTGTAGAAGGAAGCTTGGGGGAGGGGTCGGTGGGAAGAAGAGGGGTATTTTTCTTTCTTTTTTGTTTTTAATTATAGCTGTTGGATATAGGATTGATTAGATTAACTTAGGTCTGGTTGAGTTAACTGACTAAAATGACAGAGGGTTATGGATGTAGGCGAGGGCACTTATTCAGGGTTACTCATGTAATTATGAATTAACGAGGGTTCATGTGGTAATTACGAAATTACTCAGGATTATAGGTATAAATATCCCTTGTATTAAAAATAGGGGTAAAAATATTATTGGAAAAACTTGGAAGGATAAGAGTAAATAAATCCTCAAAATATATGATGTAGCATTTTTCGTATTTATTTGTATGATATCGGTCCAACTGGGTTCGATCCCGTTTAACCGTACGAACTAAACCAACAATACAATGGTTCGATCTTTTCTGATTTTTTTTGAACTGTTGGTGTCATCAAAGGGTCGACCGGTCGGTCCTATTGGTCCGAACATAAAAATCAAAAATTGATGCATGCTCGGCTTGATGTCTGGTTTGGTTTTTAAAACCTTAGCCAAGAGAATTGTTTCAGTATTTGATTTGATCAGATGGCTCAACGTGAATTGAACACATATATTAGATCATATCTAATGTCTGGTAACTATACGTGGTTCATACAATCTCCTTGAAATTATCTGCAAGCACTCACAAGTGAAGCACAAATGCCCCAATAGGAACAGGACTCATATAATATGATAAATTGAGGATTAATGTGTAAATATAATTTACACATATAG
Source organism: Ottelia alismoides (assembly GCA_037367405.1). NCBI lineage: Eukaryota > Viridiplantae > Streptophyta > Magnoliopsida > Alismatales > Hydrocharitaceae > Ottelia > Ottelia alismoides. Next base: position 5,056 of record JAZKJV010006541.1, on the reverse strand, counting down.
ATTAATGTGAATATGGTTCTCATTTATCAGGAATGATGTGAATAAATAATGTGAATATGATCGAAATTTAGAAAATATGCGGATTAGGTTCATATTTATTTTAAAAATCAGAATTTTAGGAATTATGTAAATATGATTCACATATTAAGTAATTGGAATGTGAATTGTATTCGCATTCATGAATTAGTAGGTGTAAATATGATTTACATTCCATTATTGGTGTTGTATGAATTAGATTCATTCTTTGCAGATAAATGCAAATATGCCAATCAAATTTTCGAAATTGTATTCCTACCAGGAGAATAATTGATTGAGACTAATTATTCACACACATTCTTATTAGTAGTAGGAGGAGAATCTCCTCTCTGCACCAATAGGGATGCAAACCTAGCCATCCTCAACCCCCACCCCACAAAAGAAGAAGAAGACCGTTGCGCTCGCGGAGAAGAAGGTGATCAACATACAAGTGGAGATCGTATAGGATGGAAAGACGATCAATGCATAATCATTTTCACATGTGGAGAAGAAGAAAAGAGAGAGGAGTCTCTCTTACCTATGAGGGACTTTTGCGACTCGTCATCGCCCTCACTTGTGGGTTGTATGCAAATTGGGCTTGATTCGGAAGCATCTTTGCTTAGAGGCTATTTGCACCATCTGAGGTACATTCTGTTTTCTATTTTGATTTGCATAATTCAGCAGGAATCGTTCTCGCATCCATGTGGTTTCACTTTATGAGAAAAATTGCAAATATATTGTCGTCCATAGGATGAGCACTTGTTTTCTATGGATGGATATTATCCATACTTTTCTGCAAATCGGTGATGTGCGAGGATATGAACCTCCTTCAATTTGTATCAGAGCGTAGGTTAAGTATTTAGAGTGGGATTTGAATATATGAGGATTAAGGACCTATGTTATCACGTTCCAAGAACACTATTTTTTGTAAGATGTTGTTTTGTGGGTTTTAGCATACGAAGTTGCTGCAGTCTGCCTACTATTTTGGGTACATTATTGGGATGTTAGTGGTTTCTACAAAGTCTCGATACATGCCATGACATCTGCCAATAGTTGGCAATGCCTAGGTTAATAAACGGATACGAAAGATTCCTGCAGACTCCAATTTCATCCAAACTCGTAGCACAGTTTTATCGAATTTTTTGCTACTATTTTGGGTCACAGTACATTATAAATAGTAAAAAAAAGTCTTGGATGTGATCCTACAATAGTTCAGATTTATTTCATGTGATACTTTTTTACCATGATAGCCCGAAAATTGGATTTCTTAATGACTAGGGTTGGGATGTGACTCAATCAGTGAGCTAAATTCTTTTTTTATATTTATTAACTCAAAGAAAATACAAATATATACGATATATCCAAATTTAGAAATTGATGAATATTTATGAGATATTAAGGGTCACAATCGATTTTTAGTTTGTATTACATTGACGGTCTTTAATTTGAAGCACAATGGTTGCAACTTACGAATTTAAAATCCAAGATTGATTTTTCTTTCATATTTGGATTATGCGAATATTATTATATCACATTTCCTAATGTCGACATTGTATATGTATGATTATGAATCGTTAACTCTCAAATTAAATTGATCTATGGCTAAACAACTAGTAATAAACTAGTTCGCTCATATAGTATAAATTACGGTTTCAAAAACATTATATCACATCGTATTCGGTAATCCAATTATATGTCAACGTGATGTAAATGAATGTGATTTATCACTGTAATTGTGACATGAGATGATGGCCCTGTGGAGAGACATGTGAGTGGATTAAATTGCAACCTTATCGATGATATTGTGAGAGTGTGCACATGAAATGTTGAATTTACAAGAAATGTGCCTAACATGTTCAAAAGGGTATACAGATCACATACATCAAACATTCAAAATTTAGAATAAGTCATTTGGATTAGTATTAATTTAATAGGATTAAATACCATTAAATTCTAATAACGATTGGGTTCTCTTAACATATAAATAATGATAATTGGATTCAATATAATTAATAGTCAATACATATGGAAACGTCATAAGATGACATCCATGGTCTCCCATTATTTCGAAGGGTACCGTCGTTATGAATTGGACAGAGGAGATGCCTCTGCGAAGATAGAGCTCTAATGTAAAAGTTCACATGGATCAAGTTGCTTCATTTTTTAAAGAGATGGGTCTACTCGTACTGACCCTAATACTGTGTTCCAAGAACGCCAGTTTCTTCTGTTTTGTCTTGAGCAAATATAGCATCTCGTTGTTAGTTTGAAAAACATGTTTTTCTAAAGAGGTCATATTGTTGAGGCAGTATTTGATTGTGCATAATGTAAATTATTCACTTATTTATGGTTAGTTTAATTAATAACATGTCAACATCGTCTCAGGGGTGATCTACATGAGTATTAAAGACAAACTATGAGAGTGCAAGTTAGATTTGCAAAATGGAATTGGATTCCTACTCCTAATAGCAACATTTTCACATATTATTGGAGTGTTGCTAATATGGAAAGGAGATCATATGTCTTACTTGAGGTATTTGGTTAGGATTCCTCATGTCTTGAAAGTTCGGAAGTGAATGAACTTTTAAGATATAAAATGCAAGACAACTTTGATTTAAATTTACCTTAATAGAAAGGATTAATATATGAAAAGAACCACCATATAGCAATCAAGGTACACATGATGTTAATGTGAAAACTCAGGCAAGTAAAAACCACAACCCAAGTCCTCTCATATTAGGATTTCTGGTTAGCCAAGCTAACTGACCTTTCCACTATAATATGAGATATTTAAGTGGGTATCTCGACTGGTCAAAAGATGGAAGGCTTACAACTCTAGATCAAACACTGAAGTCATAGCTTTGGATAAACCGCTAAAGTCACCACTACAATGGGGCTTAGATGCATCACTGCTTGAGGCTTTATTTTCACCGTGAGCTACTTGCAGAGAAAACTCCAAGAATAATTGTAAAAAGGATCAATGAAAAAATAAATAATTATATGCACTTTGAGAGTTTAACGACAATATCAATTCTAATATCATATAATACAACAAAGATTATATCATGCAAAATAATTACAATACATAATCAAGCAGATATATCTCTAATTTACTTGAAAGCTGTCTGTAGAAAAATTCACCATTTTTTCAATAGCCTGGAAGATATCTCTGACTCCATACAGAGAACTTGGAGAGATGGCTTAGATCAAGACTAGCTCTCTAGCGGATTTTTGAAACACTTCTCTTTGGAGAATGAAGAACAGTTAAGAACAATAGAGAGAAAGAGAGAGGAGTTGCTCATAGAGCTGTAGAAGACTCGTTGTAAGTTGTGTATACAAATGAAGCTCCTTATATATTGTTTTAAGTGTGTAACCACTAAGCGCTAAAAATAACAAGTTTTGAATTCAAAGAACTCTTAAACTTCTAAATTCTTTTAAAATCTTTTCTCCCATTTTTGTCGTAATTAAAAGACGTAAATAAACTAGTTATTACATAAGATTAAAAGCATATAAGGACAATAAAAGCAAATTAGAAAGGCATTCTGAGATTACATTATCTCACATATATGAAGAAAAATAGAAAAACAATGATCACTAGGCATCGGAGTCAAAGTTAGAATTAGATGCCCTAGACAAAGTACAACAAGACCGCTTCTGAGACGCTACAAGCACATGCATGACATCAAATCATACTTAAAGATGGGATCCTCGTCATCTTCTTCTTAAGATTCATCTTTAGTTTCTTCTTCTATTGCTTCCCATGTATCTAGAATGTGGATCATTTTTCCACTGGAGGTGGGATAAGGAGGTAGATGGAGGAGGTGTAGGGTTCCTAGTGTGAGTAAGAGGAGAAGGAGGAGGAACTCGAACAAATCTACCAGAAGAAAAGAAGATGAATTCTTTGAGAATGTCCATACTATCAGAAAGACGATAGTATTGGTCCACGTCAGACCAATAAGGACAAAACATCAATTAAAGTCCTTAATCAACAACAACAACAAAGCCTTTTTCCACAATTAAGTAGGGCCGGCTACATGGATTCTTCGCCTCCATTCAAATCTATCTTGGGTCAATCCCGGGCTTGTATCCACAAAACAAAGATCCCTTCGTATGGTCTCTTTCCAACACTTCTTGGGTCGTCCCCTCCCTCTCTTAGCCGACTCAACATCCCAACGCACGTATCTCCTAACTGGTGCATCAGCTGATCTTCTTTGCAAATGACCAAACCATCTTAAGCGGTTTTCCCGTATCTTATCCTCAATTGGAGCAACACCAACTTTCTTTTTGATTGCATCATTCCGAATCCGATCTTTACGTGTGTGTGTCCACACATCCACCTTAGCATTTTTATTTCCGCTACAGCCATTCTCTGCACATGTCTATGGTTCACATGCCAACATTCAGATCCATAGAGCATAGCAGGTCTCACAGCTGCTTTGTAAAATTTTCCTTTAATTTTTAAAGGAATTTTCTTATCACATAAAACAGAGAGGCTCCACTCTACTTTAGCCAGCCTGCATTTATTTTGTTAGTAACATCTCCATCAATTTCCCCATCATGTTGCAAAATAGAACCCAGATATCTAAAAGAATCTCTCTTCTGAATGTTATCATCACAATCTTCACCTCGATTCCTTCACCATTGCTCCCATCAAAGGTGCACTCCATATATTCTGTCTTAGCCCTACTTATACGAAATCCTTTACTCTCCAACTCATGTCTCCAGACCTCAAGCTTCTCATTTACTCCATCTCTAGTCTCGTCAATCAACACAATATCATCAGTAAATAACATACACCAAGGTAACTCATCCTGAATGTGACTTATCAACTCATCCATAATCAAAGTAAAAAAAATGGACTCAAAGCTGAACCTTGATGTAAACCAATGTTGATGTCAAAATAGCTAGTCTTCCCATACGGGGTCCTTACACAAGATAAAGCCCTATTATGCATGTCCTTTATGAGGTTAATGTATAGGACCCGGCACTTGTCTCTTCTCCAAAACTCTCCACAATATCTCTCGTGGGACAGAATCATAAGCCA